>JBCNJP010000008.1:36737622-37041876 GCA_039602395.1 Deinandra increscens subsp. villosa | reverse complement strand
CCAACCAGTGATACGTAGTTCATGAGTTTAAAACCAAGAATTGAAGACAACCTCATGGAGGCCGAACTTAAAGTTCGGAACTTACGAACTGCCACCGAACCTAGAGTTCAGAACTCACAATCTGGACCTCATATATATGTAGTTTGGAGTTCGGACTAACATACAAGTCTCCATAACCGTTTCTTGAGATTCAATTCTAGAGGGAGGAGTTTTCGATCTTGTTTTTATTGAGAGAATTTGTTCTAGATTGTGATTCGAGGCTGTAAACGAGTTTAAATCATGTAATCATTGTTGAATCTGAGCTATAAACTGAGTTTAATTTAGCTTTTGTGTTCTTGAGTTTCGTGAACTTTCCATCTCAATTTCGATGTACAAATCACCTTCAGCATAACCTTGTCGGCTTTCTCGAATGATAAAGGATTTCGGCGATTATCTGCATAGCTCTTTTGGCGATCGCGGGCAGCCTTCAAACGGTTTCGGATTCGAGAGATTCTTTCGGTTGTTTCAATTACGAATTCCGGGCCTGTCAGTTGGTTGTCATCAACTTCAAACCAGCAGATTGGTGATCGACACTTTCTCCCGTAAAGTGCTTCAAATAGTGCACAGCGGATGCTAGTGTGATAATTGTTGTTTTACGAAAATTAACATAGGGTAAATGATTGTCCCAATTGTTACCAAAATCAATGACACAGGCACGCAACATGTCCTAGAGGGTTTCGTTTGCTTTGACCATCAGTTTGCGGGTGATAGGTCGTACTCATGTCAAGTCGAGTACCCATGGCCTTGTTCAAGGTTTTCCTGAAATGAGAGGTAAAGCGGTTGTCTCTGTCGGAGATGATGGAGATCGGAGCTTCATGACGAGAGAATATTTCCTTCATGTAAATCCCCGTCAAACGATCCATGGAATCTTTCTCTTTGATGGGAAGGAAATGTGTGGATTTTGTCAATCGATCGATAATGATCGAGATAAAATCGTTACCGTTACGGCTCTTAGGTAGCTTGGTGATAAAATCCATGGCGATACATTCTCATTCGTCCTGAACGTTTTCATCTCAGAGAGCTTCAGTTTGTGCTTCCAGAATCTGGTTGGTGAGGTTGGTATGTACAGTCAGAGCAAGGGATCGGACAAGAAGGGGTTTAACATGCTCTTTCCTGCTTAGGGCATCTACCACAACGTTTTCCTTTCCAGGATGATACAGGATTTCACAGTCATAATCACTGAGCAGTTTGATCCATCAACGTTGTCGCATGTTCAACTCTTTCTGGTTTAAGATATGCTGAAGACTCTTGTGATCGGTAAAGATCTTGCATTCAGTACCGTATAGGTAGTGTCTCCAAATCTTAAGAGCAAAGATAACAGCTCCAAGTTCCAAATCGTGAGTAGTGTAATTCTTCTCGTGAACTTTCAACTGTGGGGACACATAGGCAATGACCTTGTCACGTTGCATAAGTACACTTCCTTCTGGTAAGGCCAGTATAGGTGCGTTACACAGCTTTTGCTTTAGCGTCTGAAAAGCTTGGTCGGATTTAGCATCCCAAATGAATATCTTATTTTTCTGGGTCAAGGTGGTCAACGATTGAGCTATTCTGGAGAAACTTTCGATGAATCGCCGATAGTAACCGGCAAGGTAAAGAAATTGTCGAATCTCAAAGGGGTTCGAGAGACTCCAATCCCTGATTGCTTCAATTTTTTATGGGATCCATGTGGATTCCGGTAGCGTTGATTACGTGGCCTAAGAATTCGCACTTGGAAAACTTCGCGTACAACTTCTCATTCTTTAGTAGCTCCGGAATAAGTTTAAGATGTTGCCCATGCTCGCCCTTACTATGTGAGTAGATTAGGATGTCATAGATGAACAGTATCACAAATTCGTCGAGATAGGGTTTACAAACGCAATTCATTAGGTCCATGAAAGTGGGAGCGTTAGTCAAACCAAACGGCATAACAAGAAACTCGTAGTGTCCATAGTGTGTTCTAAAAGCAGTCTTAGCTACGTCCTCTTCACGAACTCTAAGTTGGTGATATCCAGATCGAAGATCAATATTTGAATAGTAGCTCGATCCTTGCATTTGATCGAACAAGTCGTCAATCCGGGGAAGTGGATATCGGTTCTTTACTGTGAGTTTCTTCAACTCGCGGTAGTAGATGCACATTCGGAAAGATCCGTATTTCTTTTTGACGAATAGGACAGGAGTGCCCCAAGGGGAGAAACTTGGTTTGATAAAACCCTTGTCAAGTAGTTCTTGTAACTGATTCGACAGTTTCTTCATTATGAACGGGGCTAAACGGTATGGAGCCTTTGCCACGGGTGCAGCTCCGAGCACAAGATCGATTTGGAATTCCACTTGTCTTGCGGGAGGCAAGCCTGGAAGATCATCGGGAAAAACATCAGGATAGTCTCGTACGACGGGAACGTCGGTTAACTTCTTTTCCTCAGACTCCTTAGCGGTTATGTGAGCCAGGAGGGTATGGTAGCCCTTGCGCATGAATTTCTGAGCTTTCATACAGGAAATAATGTTTAACTTAGTTCCACTACGATCTCCTTGGATTGTCAGAATTTCATCGTTCGAGAGGGGTATTTTGACCTTTTTTCTCGTGGCAAACGATTCTTGCACGACTCTTAGTCAACCAATCCATTCCAACAACCACGCCGAAGCTTACCAATTGAACAGGTAACAGACCGATAGAGAAGGGATGGGCGGATAGGTCCAATGAACAATCTGGAAAGGATTCATCGATTCCAATTTGTTTACCATTGGCTAGCTCGACTATATACTTAGTGTCCAATCTAGTTGGGGTGACATTAAGATGATCTCTAAACTCACTAGACAAAAAACTTTTGTCGGCACCGGTGTCAAATAGAACATAAGCATAATGATCATTGAGTAAAAACGTACCCGTTACTTTGTGCGGGTCCTGACAGGCTTCACCAGCATTAAGAACAAACGCTCGTCCTCGGGTAAGTTCAGTTCCAGGTTTCTTGAGCTTTGGGCATTCATTCCCGAAGTGACTGGTACTGCCACACTCAAAACAGGTACCAACAGGATGAGTCTTGTTCAGACGGTTAGGGTAGTCTCGGTAAATATGACCCTTCGCCTTGCAGTTCCTGTAGTGAATGTTGCTACAGTCTAAAGTGTGATGCAAGTTACATTTTCCACACAGGGGTAGGTTTCTTGTGTACCGAGACTTCCTTGCATCGGGCGTGGTAGTGGTTACAGCATAAGCCTTCACGGCTTTAGGAGCTTTTCCAACAAAATCAGATGGCTTCTTCTTCTTCCCATCGTGACCACGTTGGCGCTTGCGGTCAGATCTCTGATAGCTAAAGGGGACAGAAGGTGAGGTCACAGCTTTAGGTTCAATGGTCTTTCGAGCAAAAGACAAACCCTGACGATTAGCTTGGTATGTCAGGTTGTGAGCCAAACGGGCAGCATCTTGAAGTGTCAAGGGGTTAGATGCCATAACGCTTCCTTGGATAGGAGGTGAAAGACCCCAAATGTATCTTTCGATCTTTTTGTGAAGATGGGTCACCATAGTGGAACATAAGTGGGCCAGCTTGTGGAACCAGCGAGTATAGGCGGCGATGTCAAATCCAATCATAGTTAAATTCCAAAACTCAACTTCTAGCCTTTGCAGTTCTTCACGCGGACAGTACTCATCTCGCATGAAGATTTTCAGTTCATCCCAAGTCATTGCGTAGGCCAGATCTTGGCCAAGAGATTCAGCGTGAGAATTCCACCATGTGAGGACTCCTTCTCCGAAGACGCTAGTGGCATACTTGACTTTGTAATCCTTTGGAAAGTTACACATGTGAAACACAGATTTCGTATTTTCAAACCATCAGATCAAACCAACTGCCCCTTCAGTGCCCTTGAAGTGCAGCGGTTTGCAATTCATGAAATCATTGTATGTGCACTCACGAACACCTGAAAGTCATGCTAAAACTTTGAGAACAATTTTCCGTCATTGTAGTCATAAATCTTTCGTCGGCAGAAGAAAAGTCTTAGTCTTACTGTAACATCCCACATTGGTGGGGGAGGAGAACTAAGCACCGCTTTATAAGGGTGTGGATACCTCTCCTATCAAGACGCGTTTTAAATCCGTGAGGGGCGGATGCTTGAGGGCATGCCGGCTGCCAAAGCGGACAATATCTTGGTGCGACGGGTCTGGGCTGTTACAGATGGTATCAGAGCCAGTCGTCGGCCAGTGTGCCAGCGAGGACGCTGGTCCCCTAAGGGGGGAGGATTGTAACATCCCACATTGGTGGGGAGGAGAACTAAGCACCACTTTATAAGGGTGTGGATACCTCTCCTATCAAGACGCGTTTTAAATCCGTGAGGGGCGGATGCTTGAGGGCATGCCGGCTGCCAAAGCGGACAATATCTTGGTGCGACGGGTCTGGGCTGTTACAATCATGATTTGCATCGATGTTTGAACAACTGAAAACGCTTGAAAATCGCTCTTTGAAGTTAAAAATCGAACGTCAAAACTTCGAACTCAAAAATGAAGGTCTTAGAAGTGGATTTTGGGGGTCAAACCGGAGGGTGCTAGCAGTTAGGCGAGTAAAAGTCTAGATCTCATTAAGACGGTCGTTTTGGCTGGTATTAGGTTCCGTAACTCAAAACAGAACTCAAGCTACGTCAGTTTTAGTGAACGTCACTTTTCGTGAGCGCTTTTTAACACGTTTTGGTCTCGTAAGCCGTTTATTATACTTTGTTTCATGTATTTTTTTATAAGTTCTAATCAAAAGGTTTTTAATTTAAAATGATTTTTTTAAATTTATAAATAAAAATAGTTTAAAAAAATAATAAAATTCCAACTCCCAGCCCTCAACTTATAACCAACATACCTTTTGCATTGAGTTCGTTTGTGAGTCCAATCAATGTCTGCGAGCATAAATTACAACCCCAACTCACATCCGATATACCACATGTCCTTACATAGGTCTGGGGCAATGTTTTAAAACCCACTTTGAACCGGTCGGTTGAAACGCTGACCTGAAGCTAAGCAGGTTGGTGTTCGCTTTAGTCTAATACCGAGCTAATTTTTGACCCGACGGTTTTTACGGTTCAGCCGGTCAAACCCAAACCCAGGTTGTTAATTGAACCAGTTTTTAAAACTTAATTCATGGACTCACGCTAAAAACTAAAAAAATAAAAGGTTATAGACTATTAGCATACAATGAGTTTTCTCCGTCTATATAATTCAAGGTGAGTTCTCTCCATTTGTATCTTCTCTCTAGCTTCCGTTTTAAGTTTTAGCACAAGTATTTCAGATAGAGTTTATCCAGCTCTCTAGAAAAAAAATATTAAAGAAGACAGAAAAAAAATATTCAACATTGTATTTTATTCTAGGATTTATTCGATTAAAAGTTTAAAACAAAATTCTTATACTTTGATTAATACATATATTATTTTTTTTTTGAATAACTATAATTTTTTTAATACTTTATTAAAACTTTCTTTGACATTTTTTGTGTTTAAAAGTACATAAAGTAGATATTATTAACTTACATGTTTAAATAGTCGATTCGGTTCGACCTTACAGATCAACCAGTTGAATTATTTTTTACACAAGCCTGGTCTGGTTAAAATCACGTTTTAATACATTGGTCTGGGGTCGATGAGTGGGTTTATTTTAAGAGAAAATTTCAAATATAAGTTTAGGTTGTTTAGTCATTACGGGTCTAGTTTATTATAAATAACAGACAAAGTTACAAAAAAAATGTCATTTATGTTTATATGAAATTGTAGGTTTCATCTTATATAAAATATTAAAAAGCATCGTTTCGCTTGCCCACGTGTTAATCCACGCTTCTTGTTTCCACCTTTTCCCCTTCACCAATATCTCCACCGTTACAACCACCCCTTCCTATCGACCCCTCTCACCCCTTTCTCCCCCATAGATGGTAGACACATCACAGTCGTCACATCGTTTTCTCACCACCACCGTGTATTTACCGCCGCGATGATTGATACCACAACAGTCTTCCTCGATTAATTTCATGTCACGCCCCAACCGATGGTGGAAATGTCGGGGCATGATTAGATTTTCCAAAAGCGCATGACAACTAATTTAGGTGACAATAAACATGAAACAAATTTTATTGATAACGTTGAAAGAATACCTTACATGGAAACAAATTGATGACAATTATAACCGTTTTATTTTAATTTAACTAGGTCCAAACCCTATGTGATAACAACTTAAAATCATCATATGTCATAACCTGTAACATGTATAAAAGAATAAATTACCATTTTTGTTCATGTGGTTTGTCAATTTTAAGCATTTGAGTCCAATAGTTTAAATTTTGCTATTTCAATCCTAAGCTTTCATTTTTGTTTCACTTAGACCCAACTCATTAACCCATTCATTTATGTTCATAATTGTTTTAAAAAACTAACTAAATTGCCCCTAAGACTAAAATACAAGAGATTAAAAACCCTCCCCCTCGATCTCTCTAATCTAACCACCACCACCACCCCCCCCCCCCCCCCCCCGGTGCTGTTTTCTTTCAAGTTTCAACCTTCACCATCCCAAAAACCGTCATCGTCGCACAAACAAATAGCATTGCCGGCAAGCCCAAGCCATTTTGTAGCACTATACCATCCCACGCCGCCATTTCTAATTTAGTTAAATCATATTATGTAAGCTGCAACAGCCCTGATGAAGATTTCTGAAACTAGTGAAGTGGTGGTGGGGATGAAGAAGAACATAAAGGATTGTATTGTCAAACTATCAATCCATATATCGTTACAGTGCCCTAACCCACATACCACCATCGCACAACAATATTCACCTCTTCGGTGAATCGGTGATTCATGATCAAATTAAGAGCACCCATTTAGTGATTGGGGTTCTTTTTGAGGATCTGAGTGTTCACAATTAATTCAATTTTATGAAGTCCGTAAGAATCCTAATTGTGCAATTATGTAGATCCGGACATTTAAAGTCTCTGATCCAATTATTCTACCCCTTTTCAAGTTGCTGGTCTTTGATGGACGGTGGGGTTTTCTATCGGTGGTTCACGAGCATGTGTTTAAAGGGTATATACTTGTAATTTTCTTATTTATGAGGGACAACTCATTAAAGCCATTGATTGTGTTTATCAATCAACCTTGCCCGGATGGTTGGCCAGAGATGAAAAAGCAACGAAGGTGGTTGTGGTTAGCCGGAGACGAGAACCGGTGATAGTCGTGAGACATGAGGTTGAGGGAGAAGGTGGACGAGATAAAAAAAAGTTTTCAAATAAAGGAAAAATGTATTTAAATTATTGCCTATTGGCTGGAAATAATCCATCAAGTTTTTTTTGTAATGCAACAGTATTATCTTTATAACCTATTTTTTTAATAATCCCTATGTCTATCCTACTAACCGCCGTTACTATATGCTGGCGTGGATTCATTAAATAAAATAGTTGGGATTATTTTCGGGTGATAGGCAATAGTTGATATTATTTAAATTTATTTTTCCTTTTTTTTATATTTTCCTTATCAGCATATAGTAACGGCAGTTAGTGAGATGGACGGAATGATTATTAATAAAGAAATAGGGTATAAAGATAAGATTGTTGTATTACAAAAAAAAATGGTGGGATTATTGCTTGCCGATAGGCAATAGTTGATATTATTTAAATCCATTTTCCCTTAGTTAAATTGTCTTTTATTTTTTTTATTACACAAAAGGTATATTAGTTCATTTAGAGCATTCTATGCATCCCTATCTCCATCCCTATAATTTATATTTTTATCATTTTTTTCTCTCTCTTTCATTCACAATCACAATTAAATAATATATTTTTATACCCTTATCATTACATTTTCTCTTTTTCATCATAACTAAACCTCAATTTTTAGAAAATCACCAGATTTTTCCTCAAATATAGGGATGAACAGTGTAAAACCATATAAGGATCGTTTCCAGATCATAGAAGGATAGAGACGAAGAAATCTAGTCATTTATTGTGTCAAATGGTTACACCGAAGGAGTTTATATCAATGAAGCTCGGGAGAGGTTGGACAGACCTCTCCTCTCAACACAAAGACAAAAAAAAATTCTAAACAAAATTGCTTCACAAAAAACGCATAAGAGATTTGCGGCGGACCATAAGCTCCAATGTACCAAAACTTCAGCGAACCAATAACCAGCGGACCAATATCAGCGGCATACCATTTGGTGCGGTGTAACTACTGCGTATCAAGCATAACCACTCCGGACCACTATGGTACGTTCGATGAAGATTCACATGCATACCACCAGAGGACCATGGTACAGAGGAAGAACACACTGGTATGGTGGTTGAAGATTGCCTTGCGTACCACCAGTGTACCAGTGACGTACCATCACTCAAAGACGCAAAAATCTTTAATTTCATTCCAGATTCAGAATTCGTCGAATTTCTTCACTCAATCACTCATATTAGGTGTGAAACTGACTCAGAAAGCTTCGGTTTATAAAAAATCAATCTAAAACTCACTGGATCTCACCTAATTGAACCTTTTAACGTGTAAAAAACTTCAAAAACGAAAATAGGATCTAGAAATCTAGCCAACGGCTCTGATACTAGTTGTAAAACCATATAAGGATTGTTTCCAGATCATAGAAGGATAGAGACAGAGAAATCTAGTCATTTATTGTGTCAAATGGTTACACCGAAGGAGTTTACATAAATGAAGCTCGGGAGAGGTTGGACAGACCTCTCCTCTCAACACAAAGACAAATGACCAAAAGTCTAAATTAACAAGCTAAGCTTCACCAATTTATAGGTAAACTACCCAACGTACCAGACTACCCAGCGTACCATTTGGGATGCTGCAACGTACCATCTGGTACGCTTCATGGTACGTTGGTAACCTAGCTATTTCAACAATCTAGACAATTACATAATTCGCACAGTAATGACCACACTCACAACATGCTCTAACAAACAGTAACTTTTTATCTCTCATCCACTAACAACCTGTAGATACATGATCTGTGTATTAAGATATGTGCGTCGTGTGAAGTATCAAGCCAATACAAAGACCAAGATCAAGACAAATGTAGCTGCTGGCCGAACCTGGTTCGAACCTGAGATTCGGATCAGACGAACTTCAGGTTCGCATGTAGTTCGTCTAGTCGCTATATATAGTTGATTGAGTCTTTGTAATCGGGGACAGAACGAGTGAGATCATAGCTTAAGTGTGTTTTCCACGGTGTATTCTCTGAGTCATTTCTTTGTGTTACTGGTTGTAACTTCAAGTTCGCCTGTAGTTCGGCCAGTCGCTATATATAGTTGATTAAGTCTTTGTAATCGGTGACAGAACGAGTGAGATCATAACTTAATTGTGTTTTCCACGGTGTATTCTCTGAGTCATTTCTTTGTGTTACTGGTTGTAATTGTTCACTTTGATCAATAAAACAACTCTTAGTTACATGTTTCTTATCCGATATAGCTAGATTGAGTAGACGATCCGATGCTCACGAACTTTCAAGTGGTTTCAGAGCTATCGGGTTCATTGTACTGATATGTGGTTGCTTTTTTGGATTATTGAAACAAAGTGTGTGGTTTTTTAGTGTTTTTACGAGTGTTTGATCATTTCGATCGAGTATTTTGTGAAAATTGAGCTTCTAAATCATTCCTTATCACGTTTTCTGATCAACTGCTGCAAATCTCGTCAAATTTTGTCCAAATTCAAAATTTTTTAGTCTAGTATGTTTCTGTTCGGACTAACTGTTGTCCGAACCTGAAGTTCGCCTAGACAACCGCTCCGAACTTCGAGTTCGGCTAACGTTCGGTCTCTTTGTTTGTTCGGCTATCTTTCAGAAGACGTTTGGAAAGGGTTCGTCCAAGATTCGGTCAAGTTTCGGATATTTTCTCTTTCGGTTAGAGTTCGTTCAAGGTTCGGAAAGCTTGAGTTCGGTAAGGGTTCAAAGAAAGTTCGGCAGAGGTTTGGTCAAGATTCGGATCATATAGTGATGTTCGGATAGAGTTCGGATCATAGATTTAAGTTCGGACAAGGTTCGGCCAATCAGAAATAAAATTTTTAAGGATGTCGGAATTTCAAGCTTTTGTTGTTATGCAAAATGCAATGCAAACAATGTTGAATTTTGACAATGAAATTGGAACAAGTCAGAAAGTTCCCAAGTTGTTGAAATTGGAAGATTATCAAAATTGGAAGCTACGATTTTCTACTTACATAAGCACGAATGATATCGATTTGTGGATTCCAATTAAGAAGCTTTATCAACACCCAACTGATCAAGGAAATTTTAAAGAAGTTCATACCTTTGACATTGCTTAAAGAAAATCATATGAGCTTGAACAAAAAGCTTTTGGTTATCTTACGATGGCATTACCCACTGAGTTGTTACATCAACTCAGTACGTGCAAGAAATCAACACAATTGTGGGATGCTTTATCTGCAAGGTGTGAGGGAAACGATCAACACAAGAAAAGTCGGAAGAAAGTGTTGAGTAAGGAGTTTGATAATTTTCAACATTATAAGTAAAATCACAGCTCTTGTCTCAAGATTGTCACATCTTATAAGTAAAATAAAGATTGTGGGGATTGAGAAGACTGATGAAGAGTTAAAAGAAAAGATTATTGGAGGCTTTACCAGAAAAATAGGAAAATTATGTGGTGCTACTTACACATGACAAAAAGTTTTCCACATTGTCATTTCATAATCTAACGGGTAAACTTCATGCTCGTGAGATGGAAATGATGAATTCCAACAAGTCTAAAGCAAATCTACAAAATCCAGAGTTGTATCATGGTGAGAATGCTGCTAGCATGACAGCTAAGACTAAACCAAGTCTGAGTTCTGCACCGCCTACTGCTTTCATTGGAAATATTTCTGGAATTTCTGAAAGTAATTCATCACGGGGTTGTAGCTTTACAATTCCAGACTCAACAACTCAGAATGTTTTTTCTGCTGATACATCGGATGATTGTGCTAAAATGATTGCTGCTTTGATTTCATCTTCATTTGGATTAGTGATCAAAAATGTTGCTGATGCAAAACTCACAAGGGATGATCTTGATGAACTTGATGATGATCAATTAAATGAAATGGATCTATCTTGGCAGTATGCTATGCTGGGTTAAAGATCTAAGAGGTTTTTCAAGAAGAATGGAAGAGTGACTTCTGATTTTAATGGAAGATTGGGTTTTGAAAAGTCAAAGTTGAAATGTTACAAATGTTCAAAGCTTGGACATTTTGCTAAAGAATGTCAACAAGCACATGCTAGTAAACCTGGTTTTACATCTAATACAGGTTCTCAACCATCGTCAAGCAATTCAACCAAGATAACTTTAATAGTTCAGAATGATGGGGTGTATGACTGGGGTAAACAGTTTGATACATCTGCTTTGATTGTCACACATGAGCAAGATGACTATTATTCTGATTCTAGTTCTTATGAAGCTGCTGAAGTCAAAAATTAAAAGTTTGAAGAAAGAAAATGAAGTTTTGGTGGATGAAGTTAAAAAGCTTTCTGATGAGCTTATGTTGGTAAAAGAAGATTTGGAGGTTTCTAAGAGGCATGAGAAGGAAGTTGATTTGAAAAATGACTCGTTGATAAAGGAAGTGCATATGCTTAATGAAGATCTTTATTCGGTCAAAGAAGATGTAAAGATGCTTGAAGTAAAGAATGAAACATTACAGGAAGAAAAGGAGGAGTTGTTTAAAGAAGTAAAGAAATGGAAAGATGAAGCAGATGATGCTGCGAATGATTTTTAGAATTTGTTTGATAAATCTAAAATCAAACTTGATTTGCTCACAAAGAATTCCGAAGAATATGTTGCTAAAATTGAAGCCTATCAAGTTAATATGGAGAAGTTGTTGGATGAGAAACGTGAGTTGGTAAGCGTGAATAAAGTTCAAGCTGCAAATCTGGAAATTCAAAAACGTAATGAAGATAAAGTGCGAAAGGAGTTGTTTGAAGGGATGGAAAATCTTAGAATGCAGAAATTTGAAACACATAAAGTTGCAAAGAGATTGATTGCTACTGAGAAGGAGTTAGCTAAAGCTCAACAACAAATTTCTGATTTAAAAATTCAAGTCATTGATGCCAATCGACTGCTGAATAATGTCTCAAATTCGCAATTGTTCTCAAGTTTCTTAGCACATGATGCTAATTTTGAAAAGATGTTTGATAAGACCGCATCACCTCCTGCTAATATCAAAGAAGCTTTCAAAGAAGTGAATGATAAGGTTGAAGATTATGACTATTCAAAGGTTTCATCATCAGTTTCTGAAGAAGAGAAAATTGTGAAGAAGAAGAAAACCAAGAAAGCCAAAAAGAAGAAAGGAAAGAAATCTGAAGTTCCTCCTGCTCCACAGTTTGTGTCTGGTTCATCGTCGACAGAAAATATCATATCAGCTACTTCAAGTGAGAAAATTCGTTCTCAACCAGATTTTGATGAGACGATTTTCTTTGAGCAGAAAAACATTAAACAGATAAAAGCTGAATTTTCAAAGTTAGCGAAGAATGGACATCAGGATTCTATTTCTGAGGAGAAGATTTCTGGAAAGAATGTTGGTTTGGGTTTTCAATCACAGAATGTCAAACTGAGGAGGTTTCTGCATCAACATCACAAGATTTGAAGAAGCTTAAAATGAAGCAAGTGAAGAAGGAAGTATTCAAGGCTGAGAAGGTTCAACCTGAACGGTTTTACAAACTAAAGGGTTCGGAACAAATATTCTCCGATAAAGAATTCCCTCTTCATTGCGTGGATGCTAGAAAATTTTTTGAAGTTTTTGAGAAGAAGGATGCTTCAAAAACCTTGAAGAATCAAACAACAAAATTTTCTTCTGATGGTTCTTATTCTCGAAGCCCTACATTAAAATGGGTTCATGATCACAGGAATCAGGTATATGATTCTAATTTTGATCATTTTAGAGATATTCATGTTTGTAATTCTATGCAGGAACCCAAAAAGTGGGACAAAACTTCACGCATTTGTTATAATTGCTGCCAAAAAGGGCATATGGCATTGCCCACTTCCTGCTGAATCAAAACAAAGGTCTCAACAGATACCGGTATTTGGTAAACCTACCAAATCAAAGTTCTTTGATAAATAGGGCAGAGTTTTTGATGAATGTGAGCCTACATTCTTTCTAAAACAAAAATGTTTTGTTTCTATATTTCAAAAGGTTCATAATGTAGGTTCATCATCACAGACAGCTTTGATTGATTCATCAAAACCTGATTTACCAAAACAACAATCAATCTGGAAACCAAAGGTGGCATTCAAGAAAAACCAGGACACTGGTCGACCAGAAGCTGTGGCTTCGGGTCAAGTTAAAAACTAATGAGTTTGACCAGTGTGCAGGTACTTCTAGAAGACCTATCGACAATTTCAAAGTTGTTGATGGATGAGTATTCTGCTTATCTTAGCTTAAATCTCATGAAATACATTATTCTAACCTGCAAGTTTTCTGAAACTTTAAAATGCCAGGTATCTGTGTTGGTTGATCAATTTTCTTTCGTTATGTTTCGTTTGATAAAAACCAAAAATAGAGTCTTGTTTCTTGTAAAATGAAAATTTGAAAATAGAGTTTTCATTTTAAGGGGAAGAATTGCATGTAAGGGGGAGGAGAATTTATGAAAAAATACAAAATATATAAGGAAGGTGAATACATGCACAATATATAAAATTGTGAGAAATTGATCATTGGGAAATGATGGTACATTAGCTTACGTATTCAGATGTGATATACACTAAATACTAATGCTTGACCATGTGGATAACGTCTTGATGCGTATTTCATAACAAAAAGAAAAATAAGTGTGAATATCAAAAAAGAGAAGTCACTGTGTATACATGTGTTCATTTTGCAAAGACTTAAACTTGTTTGATTTTCTTTATTTTGTCAAACGATCGGACTTTCTCTATGTGCTCACAAGGCCGACCTGATTGTTGTTCGTTTGACATTCTGCTTTATTTTCTTTGGTGTTTCGTATAACTCATCGGACTTTCTCTACGTGTATGGGAGTACCGACCTGATTGTTGTTGGGTTATACAATTTCAACTTGTTTTATCTTTCTTATTTTGTTAAATCCGAGGCCTTATCTGCGTATCGAAAGATCGATCTTAAGGTAGACGATTTAACGTTCTTATTTCTTTTTGCATGGAACACAGTTGACTATATCATGAAAATATTATGCTTTGTGATAATCACAAGTGTAATCATTCGAGTAAAGGAAGAAATCGCACAAGAAAAAGAAAATGTCTGATTATGTCTGATAGTGTGGGATACACTGTTAATTGCAAAATCTAATCATTACCTTAACATATTCAGGTGTTCTGAGTATGGTTCTGCCTGAGTTTAAGATGGACAAATTATACCGGTAATCAGCATGACTTATGTGCTCTAAATAGTTGAAATTGAAGTGTAGTTCAGTGCGTCATGATCAATATGATCCCAATGAGTGATTTCTCATACCAAAAATAGTGTTTGATTATGTATTGCAATTTCATTTCATCTCAGAAAAGTACAAAAAGATTTTTGGTGTGTTTTAGCATAAGTTTGAAAAAAAAACAAAAAAAAAATAGGTTTGTTTTGATATAAATTTTCTAAAAGCCAAAAAGATTTTGTTTCTACTTTATTTTCGATCTGATCAACATGTGATGCAAATTCAAATTTTCAAAATCATATCTTGGAGTCTCGAAGAGACGTCCTGCGCCAAGATTATTTAAATTTTGAGCAGGTTACTAAAGTGAAATATATCACAACTTCAAGTCTTCTGAAGCTGTTGATAAAAGACATAGATGCACCAGACATTGTCAAGTATTCAAGATCAAGCTACGATCAAGTTGAGGAAGAGTTTGTTCGAAGATTCACTTTACTGGACAAACGGACTCTACATTTGAGTGGGAGCTTGATTGAAGATACAGAATGATTATGTTGATGATATACTGCACACGACAAGGGGGAGTTTGTAGATACATGATCTGTGTATTAAGATCTGTGCGTCGTGTGAAGTATCAAGCCAAGACAAAGACCAAGATCAAGACAAAGGTAGCTGCTGGCCGAACCTGGTCCGAATCTAAGGTTCGGATCAGACGAACTTCAGGTTCGCCTGCAGTTCGGCCAGTCACTATATATAGTTGATTGAGTCTTTGTAATCGGGGACAGAACGAGTGAGATCATAGCTTAAGTGTGTGTTTTCCACGGTTTTTTCTCTAAGCCATTTTTTTGTGTTACTGGTTGTAATTGTTCACTTTGATCAATAAAACAACTCTTAATTACGTGTTTCGTATCCGATATAGCTAGATTGAGTAGACGATCTGATGCTCACAAAATTTCACAACCACACCCTAAAATTTGAGGATTATACTCACAAACTTTTGTGTAACTATTGTGATTGCTCTTATAAAAGTGAATAGATTTACTTTAATGGTGTTAATGAGTTGGGTGTAATTGAAATGAAAATGAAACATCAGGGACTGAAATAGCAAAATGTAAGCTATCGGAATGAAATAGTTCAAATTAACAAATCACATGGACGAAAATAGTAGTTTACTCTGCATAAAATAAAGTCAACTACAAATAGTTGGTGAGTAACCACAAGTTTGAATTCATAGTGTATATATTAAAAAACATGCGATACGTGTCATATGTAAGAGTACGTGAAATATAATATGCTGGAATAATTGACAAGCTTTGAAAGTGGTAACAAACACTCAACGCCAGACCGACTAATCGAGAGGGGGGTTACCCGATAGATCTATCTTTTGGTATCCCATTGAATCACACACAATAATTGATAACTTAGTCCGCACACAGATGATAACCAATGATAACCATAAATTGACAAATCATGCTAGACAAACATATAACACATAATCTACACATAGAGCACATACGCATTTGTAGTTTGATAAACAATTAAGACACATTTGATATAGGATACATGTTGCACCCAAAATGGAAAGTAAAAAGGGCCAAGGATTACTCACACGAATATCGATTGGAGACTCGAAAGCTAGAAGTGGAATGTATGGAAATGAAACCCGGGAAGGTCACCCTAAACATGATAGATTTATTGAGAATAGGTTAGTGGATTAGGTAGGTTCTTATGCATTTGGTAAATGCGTTTATTTTTATGAATTTAACTTTGAAAAATGATTAAGGTTTGAGAGTAATAACACCTTAAACGTTACTAGACATGCTTTGGCCTATAGGCTAATACACTCTCATCAGGGCATCCCACGTAAGCGCCTGGGCCCAACTATGGGATTTATGCGAATGCTTATCCTTGACAGAGACCCCAACTACCGATGCTTTCACCCTTCCAGTTAGTACATGTATTTCGCTTTGTAAATATCATTACTTATATTTTCATACATAAGAGATTTATTTCAAAGAGCTTGGAACCTAGAGTAATGTTTGTCTGGGCTGATATTTCGGGATCCTTGGCGGAAGCTCAAGTGGTCCAATATCCTCAGACGGGTTGAGAATCCTGACAGGTTCGGGCATCCTGAATTACAGTCATCGACTAACCGCTATGTTGTTCCTTGTATTTATTTGCTTGCAGGTAAAGAAAACGTGTAAAACAAGCCTAAAGACTCGGACAAAGACTAAAGAACGTGGACTAAGTGGTCCACAACGTTCATATTGACTTAATGGGGAGAATCCCTGAAATATAGGACAGTTGGTTGTTTTATTTTAGGATCCTTGCCGGAAGCTCAAGTGGTTCAGTATCCTGACAGGTTCGGTATCCTGAAATGCAGTTATCGACTAACCGTTTCAATTGTCCATGTGTCCTAATTAATTGCAGGCTTAAAGGGACGTGTAAATGAAGGCTAAAGACCAGGTTAAGCATTAAAGAACGTGCCATAACTGACTCACAACGTTCACAAAGACTTGGTGGAAGAATCCCTTATTTTTAGCACTTTCGGTTATTGACTTGTAACTATATATATTAGCCTTGTGATCGATGATAGGGACGGGATACCACACACACTCACTGAATACTCTCTGTAACACTTAGATTTCTATCACAATAGCTCAACACTTGTAATTCTTTGTTTCGTTATCAATAAAAGTGCTAGGCAGCAGGCTCTTCAGGCCGGCTCTCGAGGTTTTTTGCCAGGATTCCTAGAGGCAACTCGAAGGATTCTGGATTTTCCCTCATTACATCATCGTGTCAACATTCATACTTTGTTATTTCATCATTTTGATAATCAAGCACACTACCTCACATTCTAAGTTTGGAACACGAAATGCCTTTGTGAATTTTTTACCAAAACAGTTTGGCGCCCACCGTGGGGCGAGTGGTGCTTAATCTTACCAAAATCCCATATCTCATTCACTTCATTTGATCTCCAATCTCAAAAATGTCAAACCAACAGAAAACTGTTTCGGCCTCTACATCGTCCTCCATTCCTCCTCTTCCTTTCACTCCAGGAAGTCAGAAGAAGACTAGTGACCATCAGAAGAAAGTGGACGAGCAGCCGAGAAAAACTGACTATCCTATCTTCACAGGATCCCAGGTCCAATCTGTTGATCCCGTTATTACTAACAATGATTTGTTTGCTTTTATTAGACAGGTAAAAAGTCAAATGGATCAACAAGAAAAGACCAATCAAACGGTGATGAAGGAGATTGAAGAGCTTAAGAAGTCTAAGAAACCTGTGGAGAAACAAAGTCCTCTATTTCCCAGGCATCTTGACTTCAATGCTTCAGGATCCTCAGATCCGTCTCGCTACAATTACAAATCAGCATCAGGCTTCACTACAGCCCATACAATGACTTCTCAGGCCGCTGGGTATGCAGGGAGTACTGCCGGATTCTCAGGAGCTGTCCCACCAGAATCCTCATAGTCACGCTACAAGGATCCTTGGATTCCACTACCGTTGGGATCCTTCTGTCTCTATAGGAATCTTCAAGACCAGCTCCTCAGATGTGCATGATGGTGACTTCATCCCCATGCAAACAACAACTACTACAGAGCCGAGCATCCCAACGAGCTATGGATATAATCCCAGGATCCCAGTCCAGAATCCTAGCCCAGGTAATGTGTCCAATTCGATTCCTATTGTTTCTAACCAGGGTGCTCCTTATGATGCAGGTATTCATCCAAGTATCGCTAGGGAGCTCCAGTAGTTGAAAGAAATGATATCAAATGATCCAGGGATCCTGAAACCCATCCCTGAGGTTCCTCTGGAAAGTCACAAGATCTCTAGATTTACTTGGCCGATTTCCCAAGTGGAGATCCCGAAACGAATCCAAACCCAAAGCATGAAGCTTTACGATGGAACTACAGATCCTGAATAACACGTGGCACATTATAGGGAGCGTATGGAGATCAATCCCATTCCGATAGAAATCAAAGAAGCCTGTCTGTGCAAAGGTTTTGGTTCAACCTTAACACGACCAGCCATGAAATGGCTACTGAGCATTCCTCCTAACACTATTACTTCATTTTCTCATTTAGTTAACCTGTTTAATAATCACTTTTCTTGCAGCAGAACCTTTGAGAAGCTCACAGGTGACCTGTACCGAATAGTTCAGAAGCCAGATGAGCCGCTCAGGGAATACATTGCCAGATGCAGACGAGAATCTCTTGAGATTCCCAATCTGGATATGGCAGCAGCCGTGGAAGCCTTTAAAATGGGGCTCTCCAAAGATTCACGTTTTTATGATGATCTTGTCATGACTCCTTGTAGGAACCTTGACGAAGTACGCAGTAGAGCTTTGAGATTTATTCGTTTGGAAGATGACAAAAAGATCCACCAAAGATTGGAGGTTCCTAAATATGATCCTAACAGTAAAAGGTAGAACCCCCCGGGAAGCCATATAGATCTCGTCCATACTCCAAACCGGAAAATCATAAAGTCAACGCTGTTGACCAAGACGATGATGATGAAGAGTATCCTAAGGTATCTGAATACTGTTTTTCAATTGATATTGGTGGTTTGATGTGTGCTATGCAGGACCTAGGTGAAAAGGCAAGATGGCCCAGGAAGGATACTAAGCAGGGATCCTGGAAAGACAAGACCAAGTGGTGTGCCTTCCATGAAGATTTTGGCCACCTAACAGATGAATGTATAGCACTTCGAAAGGAAATTAGCTACCTACTCAGTAAGGGGCATCTTAAAGAATTGATAGGCAGAAAGTGGGTCAAGACTTAGGAAGCTGATAAGGTGCCTCAAAGAGCTGCTTCTCCACCACAGGATGCTCAAATAATCAGCTTTATCTCGGGAGGCTCAGACATCTACGGCACTTCGTACTCCTCAGCCAAGAAACATGCTAAGGAATCCAAATCTGAACAGGGTGACAGACCTGTCCGGACATCCACTCTAACTCAAGACAAGCTCATATCCTTTGATGAGAGTGACCGTTCTCATGTTTAGGATCCTCATCGTGATAGTCTCGTGGTTACTTTATATATCGCTAACCATTTTGTTCGCAAGATCCTGATTGATAATGGAAGCTCAGTAAACATAATTCGTCTTGATGTGCTAAAAAAGATGGGGATCCCACAAACTGAAATAGTTGCAAGGTCCTCAGTCCTGGTTGGCTTCAGCGGTGAAACTAAAAGCACCATTGGGGATATCAGGCTGCCGGTATATATAGAGGGGGTAAACTCTATGCAAATATTCTGTGTTATAGATTCTCTCTCTTGTTGCAATATTATTCTTGGCAGGCCATGGATTCACGAGATGAAGGCAGTCCCTTCAACCTATCACCAGTGTATCAAGCTTCCTACACCTTGGGGAGTTGTGAGAATAAAAAGTGACCAGCAGGAAGCCAAGAACTGTTATTCAACGTCGATGAAGAACACCACTAAGGTGACGAAGGGATAGCAATTACAGAAAAGGGCACTTGAAATACAGGAGGACAAGGAGCTTGATGTCAAAGAAGTACCTTTAGACCCTGGGAATCCTGAAATCAAGGCGCTCGTAGGAACAAGCATCCTAGCGAATGTTGAGCAGGAATTAGTTCAACTTCTCAAAGCCAGAACTTCAACTTTTGCCTGGAAACATGAAGACATGACAGGTATCCCTAAACATGTAATTACTCATAAACTTGGTTTAGATCTTTCTTTCAGGCCTATACAGCAAAAAAGGAGGAAGTTCGCTCCACAGAAGAATGTAATCATCCAGGAGGAAGTTGACAAGCTTCTCAAAACAAAGATGATTAGAGAAATCAAATATCCTAGGTGGCTAGCAAATGTGGTGGTGGTCCAGAAGAAGAATGGAAAATTGAGAGTTTGTGTCGATTACACAGACTTGAATAAAGCCTGTCCTATCCTAAGGATCCTTTTCCACTTCCCCATATTGATGTTATGGTGGATGCCACGGCTGGTCACGAGATGCTCACCTTCATGGATGCCTCAGCAGGATTCCAACAAATTCAGATGGAACCATGCGACCAGGAGCATACGGCATTTATGACTCCAACAGGTATATATTGTTACACTGCTATGCCCTTTGGTTTAAGAAATGCAGGTGCCACCTACCAGAGGCTCGTTAATATGATGTTCAAAGAGCAACTGGGGGACACGATGGAAGTCTACATAGATGACATGGTGGTTAAATCCAAGAAAGCTGAAGATCACGTCAGGGATCTCCAAACTGCCTTTGATATCCTTGATCAGTATAACATGAAGCTCAACCCCTCCAAATGCCACATTGGGGTGCGAGCTGGAAAATTCTTAGGATACATGGTTACCGAAAGAGGGATCGAAGCAAGTCCAGAGCAGATCAAAGCAATCCTAAATTTGAAGTCCCCATCAAACGTAAAAGAGGTACAAAGGTTGACATGAAGAATCGCAACACTCAACAGGTTCATTTCAAGATCCTCAAAAAAAAGTAAGGATTTCTACGATATCCTAAGGAAAAATAAGAAATTCGAGTGGACTGAGAAGCATGAAGAAGCCCTGAAGTGCCTGAAAGACTACTTGTCAGCAGCCCCGCTGCTAATGAAACCAGAAGATGGGGAGCCACTATATTTATATCTCGTTGTTTCCAGAAGCTCAATCAGTGCAATCCTGGTAAAAGACCATCAAGGTCAGCAGCATCCGGTATATTATGTAAGTAAAAATCTGCTAGATGCAGAATTCAGGTATTCTCACCTTGAAAAATTAATTCTAGCTCTTATAATGGCTTCCACTAAACTTAGACATTATTTCGAAACTCATGTTATAATTGTAAAATCTAACTATCCTATTAAGGCAGTTCTCAGGAAGCCAGAAATGTCAGGTAGGATGGCTAAGTGGGCAGTCAAGTTGAGTGCCTATGACATCAAATATGAACCAAGAACAACAATTAAGTCCCAAGCATTAGCTGACTTTGTGGTGGATTTCAGCAGTGACATTGAACCAGAAGTTGAAAAGGAAGTCCAGCAGCTTCAGAAGCTTAAGGAAGACTGGATCCTCTATACTGACGGCTCTTCAAATGTCAGAGGAACAGGGCTGGGAATCCTCCTAAAATCGCCAAAGGGGGACATAATACCTCTATCCATATCCTGTGAATTCCAGGCTACCAACAATGAAGCTGAGTATGAGGCTTTAATTGCTGGATTATAGCTGGCCAGGGATATGGGAATCATGTCCATACAAGTGTTTGTTGATTCCCTCTTATTGACTAACCAATTTAATGGCTCTTATGTAGTGAGAGGGGAGAATCTGATCAAATATCTTGAAATTGTTAAAAAATTGTCTCTATTTTTCAAAAATTTTAACATTTCGCAGGTACCAAGAGTAGATAATGCAGAAGCCGATGCCTTGGCAAACTTGGCTTCATCGCTCAGGATCCCTCAGGATGTCAAGATTCCAATAACTCACATCCTGACGCCATCGATAACTCAACAAGAAGCGCAGGTTATCAATAATAATGTAGTTGCAGATATTGAGGATCCTGAAGATGCTCAGGAATCCTGGACTTACCCGATCAGGAAGTATCTCAAAGATGGGGAGATTCCCAAGGGCGAAAACCCCAGAGCTTTTCGCACAAAGGTAGTACCCTATACTATTATTAACAATATCCTATATAGAAGATCTCTTGCAGGTGTCTACTTAAGGTTCCTAGAGAAGTCAGAAGCTCTTGAGGTGCTTGAAGACATCCACAGTGGAGATTGTGGGAACCATACCGGGGGCAGGGCACTGTTCTCTAAAGTTCTTAGATTCGGATATTATTGCCCAACTATGAAGAAGGACGCCGCGAGCTTCTCACAGAAATGCGATGCTTGTCAAAGGCATGGCAATATCCTCCACCAACCCGCTGAGCATCTGCATCCTATAGTATCCCCATGGCCATGCATGAAATGGGGCATGGATATTGTGGGTAAGCTGCCAAAGGCTCCTGGAGGAAAGGTGTTTATGCTTGCCATGACGGATTACTTCTCCAATTGGATTGAAGCAGAAGCCTATGTTCAAGTGAGAGAGAAAGAAGTGATATCCTTTATCAAAAGGAACATCCTCACCAGATTTGGGATTCCGGCAGAAATCATATGTGACAATGGCTCCCTGTTTATAGGCAAGAGGACTACAAGCTTTTGTGAAAGCTGGGGCATTAAGATGATCACTTCAACACCTATCCATCCCCAAGCTAATGGGTAGGCAGAATCCAGCAATAAGATCATCATCAACAACCTCAAGAAGAAGCTGGGCTCCAAGAAAGGGAAATGGGCTGAGGAGCTGCCATTTGTCCTTTGGGCAGATAGAACCCCACCTAAAAAGGCTACTGGCCAAACGCCACTCTCATTAGTATTTGGAGCAGAAGCTGTGATCCCTACAGAGATGGTACTCCCAACAGCCAGAATCTCCTTCAGGATCTCGAAACGGTTGAGGAGCTCAGAGATATGGCCAGAATCCGGATGGCATCTTATCAACAGCGGATAGCAAAATCATACAACAAGAATACCAGGCTAAGAAGATTCCAAGTAGGTGACTTGGTCTTAAGGAAGGCTTTTCAGAATACTACCAATCCTGCTGATGGGAAGTTAGCACCCAAGTGGGAAGGCCCTTACCTTATAGATTCTGAAGAAGGAAAGGGAGCATACCGTTTGGTAAATATGGAAGGAGAACATCTGCCAAGAGCTTGGAATGCCATCCACCTTAAAGCGTATTTTATGTGAGAATCTCATTGAGAAACTCAGGCAGAATCTCAAGGATCTTCACTGTCTAAATATTGCAAGGTACGTATATTATTCCTATTTCAAGTTATTCTTATTATTTTTATGACACATTACTGACTTAAGCATCGGAGTGGTGTTAGCTAAGCTAACACCCACCCCTCACCAAGTGTTGAGTGCTTTGCAGGTTTTGAGAATCCTAGAGTATTTTGGGTATATCCCTAGTTAGAGGTTGATCACCTCTTCTACGCTTAAGGTATCCCGCATACCTTCTAAGGTTTGAGAGGCTGACTCCTCTCCTAAGTTTGGGTAATCACCAGTAGCGCACGACCCTCGCCAGGAACGCACGTTGTCCACCAGTATGCTCAAGGTGGCCGGACCAGTCCACTCCAAGGGTGGCTGACAATCTTGTCACTGAAGGCTGCTGGGAGGATTCTCAAGGTTACTAACACTTACATGTTAACTAAGGTTTAAAAGGTCTTCACCTTTTCTACGAATCGCCAGGAGCGCTCATTATTCGCTGTTGGGCGAATCCTCAAGTAATAGCAGACGTGCTATCCTCACGAATTAGTTAAGGTTTTGGCATTTTCATGTCACTTACGTATGGGTATATCCCCAGAATTGGCTTAGTCCCAAGTTTATCGGGCTTGTCCCCATAATTGGCTTAGTCCCAAGTTTATCGGGCTTGTCCCCAGAATTGGCTTAGTCCCAAGTTTATCGGGCTTGTCCCCAGAATTGGCTTAGTCCCAAGTGTATCGGGCTTGTCCCTTAGAATTGGCTTAGTCCCAAGCATCCCGGGTTTATCCCCAGTTTAACTCAATTTCGAAACTACTATGATTTTACCACAGGTATCCTCAAGGATGCTGAAAGAGGATTCTAGAATCTATCTAAATGCGCCCAAGGTAAAACCTACTTAAGGGACTATTAAGGTAATGTACTTTCAAATTGTTACATTTTATCATGCTGACTTGTGTCATGGTTTGTCAACTTACATACTTAACTTAAAGTGTTTTTATTACCTTAAAATTCCTAAGGAACCTGATGGGATTCTCACTTAAATATTTCAAAATCTTTCATGAACAAAATCCAAAACAAGGGGTAAACACACCATGATAAAGAAAGTCGGATACTAGTATTAACAATGTAGGAAACTCAAAAGGGGCAACTCCAGCTTCTCAGCACCCCCAAGTTTCTCTAGAGTTCCTTTCCAGGTAGCTACATCCAAGCCTTAGCAGTGAATCCTTCAGCATCTGCTTCATTGGCCTTGATCGCGGAAGAAAATAAAAAAGAAAAGGGAGGGAGCTGACCTAGACAAAAAGAGAAATCGAGAAGGGTCTGACGGTAACCCAGGGTTATTTATTGAGAAGTCTCATGAGAAGTTGCATCGCTATCAAATAAGGAGCTAACGAGTCACCTCCGTAATTATTTCAAGAGTGTGAATTTTCACAGCCGTCTTCATGGTCGACAACTGTCAAAATTCGGGGGCAATTGTTTGGGATGATATTTCGGGATCCTTGGCGGAAGCTCAAGTGGTCCAATATCCTCAGACGGGTTGAGAATCCTGACAAGTTCGGGCATCCTGAATTACAGTCATCGACTAACCGCTATGTTGTTCCTTGTATTTATTTGCTTGCAGGTAAAGAAAACGTGTAAAACAAGCCTAAAGACTCGAACAAAGACTAAAGAACGTGGACTAAGTGGTCCATAACGTTCATATTGACTTAACGGGGGAGAATCCCTGAAATATAGGACAGTTGGTTGTTTTATTTCAGGATCCTTGCCGGAATCTCAAGTGGTTCAGTATCCTGACAGGTTCGGTATCCTGAAATGCAGTTATCGACTACCCGTTTCAATTGTCCACGTGTCCTAATTAATTGCAGGCTTAAAGGGACGTGTAAATGAAGGTTAAAGACTAGGTCAAGCATTAAAGAACGTGCCATAACTGACTCACAACGTTCACAAAGACTTGGTGGAAGAATCCCTTATTTTTAGCACTTTCGGTTATTGACTTGTAACTATATATATTAGCCTTGTGATTGATGATAGGGACGGGATACCACACACACTCACTGAATACTCTCTGTAACACTTAGATTTCGATCACAATAGCTCAACACTTGTAATTCTTCGTTTCGTTATCAATAAAAGTGCTAGGCAGCAAGCTCTTCAGGCCGGCTCCCGAGGTTTTTTGCCAGGATTCCTAGAGGTAACTCGAAGGATTCTGGATTTTCCCTCGTTACATCATCGTGTCAACATTCATACTTTGTTATTTCATCATTTTGACAATCAAGCACACTACCTCACATTCTAAGTTTTGAACACGAAATTCCTTTGTGAATTTTTGACCAAAACAATGTTTATGTAGAAAAATCTAAGTTTGAGGGACATAATTGGTAAATTTTCAGAAGTCAGAGTTCGGGAGCTAATATGTCCATATGTAGAAAACTAAAGTTTTTGGGCCCAGGCCCAACTATGGGATTTATGCGAACGCTTATTCTTGACAGAGACCCCGACTACCGATGCTTTCACCCTTCTAGTTAGTACATGTATTTCGCGTTGTAAATATCATTACTTATGTTTTCATATATAAGAGATTTATTTCATAAGAGTTTGGAACCCTAGAGTAAAGTTTATGTGGAAAAATCTAAGTTTGAGGGACATAATTGGTAAATGTTCAGAAGTCTGGGGACCTAATATGTCCATATATGGAAAACTAAAGTTTTTGGGCTAAAAGTGTAAATACCAAAACTAATGTACGATTATTGACAGGATTCTAAGTGTAGGTTTTAAGTAGCAAAACTATGGAATTATAACTATGATCATGTCTAGTCCTTAAAGTATGCTAAAATGGTTCGAAAAAATGCATGTGCAACACTCTTTGAGGCGTTTTGTTGCATATAACATATTTATTTCAACATTATGATATGGCTCCATTTCTGATAATCATATAAACCATTTAACATGTCAAAACTTAGAACTAGTGACCAAAACGATGACTTGTACGCAAAACACGCAAAGCTCTTACCTTTTTGGCTCAAAATCAAGTTTATGACACTCAAAACATTTTATTAATGATTTACATCAGATTAACATGATTGACAAGGGTTGATTTCATGGTTAACTGAGTTATTGCATATATTCCTCAAATGTATATAAGAGAAAATGGTTGACTTTTTTATACGGACGTCAATAGCCAAATTGGATAGAAGGCTATTGATTAGCTTTGTAAAACAAGAAGGATGGACATAACACTTACTCGAAACAAAGGAAAAAACGAGACCTAAATCGGAAGGTCAAACAGGGAGGCGTTGACTTTTGATTTCTTGATTCCTTGCACCGGACCCGAAATTGAGAGCACCAATAGGTTGAGCAAGAGGTGCAAGAAGCAGGTAAATGTGCATTTATAGTCAAGGGTCGACTAGGGTTTCAATTTCGAAAAAAGTTCTTGGAGAATAAGTCAGACCTTTGCATTCAATTTAGGATCAATCAAAATCGTAATTAATTGTGCCTATTAATGGAAATTCTTGAAGAATATGTTTAGGGTGAATCACATAAGAAAATGGATCGAAAAACGGATAAAAAATGAGAGTTTTAGCCCAAAACAGCCTGAAACAAGTGCTCGTCGCGACCAAGCCTGTTTTGCCTAGGTCGCGGACCGCAAAAATCACAAACAAACCCCTCGTGGTCGGCGAGTGGTGGTGGTGGTGGTGGGGAGGGGGGGGTCCAATATATATATATATATATATATATATATATATATATATATATATATTTTTTTGTCTTATTTTTTGTTTGTTCGAACTCGTTTCAACCCGATAGCCCTTAATACTTTGCACCCACTTATATTAAACTTATAAAACATTATGGAACATAAAAATATAATTTTTTAAAATTCGCGAGATTGTCGGTTATTAACAAAATCGCGTGAAAATGGTAAAATCGTTTATTCGCATTTTTAACCCATTAATTAATCAAAAAATTTCCCATTTAATTATTTTCTTTTCGAAATGATTATGGAACATCTAAAATAATATTTTCATCAAAGTTTCACGAAGTTTGATAATATTACATAATTGGCATAAACTTTTATTATTTACAGTTTTAACCCAAAATTTTTGCAAAGCCACGTTTTAAATAGAAAATGGATTTAACACGTTTGAATATAAAATTATGATTTATATCGGAACCCAAGATTGATCCAAGTTTGAAAACGGGCCAGGTTTCTGGTTCTGAAACAAGTGGATGTTACATTTCATTCCCATAATCATTTTTCATCAATCTATTACGGTAATAGTTGTCTTCTTCGGGAGTGTTTGGGATTGAGATTTAAAAGTGGTTATTAACTTATTAGCTTTTTAAAACTCAATAAGGCAATATAGTGTTTGGCAAACTCAAGAGCACTTTTTGTTTTAACATTTTAAAAGGTAAAAAAGTCATTTCAAAAAGCCAGAAAAACTTGACATTTTGAATTACCCTAATATTTCCATTTAACTTTACACCCTCATAGCCCCATTTTAGTCATTTTACATATAAAATAAACAACCTCATCACAAAAGCTAATCTAAATACTTTTTTTAAAATCTCCATTTAAAAAGTCATAAGTAAATAAACACTTTTCTCTAAAAATAGTTTTTGACTTAAATTAGCAATCCCTAACTAACACCGTCTTCATATATTGGGATTCTGTTTATGCCTTTCCATTTGATAAATTCTAATTATAGTTATTTTTAGGTGCAGAAGTTAGAATTTAAAGCACATAGACAATCACTTGTAAGGCTATCCGTAGTGGATGGAGCCCCGGGTGGGGGGTTATGCGCCATGTGGCGGATGACGTGGAAATAGGGGGTTATGAGGTAAGGTGTGTAGTGGGGGGTTATGAGGATGGGGGTTATGAGGTATGAGGTGTACCAATAAGAAAAAAGCAAAAAAAAAAAGAAAAAAAAAACATGAATGCTCCTCCCCTTCAACGGCGCCATTAACATGGCGCTCCTCCACAATTTCTTTAACATGGCGCCCCGGGGGTGGGGAGGGGCGTTATGGGGGCGCCATCTTAGGAAAAAAAAGCCCCATAACGCCCCATTACGGATGGCCTAAATCCGCATATCTGAGTCTTTTACGGTAATTGCATCCATCTTCTTCCGAATTAACTTTTACATTACTAATAATTTCAATTTTATCTATCTATGTTATGAGAATTTTTTCCAGATTCCTTTTTGATGGCGAGGGGGAAGACTTGGGCTTCGAGACGGTGGGCTCGATCCAAAACGAAAGTGGCTAAAGGGGAGTTTCGATTTTAACCAGGACCGGCCCAATAAGCCTCCATATTGCGACCGGCCCTTTAAGGGTTTTTTTATTATTTTAATTTGTTTTCTTGTTTATCAAGTTGTGTTTTCCTATTTAAACTCTTGTTTGCTACTTTGTTTTCTTGGAGATTATTTTGAATAAAGAACTTGTTTGGAGGTATTTTCCATTCGTACTAGCACCGGTCGGGAGCTAGGGTTTCTAACGTTGAGTCGCAACGTGAGGGTTTTGCTCGGCTTGACATAGATCGAGTCGAGAGCGTACCATCACGCTATCAAGTGGTAATCAGAGCCGATGGCGGATCGAAGGAGGAACCATCGTCGAGATACCAACGATGGCCGATATCATGATCCGTATGAAGAAATCGAGAGGCTGCGACAACAACTTCGACAGGCCGGAATTCGTGATGATGATCGTTGGGAGAATAGGGACGATTCGGAAGGGACTCTCTCCGACTACAGGTATGGCGAGTATGATGATGGGCATTACAGAGATAATAACCCGTTCAACCCACCACCTCAGGGAGGATACAACCCGTTCGGTCGTCAGCATTCACCGCGCAACACACCCCCACCCGTGACTGACCCACTGCGCAGCCTCGGGTTTCGCATGGAGCTGCCCGATTTTGAAGGCGGCGTTCACCCGGATGATTTTATCGATTGGCTGCACACTGTTGAACGCATCTTTGATCTTACAGATGTCCCGGATAACCTAAAGGTCAAGCTTGTTGCCGTCAAATTGAAGAAACACGCTTCCCTTTGGTGGGAAAACCTTAAACGCAAACGTGCACAGGAAGGCAAGCGGAAGATAGTTACGTGGGAAAAGATGCGTCGTTTGCTAGAAAAAAAGTTTTTACCGGTTAATCATCGGCAAGATGCCTTCCTTGCTTATCACAGTTTCAAACAAGGCTCGTTGTCGGTGGCCGATTTTATTCTAGAGTTCGAAAGGTTGCGTATGCGTTGCGGCATAGACGAGGACGAAGAACAACTCATCGCCCGTTTCTTGGGGTCTCTCAGGTCAGATATTGCCGATGTTATACAATTACAACAGTATTATACGTTTGATGATGTTTGCAGGTTGGCCCATCGCATTGAGAAGCAATCCACTACACGGGCTAAATACACCAACCCACGGCCCAATCAAAGCCGTGGGCCTGCTACTGCTGCTGGGCCGAGTACAGCCCTAACCCCCAAGCCAGCGGCTGTCCCAACCCAGCCTTCGGCCTCCAATCCAGCAAATGCACCTCGATGTTACAAGTGTTTTGGTCTTGGTCACTTGAAACGAGACTGCCCGAATACCCAAGTTGTAGCTCTTGTGGATGAACCTAAGCCGACATATGATGAGGAACCGGATTCTGAAGACGAGTTTCGAGATGCCGAAGTACTCTATCCGGACAGAGGGGAGGCTCTAATTTCTCAGCGGGTTCTTAGCGCCACCGTCGCTACCTCCGGATGATGACACATCATGGCTTCGACACAATATTTTTCGAACTAAATGCACGGTTAAAGGAAAGGTTTGCAACGTTGTTATCGATAGTGGGAGTTGTGATAATATGGTCGCTTCGTCAGCCGTGGAAAAGTTGGGACTCCCGTTACAACCGCACCCAGACCCGTATCAGTTGACGTGGCTCAAGAAAGGCAACTTGGTGAAGGTAACACACAAATGTCTCATTCCTTTTTCAATCGGTAACAAGTACACGGATGAATTATGGTGTGAAGTTATTCCTATGGATGCGGCCCACTTGCTTTTAGGCCGACCATGGTTGTATGATCGTCGGGTGAAACATGACGGGTTCCGCAACACTTATAGTTTTAAAAAAGACGGCGTTAACATTACTCTTGCCCCGCTCAACCCACACGACTCCCAAACGCAAGCAATGATTCTTTCCCATTCGGAATTTCTGCACTACACCACCAACACCGAGCCGACGGTGTTATTTGGATTGTTTGTGGCCGAAGAAAACCCCATCGCACCGGACCCTCCCGATCAGGTATTGCCTTTATTACATGAATTTAACGATATTTTTCCCGAAGACATACCGACGGGTTTGCCTATCGTTCGGGATATCCAACATTGTATTGACTTTCACCCCGGCGCAACTATCCCGAATAAACCCGCCTATCGGATGAATCCAAAAGAATTCGAAGAACTTCACCGTCAAGTAACAGAATTGTTAGAAAAGGGTCTTATCCGCGAGAGTAAAAGTCCTTGTGCCGTGCCGGCTTTATTGGTACCAAAACCTGGGGGTGCTTACCGGATGTGCATTGATAGTCGGGCGGTAAACAAGATCACTGTTAAGTATCGTTTTCCTATTCCCCGGTTCGAAGATTTACTTGACCAGTTGCATGGTGCAACACTATTTTCGAAAATTGATCTCCGTAGCGGATACCATCAAATTCGTATGCGTCCGGGAGATGAGTGGAAGACGGCGTTCAAAACACGTGATGGGTTATACGAATGGATGGTCATGCCATTTGGGTTGTCAAACGCACCTAGCACCTTCATGCGTTTAATGAATCACATTTTCCGTGAATTAATTGGTCGATGTGTCGTTGTGTACTTCGATGACATTCTTATTTTTAGCAGAGATTTGCGCCACCATCTTGATCACTTGCGGGCCGTTTTTCTTATACTTCGGGAACATAAACTCTTTGCAAACCGAAAGAAATGCCATTTTCTTACTACGGAGGTAAATTTTTTGGGGTATATGGTGTCCGGTAATGGAATTCGCATGGACGATAACAAAGTCTCAGCGATCACTTCATGGCCGCAACCGACCACCCTCCATGATGTACGTAGCTTTCATGGTCTAGCTTCCTTTTATCGCCGTTTTATTCGGAACTTTAGTTCCATTATGGCTCCCATCACCGAGTGCTTGAAGAAAACTAAGTTCGAATGGACCGAAGACGCCACCAAAGCGTTCGAAGCTCTAAAACAACATGTCACGAGTGCCCCTGTTCTTGCGCTTCCAAATTTTGATCTCGTCTTTCAAGTCGAATGCGATGCCTCGGGGTTAGGTGTCGGGGGAGTTTTGAGCCAAGGGGGTCGCCCGGTCGCCTTCTTTAGTGAAAAGTTGAATGAAGTCCGGCGTAAATATAGCACCTATGATAAAGAATTTTATGCAATTATTCGTTGTCTAGAGTATTGGCGCCACTACTTGCTACCAAACGATTTCATCCTTTATTCCGATCATCAAGCACTCAAGTATATTCAGGGGCAAGCCAAACTTAACTCCCGCCATGCCAAGTGGGTCGAGACTCTTCAGGAATATTCTTTCTCAATAAAACATAAGGCCGGAACCGCCAACTCGGTGGCGGATGCATTAAGCCGGCGACCCTGCCTTCTCAACTCAATGGAGGTCGCGGTTACGGGCTTCGATTCATGGTGCCATTTATATCCCGATGACCCAGATTTTAAACAAATCTGGGCCGAATGTAAAGATGGTCCGGCCCGGGAGTTCATACGCCGCAGCGGGTTCCTTTTCAAGGGGTCCAAACTTTGCGTGCCTTTATCTTCATTCCGTGATGCACTTATATTGGAATGTCATAAGGGAGGCCTCGCCGGACATTTTGGGAGGGACAAGACCGTCGCCCTCGTACGTGATCGTTTTTTTTGGCCTCGGCTTGAGCGCGATGTGTCTCAATTGTTGAAGCGCTGCCACGTGTGCCATGTCGCTAAAACAACCGGCATAAATCAAGGTCTCTATACGCCACTGCCGGTTCCCCATGGACCTTGGGAGGATGTTAGCCTCGATTTCGTGTTAGGCTTACCAAGAACACAACGAAAAAAAGATTCTATTATGGTGGTGGTTGACCGATTTTCAAAGATGGCGCATTTTTTGGCTTGCACGAAGACTTTTGATGCCTCCCAAGTCGCCCGCCTTTACTTTTCTGAGATTGTGCGATTGCATGGTGTTCCAAAGACTATCACTTCCGATCGTGACGTTAAGTTTGTGGGTCATTTTTGGCGCACTTTATGGAAACGCATGGGCTCTCAACTCCAGTTTAGTAGTTCTCACCACCCGCAAACTGATGGGTAGACCGAGGTCACAAACCGGAGTTTGGGTAATTTGCTTCGAACATTGGTCGGCTCTAATCCCCGTCAATGGGATCTCGCGCTCCCACAGGCCGAATTTGCTTATAATCGGTCCAATCACCGGTCCACCGGGCGTAGCCCGTTTCTCGTCGTCTACGGACGCAACCCCTTTTCCCCCGTGGATCTTGCTCCGCCCGTTGTTATTGACCGTTTTAGTACCGATGGGGAGGTTCGGGCGGGTCAAATTCAGGATTTACACGCACAAGTTCGGGAGGAAATCATTCGCCATAATTTGCAATATCAGGCCCGTGTTAATAAGCATCGTCGGCGGGTCGTTTTTAAGGAAGGAGACTTGGTGTGGATCCATTTGCGAAAAGATCGATTTCCGCCGGGTCGTTTTGGGAAACTAAAGCCGCGAGCCGATGGTCCGTTTCGAGTGCTAAAACGGATTGGGGACAATGCGTACAAGATTGATTTGCCGGGTCATTATAATGTTTCGGCTACTTTTAATGTTGCAGACCTCTCCCCGTACGTTGGTGATTTTTCTGATGGTGACTCGGGGACGAGTCCTTTCAAGTGGGGGAGGATGATGGCGAGGGGGAAGACTTGGGCTTCGAGACGGTGGGCTCGATCCAAAACGAAAGTGGCTAAAGGGGAGTTTCGATTTTAACCAGGACCGGCCCAATAAGCCTCCATATTGCGACCGACCCTTTAAGGGTTTTTTTTATTATTTTAATTTGTTTTCTTGTTTATCAAGTTGTGTTTTCCTATTTAAACTCTTGTTTGCTACTTTGTTTTCTTGGAGATTATTTTGAATAAAGAACTTGTTTGGAGGTATTTTCCATTCGTACTAGCACCGGTCGGGAGCTAGGGTTTCTAACGTTGAGTCGCAACGTTAGGGTTTTGCTCGGCTTGACATAGATCGAGTCGAGAGCGTACCATCACGCTATCACTTTTATTCACATACTTTAATTAGGAATCTCCAAATTTCTCTCCCAAGTGTTAATCTTTTTTCCGTTTATTACATATAATATCTATTAGGTTATTTGTTTCATGGGTTGGTTTATATAAAAAACCAATATTGTGCAAAAAACCAAGAAAAAAATAATATTTTGTTAACTTTTTTTATATGTTTATTTCATCATTTTAAAAATACTGTAAAAAGAAAAAACTTTAAAAATATTTTTGAGTTTTTTTTTAATATACGTGTTAAAAGATATATCTTTTAACAAAATTTTCAAACATATGTTGAAATCTTTCGTATCATGACATTTGCATTTGGTTTAAATTACACACTATTAGGTTTTCAGTTTTGTCTCCTTTCTTTCGATTGTTACAAGATTGCCACATGTATTACATCTTGGTTTAAATTGAACACTATAGCCAATATACAAAAGTGATCAAACTTTAAGATTTAGTTTTCTGAAGGTAACTTAGATGAAAGTTGTGGTAAAGAACTCCATCATGAACCTCAACAATCATTAAATTGTCTACACCTATTTGATAATCTCCCTGAAAAAGAAATACTGATGAATCATTTTGCGGGAAACTAATGGACATTGTGAGATTCTTACTTTAGTAAGGTCTATATCTCTCTCTCTCTATATATATATATATGGGTAAAGATCCTGCGAAAACTTTTTTTTTTTGCGAAAACCTAAATTCATTGTCTTCGATTCTGGAAAAAAATTATGATATTTCGAATTTTTTTTATTAGTTCACATGTGCACCATTTTCATTAGTACTACACAAAAAGAATTGTCATGCGAAAAAATATTTTTTAAGTTAAAAACATTTAAAAATACTAAAATACTTATAGAACTAATGATAATTCTAAATTCCACTATAACTATTTGTTATAGTGCACATGTGTAGCATAAAATTTAAAAAAATTAAAAACGTTAAATCTATTTTAATAGTTAAAGATAACACAATTATAAGATTTATGGTGCAATTTATTTTTTAAAATATTAATGTATACGACACGTATAAAGTGTTTTTAGAGCGTATGACACGTTTGGTCTAGTACATAGCATGAAATACATGATGGAACCAATAGCAGATGCATATGGAACTCTATTCATATCTTCTATCTGTTCGTCCGTTTGGGGAGATTGTTCTTTGTTTAGAATGGTTCCGTGTGCCATGGGCAAAGATCCTCTCTTGGAATTTTTCATCGAGAAGCGTCGCAAGAATTCATAGATATATGTACTTTGGCTTAGTCCAATTAGCTTTCTTGACCTATCTCTATGAATTTTAATCCCTAGAATGTAGGTGGCTTCGCCAAGATCCTTCATTTAAAAACACTTTTGCAATCAACCTTTTACTTCCTTATGCATAGTTATGTTGTTTTCAATGATTAATATGTCATCTACATATAGGAATAGAAAAGTGATAGAGCTCCCACTTGCCTTTCTATAAACACGTGGTTCATCTTTGTTCTTGATAAAACCAAACTCTTTTATCTTTTGATCAAAACAAAGATTCCATCTTTGAGATGCCTGCTTTAATCCATAAATGGATTTGTTCAGCTTACGTACCTTTTCAGGGTTCTTTGGATCCTCAAAACCTCCAGGTTGTTTCATATAGACATCTTCATTCAAATGTCCATTAAGAAACGCAGTTTTGAAATCCATCTGCCATATCCCGTGATCATAAGACTCAGCTATAGCTAGTAGGATTCTGATTGACTTAAGCATAGCTACAGGCGAGAAGGTTTAATCATAATCAACTCCTTGAGTTTGAGTAAATCCTTTCGCTACTAGCCTAGCCTTATAGGTATGCACATTACCATCCATGTCTGTTTTTAATTTGAAAACCCATTTACTTCCTACTACGCGGAAATTGGGTGGAGGTTCAACCAAATCCCAGACTTGGTTGTCATACATGGATTGCATCTCTGCCGCATGACTTCCAACCATTTCTCGACTCAGTATCTGAGATCGCATATTTATAGTTCACGGGTTCCTCTTGATCAACTATCAGAACTTCGTGCATACCCATATATCTTTCTGGTTCATGACGGTCCTGCGTACTTCTGCGAACGCTTTGTGTTACTACCGGTTGTGATATTCTTTCAGATTCAGTCATCTCATGCTGATCTACTGTACCGGTTTCTAGTTGGGTCTCAGGTTGATCTTGAACTTCTTCAAGGTCAATTTTATTATTTTCTTCCCCACGTTGAAGGAACCAATCCTCTAAGAATGTTCCTCTACGTTTGATGAAAACTCTGTTCTCGGCAGGGTTGTGTAAAATAATAACCAACGTTTTGGGCATATCTGACGAAAATAACTTTATCGCTATGAGGATCTAATTTGTTCAAAGATTCACTTGGAACACACGTATAGCATCCCCATACTTTTAGGTAGGATAATTTGGTTCGTTCCCCATGCCATATCTCATATGGTGTTTTACCTACCTTCTTTGTAGGTGCGAGGTTCACTAATCGGAAAACAGTTTCAAGAGCAAAACTCCAAAAGGAGTGTGGCAGGTTTGTGCGGCACATCATTGATCGAACCATGTCTAATAATATTCGATTTCTTCTCTCAGATATACCATTCAACTGTGGGGTTCCTGGTGTAGTGAGATGGGACACAATCCCACAAGACTTGAGGTGCTCATCGCATTCCTCACTTAAATAGTCGCCACCTCGATCTGATCGAAGTGCTTTAATCGTCTTACCAAGCTGGTTTTGTACTTCGTTCTGGTATTCTTTAAACTTTTCAAAAGTTTCATGTTTATGCCGCATAAGATAGACATACCCATATCTACGGTAATCATCAGTAAATGTAACTAAGTACCTTTCTCCATTCCTTGACATCGTCCTAAAAGGTCTGCATACATCAGTATGTATGATCCCTAGCAGGTCCTTCGCTCTTTCACCGATATTCAAGAAAGGCGACTTAGTCAACTTGCCACTTAAACAAGACTCACATGTGTCAAAAAATCTGAACAAGTGGGTTCTAATATCCTGGCAGTCTGGAGTTTCTTAATGCGATTCTTGTTTATGTGTCCTAGTCGACAATGCCATCTAAACGTGTCATTGACACTAGTCCTAGCACATTTATTGGAGATGTTGTATATCATGTTAACATTGGTATTATCTCATAGATTCCATTGTGTAGTCTTGCTTCAAAATAAAACATATCATTCAAGTATGCATAAATGGAATCACCCTTATCGTTAAAATATACTTAAAACCTTGTCTTTTTCAAAGAAAACAGAGAAATGATGTTTCTAGTCACATTAGGGACATATCATCAGTTATTCAAAATAACGTTCAAAGCACTAGGTAAATTTAAAGTAAAATCTCCTATGGCTTTCATAGCAACTTTCTGCCCGCTGCCAACGTGCAGATCCAAGTCGCCCTGTATCAGATCTCTAGGTTTTCTTAACCCCTGCAAATTGTTACATATGTGAGTACCACATCCAGTGTCAAACACCCAAGGTTTTCTAGATAAAGAAAACGATTCTATAACATGAATACCTGAGGACTCACCTTCGATAATCAGCATCTTAAGCTTCAACGATCAGCCAGGTATTTAGGACAGTTTCTCTTCCAGTGCCCCGTTTCATTGCAGTAGAAACATTTGGCATCCTTCTAAGCACTTCTTTTGAGAGAATCTTGTTTCCTACCCTTTCCCTTTCCATTGCCTTTGCCCTCGGCTCTCCTGGCTTTCTTACCACTTCTGCCATCTCGAATCATTAGCACATGATTTGTCCCAATTCCAGTTTTAGTTGGAATGTTCGTTTCAATAATCTTAAGTATCTGATGCCAAGCTGCGGGACTCTTATCCAGACCATTAATATTATAGTTCAAAACGAACTAATCATATGACTTGGGAAGTGAGTTAAGGATAATATTTGTTGCCAACTCATCACTTAGGGGATTTCCCAACCGTGCTAGATGATCGATATAGCTATTCATTTTCAATATGTGAGCAATGACTAAAGAACCCTCTTGCATAAGACACATGATCAGGGATCTCATCACCTCAAAATGTTCGTGTCGAGCATGCTGTTGAAACATGCCTTTCAGTTGCTCGCTTAAGTCATATTCTTTCTTGTCAACCATGTTCCTCTGAAGCTCAGTGATCATTGTTGCTAGCATAAGACACGTCACAGTCTAAGAATCATCAACATGTCTAATCCATCTTGCACGGTCAGCACCGCTATGATCAGTGGGTTCTTCAGGGATTGGGTTCTCAAGAACATAAAACTTCTTTTTCAGTCGTGAGAACAATTTTCTGGTTGCGATACCAATCCATTAAATTGGTGTTGTTGAGCCTTTCCTTCTCAAGGATGGACTTAAGAGAAAATAGGGAGGAGGTAGGGACAGGATCAAAATTACTTGATGACATCTAAAAGAAAAAGCAAGATTTAGAAATTTTCATGAAAAACGCCTATTTAATTTTGACCCAATGAAACAAAATTATAATTAGGATGAGATCCTATTTCACTTCAACTTGTTGAATGGCTTAGCTCTCTCCAATGGCTGGGCTACACAGGTAGGTAACGATTACCAATTTTGTCGACTACACAACTCTCGGTTTGGGAATAGTTGTTAAAGCTTGACAAGTGGTACATTATTCCCAACTACACTCTACTTCGAGAAATGTACGCTCAGGTGCAGGGTCAACGCTAAACACCCAAGTTTCGTTTCGCAAAGTGATATTTTGTCCTCAAACAAGTATTGTAGTCCCGGTCCATGTTACATGGAAATCATAGTCCTACCTTCAACCAAAACTGTAGGTGTGACATCACGTAAGTTTCCGACAACCTAAACAATAATATACAACTATTTGTTAACTATGTTACGTAACTATTTTCTTGCAACGTGTCAATCATTACCATATTTGCCTTTACATGTGATGTGATCGTAGTCTTGATGTAGCCTTAACCCATGTTACAAACGATGCTTGAACATGATGATTTCTTTGCACGGAATGGTCGCTGGAACTTTAATAATAATAAAGCGACTAACCGGACTCGTTTACTAAATTTACCAACCTTGTAGTAAATACCTTGCATGATCCCGTCACCTTGGGATTATTATTTCGTCCATTTATTTTATAAACCTTGATCATCGTTATTTCGTTAAAATATTTACATGTTATACGAATAAATATCATAAACGATTTCATATTTATTTATCAACAAATTACAATAGTAGAACAACCAAATTATAAACATGTTTAGACGTCGACAACGTAACCAAGACTTGTGACAAATCTCTACGTAAACATCAAAGTATTTTATGTCCAAATCATCTTAGAGATCTCCGTTATCATCCGCGACAAACCTATCTATCATGCATGAAATATATATTATATATATATCCATCCAACATCGTTATCTCGAGATATAATTTTTTCTTTCTTTCTTTCCTTCTCGGTCGAACCCGTCACCTTTTCTCCTCCCTTTCTCTCGTCGACTTGAAACGCGTTCGAACCTGTACCCCTTGCTTTCCTTCGGCCGAACCAACTAACAAACGACCACCTTGCCACTTAACTAATTTAGTTGAGTGCTGTCCTCTAGGTTTGACCTCCAAGATTTCATTCAAATCAACCTCCAACATCATCCTTACAACCTACACAATGTAGGTGAAAGTTGTCCCAAGAAAAACCAAATCTATTACCCATTGGGTAATGTTTTCCCACAGTATTCCATAATGATTCCCTCTCAAAAATTCTGCCATATACCACTACACACCCATATATCACAAGTTTGCAAGCCCTTGGACTCCCCTTAAGTGTGTGTAGAAACCGGTTGAGCCTCTTCTTCCTTCTCTCGGTCCGAACATAACACACACACATGCACCAATCACTTAGCCATTAATTTAACAATACTACACACTAGATTTTTATCACATTAAACACTCCCAAACACCTCCAAATCAATATTTCTCTCTCTCTCTCTCTCTCTCTCTCTCTCTCTCTCTCTCTCTCTCTTCTCTTCTCAAACTCATAAACCCCCACCAATTTCCAAACACCCCATTTACTTAACACTTCTCATTTATATACATCATAAACAAACCCTAGCCACATTTGACATAACTTTCTCAAGAGAACAACTCTCTTGCTCTCTCCTCTCTCTCAATTATAAGCTCTCTCTCCAATTTTTTTTTGCTTAAACACTCAAAACTTTGATGTTCCCTGAAGCTAGGAGCCTAAAGGAAGCAAGAATCATCATCATCATCAACATTTTCGGCCTCCATCACCAACTAGTGAGCTTTAACCTCCATTTTTCTTTATGAAATTTAGTTCTAGAGATTATTCTTTGTTCCATTTCATGCCTAGATCACTCCATTTACAAGTCTTGACCATCATTGTTGTCTAAACATGACTTTGTTCCACAAAAGCCTACTAGTTTGTAACTATGTCTATGTTTCACCATGAATCTTGTTACTAAAAACTTATGATAGTATTTACTTGCAATATTATGTTCAAAACTTAGTTTGGCTTGACCATTATACAAGCATTTGCTTAGAAAACTTATTTAATCACCCACTTTGAACATAGTGTATGTTTTATGTTGTTATTGTAATTTTGTACCCCATGTTGCCTATGACACGTTCTGGAACTCCTAATATAGTCAAAATATGTTACCTTGGACTTTAGGAAGTTTACTTGTCTTTAAAACCATCATACGAACTTTATGACACCAAAAGTACACTTTAAAAACACTAGAAAACACCTTTAGTTATAGATCCGTTTCGATCAGAAAGTTTGGACTTTAAAAAAGTAAGTTTAGGTGGTTAAAACATTTCCAACACATGACCAAAAGATCCCTTAACAAAATATTTGAATTTGGGCACAAACCGGGACTAAAACCGACACCCGACGGACCCGGAAACGTCATTTTTGTGATAAAATACAAATCTGGTCAAAATGAATATATAGAGGTGTTTTAATGGTAAAAACATGTTTACAAACATATATGGTGAATTTAGGAACCTAACGGTGTCATTAAACGGGCAAACGGGACCAAAACGGCAAAACCGACACAAAACCGACAAAACCGACCAACTTGTGAAAATCGACACTTGAAATAATTATCTATACATTTTGGACAGAAAATAATCGTATTTTATTATCCTAAATTGATTTCTAACTAAAACGGATAATTATCGCGTATTCGACGGTTACCGCGTAATCGCCCGGTTTTCGACTATTAAATCAAATTAGCCAATTTGTCACATAAAAGTCAACATTATGACTCAATATTTATTTCTATAAATATTTACCACCTTTAAATATTATTTGGGAATTTTGTATATTTTATTTAATTAAAAACCTCTATTTTACATTATTTCCAAATAACCGTATAACCGAACACTTTCACTTTGACTTTACAAATCACTAAACCCTAAGGCTACCATGACGTCAAGACATTACCTACCTAATTATAGTGATATTAATGCCAACCCAATTACTCATTATTGTATGTCTTATAAATACTTAGGACTACACTTCCCATTGATCGTGTTACCGATTCCAGTTCCTGAAACATGTGAGTTTTTCACGGCCCCTTTTCTCTTTAACTGTTTTCAAATAATTGGCGGAGAATTCATATTACTTTTACTATGCCAGAAAATTAGACATTGTTAACATATCTATTACATGTGCCTTTCGGTTGTCCACATCTATATTTCATGTTTATTTATGTTATAACTAAACCACACTATTAACTGAATCCGGTTAATCATCATGTGAAACGGTAACGTTTGAATAGATCTATTGGGTTAACGCCCCTACTCTGATTTGGTCGCTCCAATCATGACTCCGTTTTAATATTCAAAGTGTATTATCACCCCGACAATGTTCGTAACCGTGTATGAACTGTTGTAGGACGAGTATGGTATGTTGTAGATGTGTATGCTATTAATAACTCTACTTATTAACGTAATCTTAGGTCATGTTATGTTATGGTTATGTTGTGGATGTACTTATGTCATTCTATGTTGACTTATGTTTGTTATGCGTGTTATCTTACTCTTATTTTACCTTGTAAATGTAAGTAGTATGTCGAGATATGCCCCAAGAGCCAGAGTCAACCGCAACTCTTCCAACCCTCTGACCATGGATGCTGCATCGATTGGGGCTTTAGTCAATCAACATGTAGTTGACGCACTCGCAGCCGCTGAGGCTGACCGTGCATCCGCCTCCAATAGGAGACGAGCTAGATCCCCTGGTGGTAAGTGTAACAGCCCAGACCCGTCGCACCAAGATATTATCCGCTTTGGCAGCCGGCATGCCCTCAAGCATCCGCCCCTCACGGATTTAAAACGCGTCTTAGTAGGAGAGGTATCCACACCCTTATAAAGCGGTGCTTAGTTCTCCTCCCCACCAATGTGGGATGTTACAATCCTCCCCCCTTAGGGGACCAGCGTCCTCGCTGGCACACTGGCCGACGACTGGCTCTGATACCATCTGTAACAGCCCAGACCCGTCGCACCAAGATATTGTCCGCTTTGGCAGCCGGCATGCCCTCAAGCATCCGCCCCTCACGGATTTAAAACGCGTCTTGATAGGAGAGGTATCCACACCCTTATAAAGCGGTGCTTAGTTCTCCTCCCCACCAATGTGAACAGCCCAGACCCCTCGCACCAAGATATTGTCCGCTTTGGCAGCCGGCATGCCCTCAAGCATCTGCCCCTCACGGATTTAAAACGCGTCTTGATAGGAGAGGTATCCACACCCTTATAAAGCGGTGCTTAGTTCTCCTCCCCACCAATGTGGGATGTTACAATCCTCCCCCCTTAGGGGACCAGCGTCCTCGCTGGCACACTGGCCGACAACCTGGCTCTGATACCATCTGTAACAGCCCAGACCTGTCGCACCAAGATATTGTCCGCTTTGGCAGCCGGCATGCCCTCAAGCATCCGCCCCTCACGGATTTAAAACGCGTCTTGATAGGAGAGGTATCCACACCCTTATAAAGCGGTGCTTAGTTCTCCTCTCCACCAATGTGGGATGTTACAATGATGAACTATGATAACGAGATAGGAACAACTCAGAAGGTTCCTAAGTTGCTTCGATTGGAAGATTACCACAATTGGAGGAGTCGATTTGAATCTTACATCTTTTCTCAAGATGTTGATTGTTGGATTCTAATTGAAAAGGAATATGAGTATCCGATGATAGGTCCCAACAAGGCAAATATGATTAGCAGCTTTGATGCGGAGGAAAGAAATTATCTGCAAGAGAGAAGAAAACGTATAGTTATCTTACAATGGAATTACCGAAGGATCTAATGCATAAATGTCACACCCCCAAATAACCACTAACGGAGTTTATACCGTTAAGGGGTGCGGCTAGACCAGGATCCACAACCATTAGTTACAAATACTAAATGAATCAGAGTTAGTTCAAAAACCAGTTATAAAGTAAAGTCTCAAATACAAACGCAGCGGAATAAAATATTGTCTTAGCACTAACCACGTGCTTTACATAAACATCGTATTAAATCCCCAATTTGTTTAATTAAAAATAAAAGTCTTCACGTGCCATGCCAACCCGCTCCGGATACTCCTTAGCGATCTGCAAAAGTTCAAACCACGCAAGTGTCAACCTAACGGTTGGTGAGTTCACAGTGGGCTTGTCATGCATTGGCCCGGTCTCATAATCATAATTTGTATCAAGGTATACTTACATAGTATTCGTTTGTGAAAAGCAATGCTAAATGTTATGTCTTAGTTTATAAAGGAATTGTCCGTGACCTACGTCATCGGGTATGAACTAGTTTTGTAAAGTTAAAGTGCTCAACCGATATCGCGGGTAGCTAATCCGTTGTTCCATGCACTAAGGAAGTTTGTACCAACGCTGACTATAAATTATTGTAGTGGCCGTGCCATCTACTACTGCGGACCTACGTCATCGCGGATTTGCCTCCCCCGTGTCCTCTCGGGATCACGGTCAGATAGGCTGATATTGTACCTCCGTGCACTCCCCGTGCCACGGGGCGGAGTTTGTCAAACTCCAGTAGATCTACCCAACATCCCCTCGCTTTACAATTAATGGTACAATTAGTTGAGGACTTTTAAGTTTTCAAGGCATCCTTAGAAATCATGTGATATCATGTGGTTTAGACTTTAACCTACACTAGCCATATTAAAACGGTTTACCGGATTCTCATGAATCTCAAAAGTGTTTTCAGTTTCGTTTTAGAAATCGTTGTTTAAGTAATTCACAAGTGCTTCCCATAAAGCACTTCAAGTTCATCAAGTGGGTGCCGAGCACTCCAGGTTTTCAAGTTTATCAGGGAGGTGCCTCGCACTCTCGAGTTTGTCAGCATTGTTTTACTTTTAGTTGTTCGGTGTGACCCAAACGGGTTCACGGTAATCGGGTTAGTGACACTCACCTTTGGTTGCACTGCTACACTTGCTAATAATCCAAGTATTGCTTATCGAAGACCTATGAACACGTTTAGGTCTTAAGTATTAGTTTTGTGTCTAATCTTTACTTAACGTCACTATGGCCCATAACATAGCACGTTGAAACTATGACTCGACATACAGACACACGACACCGATGGTTGATCATAAACAAGGGTTCATATATATCAGAAATCAAGGCATGTATCATCATGGCATAATCATGTAAGTCATGGCATATCATTCAAGCAAATTGCACAAGTTTGGATTCTGGTCTCAGTTTCGCTAGCAGTTTCGCTAGTCAGTTTCGCTGTGTGCACGGGCAGCACTTTCGCTAGGAAATACCCGATGACACAGTTTCGCTAGGCTAGTTTCGCTCGAAACTGTTGGCACAGTTTCGCTAGCCTAGTTTCGCCCGAAACTGGTTTGAACTTTCGTTCAGGGAATTTCGCTCGGTAGATTCGCTCGAGCTGGTCTGGTTGGTTTACCCGGCGACACTGCAGTTTCGCTGCATAGTGTCGCTGGAAGGAGATATACATAGTTTCGCTGGACAGTTTCGCCCAGAGAACACCACAGTTTCGCTGGTCGCGAAAAACATACGGATCAGCCTAAAAATCAACCTAACAGCTTCCATTTTACATGCAATTCATTGTTTAGCATACATAGGCATTTACCAACATAAATCAGTAAGCTTTAACACCTTAAACATGCATTTTATCATCAAATCACCCAAAATACATATAAAACCCTAAAATGACTAAAATAGCATAAATCTTTATCATGGATGGATTTTACACGTAAAGTTATCAACTTTATACTAGATCTAGCAACCCTAAGCAACATATCAGAAGATCAAGTGATTCCATGGAGGTTTGGTCATGCTTTTTAAGTAAAACACATAGAAAACATAAAAATGGTGGTTTTGGTACTCACGGTTCGATCTCCAAGCTTGATGGATGATGGTTCGGGGCTGAGATCTCGATGGCTCGGTGTGAATCTCGACTGACCAGATTTCCAGAGGTGTGTGTGTGTGTTTTGGAGAGAATGGTGCAACCAAATGAGGCAACTAGGGTTTTATGTTATTATATATCAGGGCCTAGTTTCGCTGGCAGTTTCGCTGGCCAAGCGAAACTGGCTCTGGTAGTCAGAGGGTGGGCTAGCCGGGCGACACTATAGTTTCGCCCGGTAGTTTCGCTGGAAACCCAAAAGTGACTAGTTTACATTTTAAGCAAGACAAGTACAGTTCATGGGTTGTCAAGCTATTCACAATACTAAATCATGTATTTAAATCACGTTGCACATAATGACAATAAATAAACAAACACATAACACATATGGGCGGGTTTGGTGATCAACCAAAGGTCGTGGACGTATTCGGCCTAGTTATGCATTAGTTACTAAGTTAACACTTATAACGTAACTAACGGAGTTTGTCTAACGGAAGTTAACCTTGGAATTCTCGGATGTCACATCATCCCCTTGTAATTGGAATTTTCGTCCCGAAAATTATTCTTGCGTCGTAGCGTTCGCAGCATCAGCTGTCGTCGTTGCTGGGGAAAGAAAGCAAAAGTTTTAGGGTCGTCACATCCTCCTCCTGTTAAAGGAATTTTGGTCCCCAAAATTAAATCATACCTTGAGTTTCCGTGGACGTTTGCTCGAACAAGTGAGGATACTTTTTCTTCATCTGATCCTCTCGTTCCCAAGTATACTCAGGTCCACGCTTTGAGTTCCATCGCACCTTGACGATCGGAATCTTGCTACGTTTGAGGGCTTTCTCCTCGCGTCCCATGATTTCTACCGGTTGCTCGATAAATCTTAAATGTTCATCAATTTCCAATTCCTCCAAAGGAATTATTTCAGTGTCTTCAGCCAGACATTTCTTTAAGTTTGAGACGTGAAATACGTTGTGAACTCCATCGAGTTCGGCAGGGAGTTGTAGTCGATAGGCCACCGGGCCTACTTCCCCGATGATTTCAAACGGACCGATATAGCGAGGATTCAGCTTTCCACGCTTTCCGAAGCGTATCACACCCTTCCAGGGAGATACCTTCAACAGCACTTTGTCGCCTACCTCGAACTTCAAAGGTTTGCGGCGTTTGTCGGCATAGCTCTTTTGTCTGTCACGTGCTGCGGCTATCCGTTTTCTGATTTGTATAATTCGCTCAGTCGTATCATGAATGATTTCTGGTCCGGTGAGTCCCTTCTCACCCGTCTCGGCCCAACACACGGGCGATCTGCATTTTCTGCCATAAAGAGCTTCAAAAGGCGCAGCACCGATACTTGAATGATAACTGTTGTTGTAGGAGAACTCCACCAACGGAAGGTGAGCCTCCCAGTCTTTACCAAAGTCGAGAACGCAAGCTCGGAGCATGTCTTCAAGAGTCTGAATAGTTCGTTCCGTCTGACCGTCGGTCTGCGGGTGATAGGCTGTACTCATATCCAGTCTAGTTCCCAGTGCTTCTTGCATGGATTGCCATAGTCGGGAAGTAAATCGGGGATCTCGATCAGAGATAATAGTCTTAGGCACTCCATGACGTGCCACAATTCGGTCAATGTACAGCTTTGTCAACTTATCCATGTTGTCACTTTCTTTCATCGGGATAAAATGTGCAGATTTGGTTAATCGATCAATGATAACCCAAATCGCATCTGGTCGATTCGATCGATGAGGTAATCCCGTTACAAAATCCATTGAAATATCCTCCCATTTCCATTCTGGGATCTTTGGTTGTTGCAACAATCCAGAAGGCTTTTGGTACTCGATCTTAACTCTTGAGCACGTTAAACACTTAGCCACATATCGCGCGATGTCGGCTTTCATATTCGGCCACCAATACAAACCCTTCAAATCTTGGTACATTTTATCCGATCCAGGGTGCACCGAATACCTTGACTTGTGAGCCTCGTCCATTACGAGCTCACGGAGATTTCCAAGTAAAGGAACCCAAATTCTGTTATTGTAATACCTGAGTCCGTCGGACTTAACCTCAGAGTTACCATCTACACCACGCAGTACGTGCTTCAGCTGCGAAGTTTTCTTCTTTCAAGGCTTCCTGTTGGGCATTGCGGATCCGATCCGGCAATCCCGTGTGGATGGTAAGTTGCAGCGCTCGTACCCGTCGAGGCTTTTCATACTCTTTCCGACTTAATGCATCAGCCACAACGTTGGCTTTTCCTGGGTGATACTTAATCGCTAAGTCATAGTCATTCAGTAGCTCGACCCACCGTCGTTGTCGCATGTTGAGATCCTTCTGATTAAAGATGTGTTGTAAGCTTTTGTGATCAGTAAATATTGTGCACTTTGTCCCGTAGAGGTAATGTCTCCAAATCTTGAGTGCATGAATAACGGCTCCCAATTCCAGATCATGTGTTGTATAATTCTTTTCAGTATCCTTCAGTTGCCTGGACCCATAGGCAATCACTTTGTCTCGTTGCATCAACACACAACCGAGTCCTTGAATAGATGCATCGCAATATACCACAAAGTCGTCAATCCCATCGGGTAACGCGAGAATTGGAGCTGAACATAACATATCTTTAAGAGTTTGAAACGCGCGTTCTTCTTTTTCACCCCATCTGTATTGCACTCCTTTGTGCGTTAAAGCTGTTAAGGGTTGAGCCAATTGCGAGAAACCCTTTATGAACCTTCGGTAATATCCGGCAAGTCCCAAAAATTGTCGGATTTCGGTCGGCGCTCTTGGAGTAGGCCAATTCTTAATAGCTTCCACTTTAGCTGGGTCGACATGAATTCCATTCTGATCGACAATGTGTCCAAGAAATTGGACTTCACGAATCCAAAAATCGCACTTCGAAAACTTAGCATAAAGTTGTTCCTTGCGGAGTAATTCCAAGATAAGTCGTAGGTGCTCCTCGTGTTCCTCCTTCGTCTTGGAGTAGATCAGAATATCATCAATGAAAACGATTACAAACTTATCGAGGTACGGCTTGCACACTCGATTCATCAGATCCATAAATACGGCAGGCGCATTAGTTAGCCCAAACGGCATAACCAAAAACTCGTAATGACCATAGCGAGTTCTGAAAGCAGTCTTGGGAACATCCTCATCACGTACACGAAGTTGGTGATACCCAGACCGTAGGTCAATCTTTGAGAAGTAACTTGAACCTTGTAGCTGATCGAAGAGATCGTCGATTCGAGGAAGTGGATACCGATTCTTAATAGTAACCTTGTTAAGCTCTCGGTAGTCAATACACATTCGGAACGTTCCATCCTTCTTCTTAACAAACAATACCGGTGCTCCCCACGGAGACGAACTGGGACGAATAAATCCTTTGTCGAGTAGCTCTTGAAGTTGTGAGGAGAGTTCGTTGAGTTCACTTACTGCCAAACGGTAAGGTGCGCGTGCGATCGGAGACGCTCCGGGAACTAAGTCGATTCCAAACTCTACTTGTCGAAATGGAGGCAAACCAGGCAGATCTTCAGGAAACACATCTTGGAAGTCGCGGACTATCGGGTAGTCGTCGATTCTGCGCTCGGGAAGTGTCGAATCAGTGACGTTTGCAAGAATCGCGAAGTGACCTTTACGAAGGCACTTTTGAGCTTTGAGAAACGAGATAATACCAGTGACTGTTCCACCTTTTTCACCTTGGACCGTTAACACTTTACCTCCTTCGAGTGGGATACGAACCACTTTTTCTTTGCATAAGATTTCAGCTCGATTCTCAGATAACCAATCCATCCCTACTATTACATCAAAACTACCAATCGGAAAAGGCATAAGGTCGATTCCTAATGTATGGCCAGCTAGTTCTAACTTACAGTCCTTAACTATCTGGGTCGTATCATGAAGTTTACCATTTGCTAGCTCTACCACATACTTAGCGTCTAAGGCAATTGGTTTAGCATTAATCAATTTAGCAAATTTAGTGGAAATAAAACTTTTCTCAGCACCAGAATCAAATAATACAGTAGCAAAGAAACCATTAAGGATGAATTTACCGTTAATCACGTTGGCATCATTGCGAGCTTCACCCTGACCCATGACGAAAGCTCGACCTCTTACCATTTCCACCATTCCCGTTGCCATTCCCATTACCATTATCCTCCACCATTACCATTCCCACCGTTATTTCCTTGATTTCCATTACCTTGTCTTCTCAGCTGCGGGCAGTCTCTTTTAATGTGACCTTGAGCACCACACTCAAAGCAGCCACGGGCTCCCCCATTGTTGTTGTTCTGGTTCTGACCGTTGTTGTTCCCATTGCCCCGATTGTTCCCATAGTTGTTGTTTCCATGATTGTTGTTGTTCCTTCTGGGGCGGTTTTGTTGCTCAGGTAGAGTTGCCCAACAGTCTTTTGCTTCGTGGCCCCCTTGCCACACCTTTCGCAGCTCAAATTCCTTCTACAAACACCAGCATGATGTTTCCCACACTTGTTGCACAAAGGCAGGTTACCTTTGTAGTTGCTTTGCCCATTGCCACCCTGGCGGTAGTTACCACTGTTGTTTCCAGACCTCTTGCTTTGGCTTTGGGAGTTGAAAGATCTCCCAGTGCTGTTTCCAACACTCTGATTGTTCATTGAGTTCTCAGGAGCTTCATCATCAGCTTTTCTTTTGCCACTAAGGGCAGTCTTCTCAGTGGCTTTCGCAGGTAAAGTACCCTTCTCGACCTCCTGATCAGTAAGTTTGTGAGCCAAACGGATGGCTTGCTGCACGGTTGCGGGGTTGCTGGCGGTCACCAAACTCTTGATTTGAGGCGCGAGGCCTTCCAGATAACGCTCAATGCGTTTGAACTCAGCATCCACCATTGTGGGGCACAAGACCGCGTACTCATGGTAACGCGCAGTGTACTGTTCGACTTCAGACCCAGACCATCTTCAGATTCAAAAATTCACCCTCAAGCTTCTTCACCTGGTCACGGGGACAGTACTCATCCATGATCAGTTCCTTAAATGCTTCCCATTGCATGTTGTTAGCCGCGTCGATCCCAATCATCTGAATCTCAGCGTTCCACCAGGAGAGAGCAGCTCCTTCAAAGGTACCAGTAGCAAACTTCACCTTGCTTTCAGCCGGGCAGTTACACATGGAGAAAACCTTTTCAGATTTCTCGATCCACCGGAGGAGTCCTACCGCTCCTTCTTCGCCGGAAAACGTTAGTCGGCTTGCAGTCCATGAAGGACTTAAACGTGCAGTGGTGGTTTCCTGATGCATAAATAGTTCGGGTTTCAAATTTAAACAGGTCAAATATAATTCGCTTTGTGCCTTAACCGGCATAATAGTTACCCTGAGCGGCATATGCAGCTTGGACGGCTGCCACCGCGGCTTGCACGTGTTCGTTGATCATCGCCTGCAGCTGTGCAGGTGTCATGTTGATGTTGTTCCTTCCGTGTCCTCTACCAGACATCTTGCTGAACAGTTAAAGTAGCCAATGTTCAGTCACAGTTATATTCTATACATATCCCATAATATGTATATTAGCAATTTCCCGTTATCCCACTATTAGTCCAGAAAAATTTTGTGCACAATCGAGGCGTCGTCGAGGAACGTCGTAAGTCGTAAGTAGCTATCGTCGAAAGTCGGCTTTCCCATAAAAGTCACCGTCGGCGTAGTCATCGCAGTAGAAATCAGGACGTAGCGTGTAGCATAGTTTCGTTGTCGCTTTCTCCCCGGAATAGTGCGCGCAGTAGCGTTCGCGTTTCGTATTCGTGTGTGAAAATTTTCCTAAGGTTTTCCGTTAGACTTCCTAGACACAGTCTATATATATATCTATTTATATATATATATATATATATACATACGTACTAAGCTTTTACTTACACAGCAGAGCGAGTATCCCAGGTTGGCACGTAAAAATTTTGTTTTGGGAATTTGTTTATTCGTTTGTAACTAAGGTTTTCAAGTTGCAGTTTCCAAATCGTTTTTCAAAATGATTCCAGTTCTCTGCAACTTATGGCTCTGATACCAATCTGTCACACCCCCAAATAACCACTAACGGAGTTTATACCGTTAAGGGGTGCGGCTAGACCAGGATCCACAACCATTAGTTACAAATACTAAATGAATCAGAGTTAGTTCAAAAACCAGTTATAAAGTAAAGTCTCAAATACAAACGCAGCGGAATAAAATATTGTCTTAGCACTAACCACGTGCTTTACATAAACATCGTATTAAATCCCCAATTTGTTTAATTAAAAATAAAATGTCTTCACGTGCCATGCCAACCCGCTCCGGATACTCCTTAGCGATCTGCAAAAGTTCAAACCACGCAAGTGTCAACCTAACGGTTGGTGAGTTCACAGTGGGCTTGTCATGCATTGGCCCGGTCTCATAATCATAATTTGTATCAAGGTATACTTACATAGTATTCGTTTGTGAAAAGCAATGCTAAATGTTATGTCTTAGTTTATAAAGGAATTGTCCGTGACCTACGTCATCGGGTATGAACTAGTTTTGTAAAGTTAAAGTGCTCAACCGATATCGCGGGTAGCTAATCCGTTGTTCCATGCACTAAGGAAGTTTGCACCAAAGCTGACTATAATTTATTGTAGTGGCCGTGCCATCTAGTACTGCGGACCTACGTCATCGCGGTTTTGCCTCCCCCGTGTCCTCTCGGGATCACGGTCAGATAGGCTGATATTGTACCTCCGTGCACTCCCCGTGCCACGGGGCGGAGTTTGTCAAACTCCAGTAGATCTACCCAACATCCCCTCGCTTTACAATTAATGGTACAATTAGTTGAGGACTTTTAAGTTTTCAAGGCATCCTTAGAAATCATGTGATATCATGTGGTTTAGACTTTAACCTACACTAGCCATATTAAAACGGTTTACCGGATTCTCATGAATCTCAAAAGTGTTTTCAGTTTCGTTTTAGAAATCGTTGTTTAAGTAATTCACAAGTGCTTCCCATAAAGCACTTCAAGTTCATCAAGTGGGTGCCGAGCACTCCAGGTTTTCAAGTTTATCAGGGAGGTGCCTCGCACTCTCGAGTTTGTCAGCATTGTTTTACTTTTAGTTGTTCGGTGTGACCCAAACGGGTTCACGGTAATCGGGTTAGTGACACTCACCTTTGGTTGCACTGCTACACTTGCTAATAATCCAAGTATTGCTTATCGAAGACCTATGAACACGTTTAGGTCTTAAGTATTAGTTTTGTGTCTAATCTTTACTTAACGTCACTATGGCCCATAACATAGCACGTTGAAACTATGACTCGACATACAGACACACGACACCGATGGTTGATCATAAACAAGGGTTCATATATATCAGAAATCAAGGCATGTATCATCATGGCATAATCATGTAAGTCATGGCATAACATTCAAGCAAATTGCACAAGTTTGGATTCTGGTCTCAGTTTCGCTAGCAGTTTTGCTAGTCAGTTTCGCTGTGTGCACGGGCAGCACTTTCGCTAGGCAATACCCGATGACACAGTTTCGCTAGGCTAGTTTCGCTCGAAACTGTTGGCACAGTTTCGCTAGCCTAGTTTCGCCCGAAACTGGTTTGAACTTTTGTTCAGGGAATTTCGCTCGGTAGATTCGCTCGAGCTGGTCTGGTTGGTTTACCCGGCGACACTGCAGTTTCGCTGCATAGTGTCGCTGGAAGGAGATATACATAGTTTCGCTGGACAGTTTCGCCCAGAGAACACCACAGTTTCGCTGGTCGCGAAAAACATACGGATCAGCCTAAAAATCAACCTAACAGCTTCCATTTTACATGCAATTCATTGTTTAGCATACATAGGCATTTACCAACATAAATCAGTAAGCTTTAACACCTTAAACATGCATTTTATCATCAAATCACCCAAAATACATATAAAACCCTAAAATGACTAAAATAGCATAAATCTTTATCATGGATGGATTTCACACGTAAAGTTATCAACTTTATACTAGATCTAGCAACCCTAAGCAACATATCAGAAGATCAAGTGATTCCATGGAGGTTTGGTCATGCTTTTTAAGTAAAACACATAGAAAACATAAAAATGGTGGTTTTGGTGACTCACGGTTCGATCTCCAAGCTTGATGGATGATGGTTCGGGGCTGAGATCTCGATGGCTCGGTGTGAATCTCGACTGACCAGATTTCCAGAGGTGTGTGTGTGTGTTTTAGAGAGAATGGTGCAACCAAATGAGGCAACTAGGGTTTTATGTTATTATATATCAGGGCCTAGTTTCGCTGGTAGTTTCGCTGGCCAAGCGAAACTGGCTCTGGTAGTCAGAGGGTGGGCTAGCCGGGCGACACTATAGTTTCGCCCGGTAGTTTCGCTGGAAACCCAAAAGTGACTAGTTTACATTTTAAGCAAGACAAGTACAGTTCATGGGTTGTCAAGGTATTCACAATACTAAATCATGCATTTAAATCACGTTGCACATAATGACAATAAATAAACAAACACATAACACATATGGGCGGGTTTGGTGATCAACCAAAGGTCGTGGACGTATTCGGCCTAGTTATGCATTAGTTACTAAGTTAACACTTATAACGTAACTAACGGAGTTTGTCTAACGGAAGTTAACCTTGGAATTCTCGGATGTCACAATAAATTTAAGCAATATACAACGGCTAAGGAATTGTGGGATGCTATTTCTGAAAGATGCGAGGGTAATGATCAATATAAGAAGACCCGAAAGAAAGTGTTGATGAAAGAATTTGATAATTTTAGTCATTGTGATAAGGATAAAGTACCAGACTTGATTGCAAGGTTTTTCACACTTGATAAATGAACTTGAAGTTGTAGGTGTCAAGAAGGAGAATGATGAATTCAAAGAGAAATATATGGAAGCCTTACCTGATAAGTGGGAAAATTATGTTATGATGTTGACTAATGATCCGAGTTATGCCGGTTGGACATTTAATCAATTGACAAGCAAATTACAAGCTCATGAAATAGAAATGATTGTGAAGAAGTCAGCACATCCGTCTGTTCAACATCCTGAATTATATTTTGGAGAAAAATCTACTACCATGCATGCTAACTCTACATCACTTCCTAGTTCAAGTTCTAATCCAGCTCCCACAGTGTTGCTTGCTGGACATTCTGATAATTCTGGTTATTCTTCAGGATGTCAGTTCACTATTCCTGAAAACTCAACAAACAATTCTATTCCTGTTCAAATAGCAGAAGATTTACTTGCATTGTTCTTTGCTTTCATGCCATCTTCTTCTGGGTCAATTTTTAGCGAAATCGGTCAATCTGGTTTGTTTGCCGACGACTTAACTCAGATGGATGATGATCAATTGCATAAGTTAGATTTGGATTGGCAGTTTGCTATGCTAGTTGAACAAGGAAGACGATTTATGAAGAAACATGGAAAGAAATCTATTATTCATGGAGAAAAACTTGTTGGATAAGTCGATGCTTAAATGATATAAATATTCCAAGCTAGGACATTTTGCTCGTGAATGCAATCAATCATCATCTAAACCGAGTACTTCGGATAAGAATGTTCACAATAAAGAAGTTAAAGCTATGATATCTCAAGCTGACAAAGGTTATGATTGGTCTAAAGACTTCCAGATGAATCTGCGTTTATAGCCACTGTGCAAGTTGAATCAAGTGATTCTGATTCTAAAGTTAGTGGTTATGAGTTAACGTGTGAATTTTGTGCTCAAAAGGATAGAAAAATTCGGGAAGTGGTTTAAGAACTAGAAGGGTTGATTGTTGAAAGGACAAAGAAGGAAGAAGAATTAGAAAGTTTCCAAAAGAAGGTTGACAATTCTGAAGAGATTCTCAAGGTAAATGAGAAATTAGTCAAGGAAAAGAATATTTTAATGGAAGAGTTTGTAGAGCTTCAGAAAATATTATATGAGATAGTTGTTGAAGACAAAGAACAAATTTTGAAGTTACAAATAATAAATGCAAAGTTAGTTCAAAGTGCTGAAAAGTGGGAGAGTGAAGCAAAAGATGTGATTAGAGATTTTGATGCTTTGTTTCAGAAATCAACAGCAAGAGTAGAATCACTTAAGCAATCTTATGATGAACTTAAGAAAGATTTTGATGAAGTTACTGTTGCAGAAAAACAACATCAATTGGTACATTTTGAATTACAAGACAAAGTCATAAGTTTGAAAGAGGAAAATTAGTTGCTGAAAAGAAATATTGAGATTCTTGAGGGAAGGGTGAAGAAAGTTACTCAAGAAGTGTATGATGCCCATGATCAGATGAGACAAGAAAAGTTTGTTTCTAACAGAACTTCGAAACAATTAATTGATTCAGAAAAGGCGTTGGGTGAAGCACAAAAGAAAATATCTGATTTGAATGTTGAAGTATTGGATCTTAAGCGGCAATTGAATAATTTGAAGAATTCACATTCTTTCACAAGTTATTTGTGCAAAGATAAGAATTTCAAGAAAGTTTTTGGAAGTGAAGAGTATAATAAAGTTCCACATCCAGTTATTCAATCTGATGCTCTAGCTGATATCATTTTTGACGTGTGTTTTGTGTCAAAATTGTTCCTAAACCATTTTCTATCGACTTTTCTGGTCTACCATATCAAGTTTCGTCAATATCAGTCTGTTTTTGCGAGTTTTCGGAAAATGTCTTCGAGGTTCGGAGGTTACTGGGCAAGCTCGGAGTAACCGCTCCGAACTTGAGGTTCGGAGGTAACTCGGAGAGAGTTCGGCGAGAGTTCGTTGGTGTATCGGTCTGGTTCGGTGAGATTTGAGGTTCGGAGGTAGATCGGAGCTGGTAGTTGTTTCGGACAAGGTTCGGAGCTCGTTCGGATTTTGTTTTAGGTCCGGACTAAGTTCGGTGAGAGTTTGGACGGCAAACTAAGTTCGGAGCAAGTTCGGAGGGCAGAATTGTTCAAATTTTCAACAATGTCGGAATTTCAAGCGTTTGCCTCAATGCAAAGTGCTATGCAGACCATGATGAATTATGACAATGAAATCGGAACAAGTCAGAAAGTTCCCAAATTGTTAAAACTAGAAGATTATCAGAATTGGAAGAAACGTTTTTCAGCGTATATCAGCACAAATAATATTGACTTATGGATTCCAATTAGAAAATTGTATGAAAAACCAAAAGAAGATGGAGAGTCTAAGGAAATTGAAGATTTTGATGCTGCTGAAAGAAAAAGTTATGAACTTGAACAAAAAGCTTATGGTTATCTTACCATGGCTTTACCTACTGAACTGTTACATCAATTCAGCACGTGTAAGAAGTCAAAACAATTATGGGATGCTTTATCAGCAAGGTGTGAAGGAAATGATCAGTATAAGAAAAGTCGAAAGAAGGTTTTGAGTAAGGAATTTGATAATTTTCAGCATTATGAGAATGAAAATATAACAGCTCTTGTCTCAAGGTTATCTCATCTGATTAGTGAATTGAAGATTGTGGGAATTGAGAAAACTGATGAAGAGTTAAAGGAAAAGATTATGGAAGCATTACCAGAAAAATGGGAAAATTATGTTTTGCTTATCACTCATGATAAAGAATACTCAACATTGACATTTCATGAGCTTACTGGAAAACTTCATGCTCGAGAAATGGAAATGTTAAATTCAAAGAAGTCAACTGCTACCTTGCAACATCCTGAGTTGTATCATGGTGAAAATAGTGCAAGCATGAGTGCAAAGTCTAAGCCAAATCAGAATACAGCACCAAGTGTTGCTTTTCTAGCTGGAGCTTCAGGAAATTCTGATAACAATTCTTCAAGGGGCTGTCATTTCACTATTCCAAATTTTTCAAATCAAAATGATTTTTCAACAGAATCAACCGATGATTGTGCTAAAATGATTTCTGCATTGATTTCATCATCTTTTGGTCTGATTCTCAAAAATGTTGCTGACGCAAAGTTAACCAGTGAGGATCTTGATGCTCTTGATGATGATCAATTAACTGAATTGGATGTTTCGTGGCAATATGCTATGTTGTGTCAAAGATCTAAAAGATTTTTTAAGAAACATGGAAGGAGTATTTCTGGTGACAAATTGGGGTTTGACAAGTCAAAACTCAAGTGCTTTAAATGTCAACAACTTGGACATTTTGCCAAAGAATGTCAACAGAAAACTAATACGTCACAATCATCAAAGCCTGGTTTTACTCAACCATCTACTAGTAATACAGGCAAGACCACTGCTTTGGTTGCTCAAAATGATGGTGTATATGATTGGGGTCAAAAATTTGGGTATGATTCTTCAGCTTTTATAGTTACCCATGATTTACAAGAAGATTATGGTTCAGATACTAGTTCAGATACTAGTTCAATACCAAGTTCGTATGCATCTGCTGAAAACTTGGAGAGTTTGATGAAAGAAAATGCTTTGTTGATGAATAAAGTTCAACAATTGACTGAAGAGTATGAGGTGGTTAAATCTGAATTGAAGATTTCTAAAGAATGTGAAAAGGATTTGGTTTTGAAGAATGAGGATTTGACTAATGAAATCACAATGTTGAATAAAGTTTTAGAAGTATTGAAGCAAGAAAAGAAGAATGTTGAAATTTCGAAAGCTGAAATTTGTGAAGAAAAGGGTGAGTTAGTCAAAGAAGTGAAGAAATGGAAGGAAGAGGCAGAAGATGCTGCAAATGATTTTCAGAATTTATTTGATAAATCCAAGATTAAGCTTGATTTGCTTACTAAGAGTATTGAAGAATCTGATGCTAAAATCAAAGCTTATCAAGTTGATATGGAAAAATTGTTGGATGACAAGCGTGAGTTGGTTAGGGTTAACAAGGTTCAAACTGCAAATCTGGAAATTCAAAAGAGAAATGAGGATAAACTACAGAAGGAGTTGCATGAAGGACTTGATAATCTTCGCTTGCAAAAATTTGAAACTCATAAAGTTGCCAAGCGCTTGATTGCTAAAGAAAAAGAATTTGCAGAGGCTCAACAGCAAATTTCTGATCTCAAAATTCAAGTTCTTGATGCAAAAAGATTGCTCAACAATGTTTCTAATTCTCAGGTTTTCACCAGCTTCTTAGCAAATGATGCAAATTTTGAAAGGATGTTTGATAAAACTGCATCACCCCCTGCTCATATCAAGGAAGCTGTCAAACAAGTGAAGGAACAGGTTGATAATTTTGATTATTCAAAGATATCATCTTCTACTTCAGACGAAGTCAAGGTTGTAAAGAAACAGAAAAACAAGAAAAACAAGAAAAAGGTCGTGCAATCTGAGATTCCTCCAGCACCAAAGTTTGTGTCAGGTTCGTCGTCTGCTGATAATGAGAAATCGGCTACATCAAGTGACAAGATTCAGTCTCAACCTGAAATTGATGAGTCAATTTTCTATGATCAAAAGAAACTTCCTGATGTGAAAGCTGAATTCACAAGATTAGCCAAGAATGGTCATTCTACATCGGAGGTGAAAGGATCTGGCAAGAATGTTGGTTTGGGTTTTCATGAGAAGAAGGATATCGCTGTGGAGGTTCAGGCATCTTCATCCCCAGATTTGAAGAAATTAAAGATGAAACAAGTGAAGAAGGAAGTTTTTCAAGCTGATAAAATTCAACCCGAACGTTTTTACAAACTCAAGGGTTCGGATCAATTATTTTCAGACAAAGACTTTCCACTTCATTGTGTTGATGCTCGGAAAATTGCTGAGGTCTTTGTGAAAGCAACCATTTCTTCTTCACGTTCTCAATCTCTAAGCCCTACTTCTAAATGGGTGCATGATCATCGTCATCAGGTATATGATTCTCATTCTGATCATGTTAGAGATATTCATGTGTGTTCTTCGCAGGTACATCAAAGATGGGATAAAATGACAAGGATTTGTTATATTTGCCGTCGCCCAGGGCATATGGCAAAAGATTGTCCCTCACCTGCTGATTCCTCACAAAGATTTCATATGAAATCAGTTTTTGGTAAACCTGCCCAACCTAAGTTCTTCAATGAACAAGGCAGAGTTTTTGATGAAGTTGAGCCTACATTCTTTCAAAGACAAAAACGTTTTGTTCCAAAGTTTTCAAAGGATCAAAATGTAGGTTCATTATCACAGTCACCTGTGACTGTTTCATCGAAAACTGAATTACCGAAACATCAGGAATGGAAACCTAAGGTGGTTTCAAAGCAAAATCAGGACACTGGTCGACCAGAAGCGATTCGCTTCGGGTCATTTGTGAACTAATCTGGTTGTCCAGTGTGCAGGTACTTCTAGAAGACCTATCGACGATTGAAAAGTTGTTGATGGAGGAGTATTCTGCTTAATTTAAATTTAATGACAAATTTTTCTCATCTGAAAGTTTTCTGAATTCTCAAACTCTAAAAACATATCCGTGTTGATTGATCAATTTTCTTTGTTTACGTTTTTTTCTCAAAAAGCCAAAAATAGAGTCTTATTTTTGTGTAAAATGAAAATCCAAAAATAGAGTTTTTCATTTTAAGGGGGAGAATTGTAAGTAAGGGGGAGTAATTGAGAATATGCATGGTATGGGGAGAAGGTGAATACATGCAACATATATAATGAAGGAAGGTAAATACATGCACAATATACAATATAAATTTGTGAGAAATTGATCATTGGGAAATGATGGTACATTGACTTACGTATCTGACTCATGGATAGAGTAGATGAAAGGGCCATAAGATCATTGTTTGATGTGCTTGGTAGGCTCGACAAATCAGAAAGTATTCAGATGTGATATACATTAAATGCTGATGCTTGACCAAGTGGACAACATCTTGATGCGTATTTCATGACACAAAAAGAAAAATAAGTGTGACAATAGTAATGAGAAGTCACTGTGTACACATGTGTTCATTTTGCAAAGATTTAAACTTGTTTGATTTTCTTTATTTTGTCAAACGATCGGACTTTCTCTGCGTATCGAAAGATCGACCTGATCGTTGTTCGTTTGACGTTCTGCTTTATTTTTTTTGGTGTTTCGTATAACTCATCGGACTTTCTCTGCGTGTACGGGAGTACCGACCTGATTGTTGTTGAGTTATACAACTTCAACTTGTTTTATTTTTCTTATTTTGTTAAATCCGAGGCCTTATCTGCGTATCGAAAGATCGACCTTAAGGTAGACGATTTAACGTTCTTATTTCTTTTTGCATGAAACACAGTTGATTGTATCATGAAAAATAATATGCAATGTGAAAGTTCACAAATGCAATCACACAAAAGAAAAAGAAAGAAAAACAGAAAAATGTCTGAATATGTCTGATAGTGTGGGGTACACTGGTCAAAACAAATCTAATCAATACCTTAACATATCCAGATGTTATGAGTATGATTCTGTCTGAGTTTAAGATGGACAAATTATACCAGCAATCGACATGACTTATGTGTTTTAATTAATTGAAATTGATGTGTAGTTCAGTGCGTTATGATCAATATGATCCCATATAGTGATCTTTCTCATACCAAAAATAATGTCTGATTCTGTATTGCAATTTCATTTCGTTTTAGAAAAGATCAAAAAGATTTTAGGTGTGTTTTGATTTAAACTTTCAAAAAGCCAAAAAGATTTTGTTTCTGCTTTATTTTCGATCTGATCAACACGTGATATAAAATCAATTTTCAAAATCATATCTTGGAGTCTCAAAGAGACGTTTTGCGCCAAGATTATTTAAGTGTTAATGCAGGATGCTGTTGTGCAAGCTGTCACAACTTCAAGTCTTCTGAAGCTGTTGATAAAGACCAGAGATATACTAGATATCGTCAAAGTATTCAAGATCAAGTTACGATTGAGTTGAGGAGGAGTTTGTTCGAAGATTCTTTTCATTGGATAAACGGATTCTTTACTTGAGGGGGAGCTTGATTGAAGATACATATTTGATGATGTTGAGAAGAAAAGATAAGAGATACTGCACACGACGAGGGGGAGTTTGTTGATACATGAAATGTGCGTCGTGTGAAGTATCGAACGAAGATCAAGTTCAAGCCAATATAGGGTTGGCCGAACTAGGTCCGAACCTGAAGTTCGGACCGGCCGAACCTGGGGTTCGGAGGACGTTCGGCCAGTCGTGTATATATAGTAGTGTGGTCTTTGTGTTTAGTAGTTCTGAACGAGTGAGCAAATCTTAAGTGTGTGTTTTTGAGTGTGTTTCTCTGTGTCAATTCTCTGTGGTTTACTGATTGTAATTGTTCTCGTTTGATCAATAAAACAATCGGTTATTTACGTTTTGATGTCCGATTAGCTAGATTGAGTAGACGATCCGATGCTCACGCATTTTCAGTCTCTCAGTTTTTTTCTAGTGGGTTTATTTCAGAAAAGGGAGTTACTTCTGCTGGGAAATAGGTTGCAAAAGATGACCAGCAGTTGAATGAAGAAAAAGCTGCGGCTGAACTGGTAGAGGCTAACAAATTAAAGGATGTTAAAGCTTCATTCAATCAAGCTGCTAAAGCTGGTTCTTCAAGTTCTCAAGTTGACTTATCTAAGCTACTAGGTTATAAGTGTTCAGGTTTAGGTAGTGGGGGTAAGAAGTTTGAGAAGAATGTCAAGAAGAACATGCCCAAGAAGACTCAAAAGGAGAAGAAAGATACAAGTCTCGAACAAATCTATCATTTGGCTCAGTTATTTATTTCTACCATGGAGAAAGGATTTGGAGGAAAACAAAAGAAGAAGGATTCATCTGAAAGTTCTCCGAAAGAATTTTCCTCATCTGGATCAAATTCAACACCTCGAAGTCCTACTTCCAAATGGGTTCATGCAAATAGGTTTCAAGTATTTGATGATTTTTCTGACAGTTTTGAATCTGATGATAAATGTCATACATGTTAGGGCAAACCACAATCTAAACGATCATATCGTTTGTGCTATCAATGTCGCCGAAAGGGACATATAGCACAGGATTGTCTTGCAAATGTTAAAAGAACATTTTATGATAAATCTGCCACATTTATTAATGATACAGGCAGAATTTTTACTGAGTCAACACCACCTTCCAAAACTAAATCTAAAACAAAACAATTTTCAAATTTGATTCTAGTGTTGGTGGTTCATCACATGATGATGATTCTGTTAAATATGAAAAAGCAAAAATGCAATGGCGACCTAAAGTGGTCAGCAGGGCTGTTTCTGATTTTGTTGAAGACACTGGTTGACCAGAACCTGTGTGCTTCGGGTCACTTGAATACTAATCATTTAAATCTAGTGTGCAAGTTTCTTCAAGAAGACCTGTCAGTGATTGTGAAGCTCAAACTTCATGCAATTGCTGATAGTGGAGTTTCCTGAGTAACTTAAAATGAATGCTTCATATTACAAAACAGAACATTTTTCTGAAAGTTTCAACTGAAAGGTATCAGTATCGATTGGTCAATTTTCTTTCTTTTACATTTCGTATGTAGTTTAGGGGGGAGAAAATTGTAAAATAAAAAATAGTGTCTTTGTGTTTTTGTTAAAATGAAAAATCCAAAAATAGAGTTTTTATTTTAAGGGGGAGTTTGTTAGAGCATATTCCTATGCTATATCGTGTCTCATGTATTGTATCTATATTAGAGTGAGTTTGTGAGTTAAGTAGTTAACATACCTTGGTGGTCGTACCAATGGTCCGCCGTACCAATTGGTACAGGCGTACCAATTGGTCCGCTAGTTGGTACGCTGGCTAGTATGTTGCTAGTAGAAATAGTTTGTGCTAGAGAGAGTTGAGTTAGTTCTGTCATTTGCTATTTTCTTAACTATGTGTATTCTAAGGTATTTTCTCTCTAGAACTGTACCTCTTTGTGAATCAATAAAGCAAGCCTTTATTTACATCCTTGTTAATCGTTGTGACCGAATCATGCAGTAGTAAGGTCCATCAAGGTACTTACAAGAATATTCCTATGCAGTAGTAAGGTCCAAAAATAGAGTTTTCATTTTAAGGGGGAGAAAATGATAAATACAAAAACATTGAAAATTTCGAAAAATGAGAAATTGTATGCAACATATTTGGGAAATGATGGTACATTGGTTTACGTATCTGACTCATGGATAAACTAAATGAAAAATATATCGAAAGTATTCAGATGTGATATACATTAAATACTAATGCTTGATCAAGTGGACAACATCTTGAAGCGTATATCAAGATATTGAAAAGATGTGTGAAAAAGAAAATGAGAAGTCACTGTGTATACATGTGTTCATTTTGCAAAGATTTAAACTTGTTTGATTTTCTTTATTTTGTCAAACGATCGGACTTTCTATGCGTATCGAAAGATCGACCTAATTGTTGTTAGTTTGACGTTCTGCTTTATTTTCTTTGGTGTTTCGTATAGATCATCGGACTTTCTCTGCGTGTCCACAAGACCGACCTGGTCGTTGTTGAATTATACAATTTCCACTTGTTTTTATTTTCTTATTTTGTTAAATCCGAGGCCTTATCTGCGTATCGAAAGATCGACCTTAAGGTAGACGATTTAACATTCTTATTTCTTTTTGCATTGAACATAATTGACTATAACTTTCTCGTTTCAGTATTGTAAGACAATGTTATCTTTTATATATTTCGCTGCAACTTTGATAACATACTTGGTTTTCAAACGTAAACGAAACTGTTAGACGTCGTTCTATGTATCCATGACTATGACCCCATGACGTCACACGCCCACGAAATCGGGAACATCGGGGTGTGACATCTTCCAGTTGTCACTCCATCTCCAGCACCAACTCCAACTACAAATGATGTATTTATCTCTCATGCTACACATCAGCCTTCCAATGTGACTTATGTTCAGCAGCCACCATCTGGGTACTATGTTCAGCATTGTGCACCGGCTTCATCAAATAACACTAGCATGGATCAGGACTTGTGCAATGCAATTCTAGCTTGCATGAACTCACAAATGCCCGACAACATTGAAACAATGAATGTTTGTCAAGAGGATCTTGATCAAATTTCTGCTGATGATCTTGAAGAGATTGATATAAAATGGGAAATGGGTATGATTGCTACTAGGACAAGGAAATTTTTCAGGAAGACTGGAAGGAGGCTGTTTCAACCTCCCTCAAATGCCAACATTAGATTTGACAAGTCTAAGGCCCAATGTTACAACTGCCAGGAGCTGGGACACTTTGCACGTGAATGTCCCAAACCAAGAACGTGGAATGTTCCTGTCAATTCGGGTGGAAGTAATTAGAGTTATCATAAGCAAGGAGGCAATGGTAACCAGTCTTACCAGAAAAAAGGAAGCTCATCCTATCAGAAGCCACCGAATGCAAATTCAAATGTCTCTCATCAAGGATCATCAAGTTCTCAAACTGCTCAAAGAGTTTATAACTCTGGAAAGGCATTGGTCTCACTTGATGGTGGTAACTACAACTAGATGTCTTCATCGCCATCTCAATCTTCTAACCAATCAAACTACGCTCTGATGGTCAGTTCTGATGGAGAAGAGAATTTTGACTCTATCAAATTTGACCCTCTTTTTCCAACAAACTTTTGTTTGATGGCTGGAATTGATGAGATCCTTGAAGAATCCTCTTCTGCTGTCGGAAACGCTACTGCTGTGTCTCTATCAGATGTTGAAACTGAAGCTAGCAAGCGGCTCCTTGAACTCCAGAGAGGAACTATTCTAGATGAGGTAAAATCACAATTATGGTTTGAAACATGTCTTGAGACTGTCGCTCTCTATCGCACATACAACCTTGAGTTGTATGCTAAGGCGGCAGAGAGCGAGAATTATGTCGAACAACTCAAAGCAAATGAGAAAGACTTTTTGGTAAAGATCAAATCACTTCAGGATGATATCGAAGTCATGAAGCACACTGAGTCAAATATTAAATCTAAATTGCAGACCTTTTAAACAAATTGACCTCTCTGAAAAACAACTATGATGAAGCTAGAGAAACAATTGATTTAATGAAACTAAATCCTGCAACGTTGGGTAGTGCGGTTGCAAAGGACATAATGTCTCGTCTTAGGACTGGTTTAGGTCTTACTCGGGAGATACTTGATACTGCTGCTGAGCATCCTCTCAATCACAATGTGTCCCCGAGTTGACAAAAATCAATTCAAAGAGTCACATTAAGTTCATTGACCCGAGTTTGATTCCGAGTGCTTGTGACATCAAATCGAAGGAAGACCAACTGGGTAATGCCGAAACTAGATATGATCTTCCACCGATCAAACACTTAAATTTGGCGATTTTGATGCAATTTCTTTAAATACTGTTGATAGTACCATTTCTGAGTCATGTGTGCAAAAGGCTGCTGAAAACGAGTTTCTCAATTTATGCACCCAAAATGCCACTAATGGTCAATCGTTTTTGTTTAATGAAAATTATGATGTCTTTAAACAAATGAAGTTTTAAAAAGAACTAAGACCGTTCGAAGGCGTAAGCCTAAGAAGAAGGTTACTGATGAGAAATTTGAGGTTCAACAGGATATCAATGATGTTGAGTTTAGTCGTTGCTTTTGCCGAAATGGCGTTAAAACATGGTAAGACGGTACTGCACACACAAGCCGGTCTTACAATCACCGATGGTAAGGTGATCACTATTTCTGCTGCATAACTGAATGCTCCAACGATGTCTGCACAAGCAACTTTTGCACCCTTGGTTATCAAGCAAAATGAAGCGTTTATTAGCACTGCTCCCAATTAAGCAGGAAAGTACACTATGGTTCTGGTCAAGTCAAATGATCCTAAGAAAAAGAGACCTCAAAGTGAACCGGTCTTATCAGCTCAAGTGTGACACCCGGTCCCTTACGGGTCGGCGCCACATCGTCGTATTTACTCATCAACACATAATATAACCAGAGATCACACAAATAGGGGAAATTAAAACTTTTATTTATTAACAACGATGATTCTTACAACGAAAGCATAAACGTAACATACGATGTATTAAACATAAGGTAAACTAAAACATAAGATAGTTTATTCCAGCAACCAGCGTCTTCAATGTCTCCTCCTAGAGCGTAATCGAAGCTTGACCCATAGGTGCATCAGAACCTAGCATACATACTTTAAAAAAGTCAGCTTACGCTGGTGAGTTCTACCGTTTAGTTCAAAAACCGTTCTAAGTGTTTACCTGGTTTTCACAACACATATATCACATATAAATTCCTAACACACAATCACTATGATAATATATCTTATTATCTTAACCATGACCCTAGGCTTAACTTCTAGGTTACTATCTTCAACCAACTATTTTGGTTCTCCATGAAGAGTCCGCCCACCACTGCACACTTTGTCCCATCTCGAAGGATAGTTATTACAATGACCCAATGCAGCTCCGTCCGTACACGGTTCTCTAAGCCACCACTATGGGGAAGTAGCGTCTCTTCATTCTTCATCTCCTTCGAAAGGTTCGCCCACCACTACAATCGTCATCCTACCTTGTCGTAAGATAGCTTTTGCGATGTCCGACTGCTGCTCCGTCCGTACACGGTTCCCTAAGCCACCACTATGGGGAAGTAGCGAACCTTCGTCTTCAGTAGCAACACATGCTCTAACTCTAATAAGTCATATTAGAAACTCATGCTTTAACTCTATTAGGTCATTTTCTCATATTAATGATTTAGTTACCGATCATGTATACTACCTACCCCTAGTTAAATAACCAAATGCTTTAGGTTTGTTATTAAACAGTGATAAGGAATTCATATACTGCAACAAATGAACATCCCCCAATTTACCGTTAGTGTATGTATACAAGATGTACTAGCGACATATCCTCCACACTTCCAATATACCGGGTAACTTATACTACTATGTATATATAGGATGTACCAGCGGCGTATCCACCACATATTAATATAAGCAAATGCATCACCTGTTCTCATATAATCATACATATTCACTAAACGTTTACTAACAATTCCCTTGTCACTTGGCTACCTAATTTCAAAGCAAGTATATACACATCACATTATAATCAACATAATTGCATAACACGTATAACCAATTCAGTAACAATTTCATTATATAACACGTATATATATCAAGTCACAATTATCTTGAATATATTTTCACAAATATTGTATGTATACCAGCCCAAAAATATTTAAAAAATTAAAACATTTAAAAGTGGGCTTGTAGAAACTCACCTTATATCTTTAATCGGTTATTCAGACAGAATCTCTGTTATGGCCCACAATTAACCTAATTGCGTATCGGATTGCATTAATGCAAGTTCATTATAAACAATACCTATGTTTATTATATCTTATTATCTTAATAATATTTTATTAGGGTTTATCTATTTTAAGGCCAAATTGACTAAAATGCCCTTATAGGCATAATAACCTATTTACTGATAATATGAAGACGCGAATTTCTATAAGTAAACGCTCACCCCCGCGATCGCCCAGTGAGGTATGCCAGTTCCCAGTTAGGATTTATGCGACACCCTCGCTTTGCCAGAAACCCCAGTGTACAGGCGCCTACCTTTCCGGTCCGCACGAACTTCTAAATATCCGATTAACTCGGTATTTCTAATACTTTATTCTTTATCCATTTTAAACTAATATATACTTATTATATATATATATAAACATATTATAAGACAAAAAAATCAAGTCCCCATACCCTCTGGATTATTTTATATTAATTAATCATCTTCTAGAAACCCTAATTTCATTTATTCTCGTTTTTTTTTTTTATCAAAACTCATTTTTATTTCAAACCAACATAGGGTATTATCTATTATAATATTTTCACTAGTACAAAAATGATCTTCGGTGACACTCAAAAAGTGTGACTATATGTGATTAGTGACATTTTTTTTCCGTCCAATCCGTGACCAAAAGTCGCGCCATTTTAGGCATGATATGGTGACATTAAATTTCAGTGACCGTATGGTACCAAAAAATGTGACCGTAGTTAAAAAGTGTGACTATAGAGTAGCGATTTTTCTTTCAGGATCAATGAATTTATCGAATAATGTCACCATAAAACCATTTTTGGTAACACTTATTTATTTTGTAGTGACAAAGTGTTCCCAAATGGTGACATATTGTTCGTGTTTACTGTGACGTTTTACTAACAATTGGTCACATAACTTATAATTTCGTGTGACTATTGTTTAGGTTTTAGAGACACACAATTTTGTTATGTGTGACCATATCACGATAGTTGATGTAGAAAAAGTAGAAAGTGTGACTATTTCATAGTTTATAGTGACACAAAAATGTCTTAAAGTGACTATTGGTTGGAAAATGGTCACAATTAAACACCTAGTTGTTAATATAAAGTAACCATTACATCTCTTTAGTGACATAATGTTGCCAAGTGGTCACATTTTTCACGTTCACTGTAACGTTTTGTTAACATTTGGTCACATAACAAATATTTAGGTGTGACTATTGTGTAGGTTTTAGAGACACACAATTTTGTTATGTGTGACCATATCATGATAGTTTATGTAGATATTGTTTGAAGTGTGACTATTTCATAGTTTTTAGTCACACAAAAATTTCTTAAAGTGACTATTGATTGGTATATGGTCACAATTAAATACCTAGTTGTTTATATAAAGTAACCATTATATACCTTTTGGTCACAAAAGAGAAATATAAATATGACTAGAATATTTCTATAATGACATTAAGTATGTGTAAGTGTCATTTTTTGCTAACCTTTAGTCACATTATTTTTAAGCTTTTGTTATTAAATGACCACTTAGTCACATATGTTACTTAAATACATCACCCTAAGACACTTTTAGTTTCTATGTGACTGTTTATGTATTTTAGACTCAATTAATTACGTAAATTGTGACTATATGTTGTTAATAATAACATAGTTGTTAATATAGAGTGACCATATCATACCTTACAGTGACATTGAACAAATAAAAACGAGACTTGAAACATGTTATAGTCACATTAATTAGTTGTAAGTGTCACTTATGTTATAGCTTTAGTCACATTAGTTTTGAATATTAGTTTTCGCATTTGCTATATAGTCACATTTGATACATGCAAAAATGACGGTAAAAGAGTTATAGTCGCAGTATTATTATTCGGTGTGACTGATTCTGTGTTTTAGATACACAATTGTTAATATAAAGTGACAATTGTGTAGTTTTTAGTCACATAAAACACAATCATAAAAATGACACCAAAAATATAAAATAATAACATTAGCATACACTATTAAAAAAAATTTGAAATTGTTCCACAAATATAAATTCTCGTGTTAAAAAAACATAAAATGGACCCTAATCTAAATCATCCTAGGCCTTATTCTTCTTAGATTTCTTCATCTTCACGATGTCGTCTCTCGTTATAAATTTCCTTTTCATCTTTTGCCCCTGGACGAATTCATCTTCATTCTCTTCTACTGGTGTAGTAAGAACTGGATCCTGAATCAACAACATTCATACAGAAAAATTGAAACAATTAATAAATGATAACTAATTAAGTTTGAACAATAATATAATGTACTATGAAAGGTAAGTAATTAAAGGAAACTAACATTTGATTGATCAAGGCAAAGGTTCTTTGGCCAAGGAACAAAATTGTTTAGTGCTTTTTCCATTGTTTTGACATCATCTACCTCAAATGGTAAAAACGATGCCGGTACTTTAACTTCATCAACCGACACCTTGTAACAGTCATCTTGGAGTGGAACTCCATGAATGTATTGTCGTTCTTCGGACAGGTAAACGGTACCTAAACCAACAATTTGTCTTTGGTTGGGTAGGCTAATTTACATTTGATATGCTGCAATGATTATGTCATATTAACATAAATAAAGGAAAAACTAAAACACACATATTCGTCAAATTACATAACTTTATGATTCCATCTGAAGGTGTCGTTACCGCCACAGGAGTTAAAGCATCTTTTTTTTTTTTTGCTTCAGCCTTATTTTGCCTTGTTTTTGCTGCTTTCTAAATATAATTACACAATTCAAACACAAAAAATTAGTAATTGTTGATTTCAAAATAAAACAAATAAAATCTAAAACAATTACTTACTATGGATCCAGCCCTCGTTGAATCCTTCCGTGTGAATTTATTAGCAATCTCATTCGATGGGGCCTTTTTTTTTGGTTTTCTTTGCGGCATCCTACATATATATAATATTACATAAGCAACACATTGCAGATTACACATCACTGATCAAATGTAAATGAAGTTAAATTTTAATAATTAACTTACTGGAGTTACTTTGTATCTGCTGATTCTTTCTGACTGATCATGTAAGGTTGTGAATCAGCTCCCGATGGAGTTACCGGCACATTTGTAATCGAAGGACTTAACTGAGCTGGAGACGTATTGGCAGGAGTTGCCCAATTTCCCTGATCAAAAGTAAAGTAGATGTAAAGTTTTATAAATGAAACCCGTATATCCAATTAAAATGCATTTATAGTCAGATTCACTTACCTGCTGCCCCTGAGGTGGAAGGGTGGCTAATAAAAAAGCTAACTTTTTTTCATTTTCAGCCATCCTTTCATTCAACGCGTTTATTTGTTCATCCTTTTCCACATTTTCTTGTTTCTCCTTCTCTAGTTGAGCCTGAAGCACATCCACCTGCTGTTTCATGGACCCTCGCTGTCTTGGAACATTAAAAAATTTACTAGGGTTGACTCCCGTGCCAATACCTCTCAACGACCCACATTTTTCCTTCCCTAAGACAACTGTCATGGCATCATTGCCTGGATCAAGTTTGAGCTGTCCATCAGTGGTTTTTTTTTCAGTTTTCATCTATATAAAAAAAAGTGTCATAGACATTAATACAATTTCGTATATATTAATCACAGTGATAGAGTTAGCAAAAATAAAGTTGCTGTCAACTCACTATTTCTGCTGCTATTGCTTTAGCAGCTTCATCTTCTATTTCGCCCACTTTATTCTCACGCGCTTTGTACCACAACACTGACCGGGAAGGCATTATGCCTGCATCGATTACCTTACTTTCAACCTTGTCATAATTGACAGAAAAAAAATCATATTAGTAAGAAAGCACAGAATTTGATGTTTTAGTTCTAAACATGTAGGTAGTGTGAAGGCTGAACACCAACTAGTTTTTGTTCAAGCCTAGCATATCCACCCCGCCCTAAGCGGTGGTTATAGATGGACATCGAACGAGCAGTTTTCGATCTCCCCGAAACAGCCTTACAATAAAACAAGATCAACATTAATTTCTTAAATCAAATAAATATTAAAATGGCATAAATTACAATTATGGAGGTAAAAGGAAGATTTAAACCTTGTATTGATCAGATTGTGTGTAGGCGACAAAATTGTCCCAGTCTTGTTGGTTACGGAGTATAGTCCTGTACCGTCTTGGGATTTTTGCCAACTTGTTTGGTTTACCAAGGTTAGGTAGTATGTCTTTTTCGTACAGCTTATTTCTAAAGCTGCGCAATAGCATCCCGAGGCGATTCATAACATACTTTTTCCTACCTTCATCAACCTCGTAATAACGCTGAAATAATAATTACCAACATATTATAATTTGAATGAAATTGCAATGTATAATATTAATAAAATTAGCTGCAAGTGCAAACAAAATTCTATAGTTATACCGTTATCAAAGCCCATAGCTTGTCTCTCAGTTCCTTTGATACGTGCTTCCAATTGAAAAAACTTAAACCTACATTCTCACGGACTAGATCTCCTAGAAAACTTATAAACTCTGAATTATACCTTCCGCTAAACCTTCCATGGGCATCAAACTTGACTCGGCGTTTTTTTCCACCCGAGTTTGTGTACGCGTTTTTCATCTTGGATAGTCTAGTCAAGCCCCTGTTGGCTTTAATTTTTTTGGGATTTAGACATTCCAATCCAGTTGCCGTAATTGTTTCTCCGTCTGAACTTCCTTCACTGTCACTGTCACTCGAATCAGAAATGTTTGCTACATTGTGTTCCTCATTGGCTTCTCCTGAATCATAATCGTATGCGTCATCATCACTGTATGCCTCATCGTTTTGCATGGTGCGTAATTCGTTATTTTCCATTGTGTTTTCGGGTTCCATGATCTAAAATTACACAGCAGATACTAATCACGATTGTAAAATCATAACCCAATTACATCCATGTTCAACAAATAAATATAAAAATATCACGTACCTCTGTAGAAGATGAGGACTGAATAAAATTTTTTCCGACGACTGCAGTGATTCCCCAATTCGTGAATATAGTTTTGGTGAATAAAGTTGGTTTATCATGGTAACGTGTAAATCGGAGATTGAAAACATCACGGCGGTAAAACGAAATTCCAAACTCATAATTGGTTTCGGAGGGAATAGTTTAGAAAATTGATGAAACCCTACTGGAATTTTCGGAGGGAAGATTTGGATTATGAAATTTTCGATTCCGAAATTCAAGTTTATGATGATTTGAAACATGTTTGGAAACTGGGTTTGTAAATATGGGAACAGATCGACCGACAATTATTGAAGATAAAAACCTTAAATGTTTAAAAAAACAATGAGAATTGGGAAAATAATACTATATTTTGTAAAAGTATGTCAATTTAGTATCTTTAATAAACTATTATTATATCCAATTAAACTAATATATTTTGTAATAAAAAAAAATGTAAACTTACTCATAATTATCTCTTAATACAATAATATACTAAAAAAACATAATACTATATTTTATAAACGTATGATCAATTTATATATTCAAAAAATAATACTATTATACCCATTTAAAGTATTATATTTAGAAAAAAAAATATACCCAATTGGGTGTCTCATTATACCCGACTTGGCCTCATTATGTCCAATTAAACCTCATTATACCCAATTGACCCTCATTATAGCTAATTGGGCCTCATTAAAACCAATTGAGGTCTTGAGGATCATTATGCCCAAGTTATGATGATTATGCCCAATTGTGATTAGTATAATCAATATTAGAGCATTATGTCCAATTTTGATGATTATACCCAATTGTGGTTCATTATACCCAACTAAGGATAAGTGTACCCAATTGAGGATCATTATGCACAAATTATGTTCATTATGCCCAAATTATGATGATTATTGCCACTTGTGGTTCATTATACCCAACTTAGGATAATTACATCCAATTGAGGGTCATTATGCCTAAATATGTTAAATATGCCCAATTGTGGTTCATTATACCCAATTGTGGTTCATTATACCCAATTGAGGATCATTATACCCAAATTATGATGATTATTGCCACTTGTGGTTCATTATACCTAACTTAGGATAATTACATCCAATTGAGGATCATTATGCCTAAATATGTTGAATATGCCCAATTGTGGTTCATTATACCCAACTAAGGATAATTGTACCCAATTGAGGATCATTGTACCCAAATTATGTTGATTATACACACTTTAACCTCAAGTCATCTTGATTATAGCCAATTGAGCCTAATTAGATAATTACTTTATTTTAACTATGGATAGTGGAATATTATTCATTTATGTAGTATTATTAACTTAAATATATATATATATATATATATATATATATATATATATTTAATTTATGTTATCCTAAAAAATAATTAGATTATAAAATATAACACTTTAAATGATGGATTTATGTTACCCTATATAATAATTATATAAAAAAGATAACACTTTAAATGAGGGATTCTCATATTTAATAAAAAAAAAACACCTTAATTGAGGGAATCGTATATTCATTAAAATAAACCCTAATTAATAACCGTTAACCTATTCACAATTCGAGCACAACCCCTTCGAGCCAAAAAAATGATGAACACACATTCACTCACAGCAAATTCGGTCAAAAAAAATTCTGAAGCCATTCGATCGAAATACAAGGTATGTTTGATTTCCCCATCATTTTATTTACATGATTTTTTAATTTTAATTTTCTTTGATTTAGTGAATTTAACTGTGGTTACGATTTGGTACTGATGTTGGAGATGGACAAATCTTGGATGTTGAAAGATAGAAACACAAAACCTTGTATCGATGGAGTTGGAGCTTTTATAGATTATGCAGTTCGGAACATAAAAATATCACAGAATATGGACACACGAAAAAGTATTGAAAAAATTAAAATTCCATGTCCATGTACGATATGTTTAAACCACATGTCTCTTGATGTGGAGGAGGTATCTCTTCACTTATTCAGACATGGAATAGATCAACTCTATACCTTATGTGGAGGAGGTATCTCTTCACTTATTCTGTGATACTTTATACAAGTTAAGGGTTCCACAAGGGTATTGTTCTAATTTTTCTACTTTGGTTAGTTTAAAGGATAGGAAGCTTATCGGACTAAAATCACATGACTACCACATGCTCATGCAACAGTTTTTGCCCATTGCAATACGGTCTATTATGCCGAAACACACAAGAAATACTATTATAAGGTTTTGAATTTTATCTTTTATATATCATTTAAACTTACATTATGATTTTATGTCTCTGATTGATTTTATTTATGTTATACATTTTGCTTTTGTGTATCAGATTTTGCTTCTTTTTCAAATCTATTTGTAGCAAGGAAATCAAGGTGGAAGAGCTTGATAAATTGCAAGCAGAATTATGTGTTACATTATGCCTTCTAGAGAAATACTCCCCCCCCCCCCCCCCTCATTTTTCGATGTTATGGTTCATTTGACCATGCACCTTACAAGGGAGGTAAAGTTATGTGGTCCGGTATGCTTTAGGTGGATGTATCCTTTTGAAAGGTGTATGAAGGTTATAAAGGGACACGTGCGAAACAAAAACAAGCCAGAAGGATGCATTGCCGAAGAGAATGTTGCAGAAGAGACGATTGAGTTTTTGAGCGAGTTCCAAAAAAAACTGATCACTATTGGTTTACCACCTGACAGGCATAAAACATTTGCAAATAATGACATTATTGAAGGTAATAGGGACGGGAATCCACTATCAGCGGGTAAACCAACGGAAGTATCTTCAGATATCTTCATGAAAGCTCATTTCTTTGTGATGCAATATACTTCTGAAGTTGAATCTTATATCGCGTAAGTCTTATTTACATGTATTTTGTTACTTTATATATATATATATATATATATATATATATATATATATATATATATATAATAATATTTATTTTACAGTCGGCATATGAAATATCTGGAAGAAAAACACATTTCTAATGGAAAAGGATGGCTAGAGAAGGAGCATAGTAAAACATTTAGTCAGTGGCTACGAGACGAGGTGAACTGTTTTCATATTATGAATTGAAATAATGTTCCTCGTATTATTATATTGGTGTTTTTTCGAAACTCAACTTAGTAAATAATTTTAGGTTGAGAGCGAGTTAGCTGTCTCCGAAGATAGTATATCAGAAACTGTAAGGTGGATTTCACATGGACCAAATAGGAACGTTGTGAAATACGAAGTGTATGACATCAATGGATTTACATTTCGTACAAAATCCCGTGAAGGTAAAGTTCATCAAAATAGTGGGGTTAGTGTAGTGGCGACCGACATGCACATTTCTAAAGAGGTTGTATCCTATGACCAAACTTATTATTACGGCGTTTTACAAGAAATATGGGTACTCGACTATCATTTTCGAAGAATTCCTCTTTTCAAGTGTGACTTGGTTGACAATAAGAATGGGGTAAAGAAAGATAGTCTTGGCTACACATTGGTTGATCTTGGTAGATTAGGCCACAAGGATGATCCTTTCATATTGGCTTCACAAGCCCAACAAGTATTTTACGTTGCAGACCAACTTGAGAAGAGGTGGTCAATTGTCTTCAAAAATCCTGCGAAAAACTACAAAGATGCTTATGAAGATGAGGAGTTTAGTACCGTGGTTCTTCCTGACAATGATAATATACTGCCATCTTTAGACCCAATAGAGTTGCGTAAGCAATCCAGGAACAACTATTTCCGGGACGACTGTCGGGGTATAGTTATACGAAAGGTATGTATGCTTATTATTATTATTTAATCATTACAATTTTCCTATTTCAAACATAAACAAATCCACATTAAAATTTTTACAATCTAGTATTCTATTTTCCAAATTAATACATCATCTTACGCTAATATTTGTTTGCTTCAGGCACATGAGAGCACTTAATCACGACGTCATTTCAAGACGCTCAACTTCAACAAGGAGTCGCGGATTGCCTCACCTAATCGTTTTACATTTCCATTGCAAAATGTTCATTAATTTTATTATTTGTCATGTTGAATTTTTATTTTCATTGCAATCTGTACATTAATTTTTATTGATCGGCATTCAAATTATATGAAACTCTATAGTAAATTAGAAAATCATCGAACTGTTGACCAGAAAAAGTCAAACCGTTGCCTAAAATAGAAAAATATTAAAGTACACTAGAAAGTTCATATAACCTAAAAGTCATATTAAAAAACCTTCTCAATGCAGCAAAGCTCCACCTGATAACTAAACCAATACCCCAATTTACTACCCCATCCTCAACCCTCAAAACACAATGAAAAATAACTACCTTTTAGTATTTAACAACTTAATTAGACACAACATAATCTAATAACAAACTAGTAATTACGATAAAGGGATTAAACACTAAACATTACCATTCATTACAATTCCATGTGTTACATTGTCCATTAACTATTGATCAACCAAAAAAACAATACCTTTACTCATCATCATCAATCAAACCTGCAACATGCAGCCACCAAAAACTTCACAAAAAACCCATCATCACCAACACAGAAAAAAACTTTACAAAAAACACAAAACAAGCTTCAACCCTTCTCGATCACGCACCTTCATCACCAACAGCCTCCTTCAATAGCTTCACCCTTTCTTTGTTCAGCCCCTCGATGATGGATAACATCTGATCCATCTCCACATTGATTGCTAGATCATAGTCACCCTCCTTCTCCAAATACTTGAAGCACGGTTCTGCAAAACGAAATCCACGAGTCTTGAAGTGGTCAACCCTGGCCTCAACCACTGCTCTGCTCTGAGAAGCTACTTCCAGACGTCGGATGTTGTTTCTCAACACCGTGATAATCTCCTCTGTCCGGCGAAGTTGGTCCCTAATGAGGGCTTCAACTTTTTCCCCGTAATTGGAGTTCTTTCCCGTGTAAACTTTCTATAAATGGCCCTTGGAAGAACATTGTGAAGGCTTCTTCCGATCTCAAAACCTTAGGGGTTGATGGAGAAAAAAAGATTCGTTGTTGGATTGGCTCGGGATTGTTGGTCCGTTTTTGGACGGATAATTGGACCGGTTTGGGTCCCCTAAAGGACCGTTTCCCCTTTTTATTCATCCTTGAGTCCGATAAGGATTGTTGTGTTGCTGCTCGAATTCCTCAGTTCGATTCCTCTCAATTCAAGTGGGCCTGGATTGGGCCCAATCTCCCTCATGTGGCTTTCAATTTGGTGCGTGACTGTGAGACTTTATTAGCCCCATTTCATTGCTCTAATTGTCCGGACTTCTGGGGCTGGGATGCGGGAAGTAGAAATGATTTTTCCGTTAAGCAAGTTCGTTCCGAGGCTGAGGGTTTCCTCCTTAACTCTTCCGACTTCGGTTTTCCTTGGTCCTCTTGGCTTCCTCTTAAGGTAAATTCCTTTGCTTGGCGGGCGGGTCTTGACAAAATTGCTTCCAAGGCTAACCTTGCTTATCGTGGGATGGATTTGGTCACGAGCTGTGATGGATGCACCACCAACATTGAATCTACTGAGCATCTCCTTCTTCACTGCACGAGAGTTAAGCTTATATGGGATATGGTCCTTCATTGGTGCAAAGTTCCCCCGGATCTTCCTTCCTCGGTTAGAGAGGTTCTCTCAATTCACAACTCTTGGGGGCTCTCTAAAAAGATTAGTCGTGCGCTTCATTGTATCCTTGTCACTACCTTGTGGATTATTTGGAAGTGGAGAAATGACCGGCTCTTCAACAACCGGCATAACCGTCTTGACGAAATTATCGGTGATATAAAATTTTGGTCCTACACTTGGGTCAAAAATAGGGGAAAATGTTATTCTATCGATTGGTCGAATTGGTGTAATTTCTCTTTTACTTTGTAATGTTTCTCTAGCTCCTTGCTAGCTTTCTAATATATCAGCCGTTCAAAAAAAAAAAGAAGCTAGGCAAACTCCAAAACGAAAAAAGACCACAATTACATTTACATACTTTTCCACTCTCTCCTCTCCACCTCGCACATATTAGCCAAAATCTTAATCCATAATTCTCCAAGGCTCAAAATCTGCATCAGGATCAGGGGCGGACCTACTTGAAGGGCAGGGGTAGCGTCCCCTGAACTTTTACTGCGATGTGCAATTTTTTTGGTTTTCGGTATTTCACTACCCGTGAAACGAACTTTCCGCTACCCTCGAATAAATTTTATGGTTTTTAGTTAGATCCTGACTTGAAAATATGATCAAAAGCCCGTTAATTACCTAAATTTTTTTTTGGGGGCCACTGCCCCCGAACCCCGTTAGTCCTGGCAATTTTTTTTTCCTAACGCTACCTCTGAATTTTTTGTATGGATCCGCCCCTGATCAGAATGCAAGCTACGGATGGTCTCTTCTCTTTGAACCTAGCCTCGTTTATTTCCCTCTAAATACACCTAACACCCAATCAAAATCCAAACGAAAATAATCTCAATTCTTCTACGACTCCCCGTAACGCTTTTATGGATGCTAAGCAAATCTCTAACCTGGAACACAAAGAAGCCCGGGATCCCGCACAAACAGGGGCGGAACTAGAAATTTTTTTTTGGGGGTCCATAAATTTTTTTACGGAGTTACTAGCTTTAGATGTTTCAGTTTCATATAAACGTACATAAAGAATTTTGGTCTATTACTTACTAAATAGTTTTTAATGTAGGCGCGCGTAGCGGCATGACATTGCGAGTAAAGAAAAATAACCGACTAAAAAAACTCTACATGATTTGATAAAAAATTGTATACCGTAACATTGATAGCGATATAATAGTAAAAAAATAATAGTAAATGGATAAAAATGAAGAGAAAAGAAAAATTAACGCGAGAAAAAAAAATAATATGACAAAATGTTTGCCTATTAAAAAAGTCTATATTTTTATATATTGTAATATGTCATTATAAAAAGGGTCTAAGATTAATGTATTTAAAAAGAATGGGTCTATAATAAAGGTAAATAAAAAAGAGATGGAAAATGAAGTACCTCATTTACCCTCCTCATTTATAACACCAAAATTAATAAAGAAGGCTGAGAAAAAATAATAAAAAATGTTGAGCACAAGATTTGAACTTACACCCCTTCAAAATCAAGCAAGGGATATTACCACTAGGCTAGTTGTTTAATTTGTTTTATTTTCACAAACTAAGTATTTATTAACTCCTTTTCAAAAAAAAATTTTTTAAAAAAAACCATTCACATAATTTCGACTTTACGTACGAAGTTGAGGAGGTCCACGGGAACTCCCTGGGCCTAATATAAATCCGCCCCTACGCACAAACATGCCACCTTTTGCCAAACTACCGACGCCACCGCGCAACCGCCAACCCGTAAAAATGTGATCGTCCGGCTCCTCCACCTCCAAACACATTGGACACCACTTGGGGTTCACATTAATATTTCTCCGACCGGAGTCACACGTTGCAATCCTCTCGAGGGACGCCCGCCAGTAAGAATATTGACCTTTAAGTTTTTTGTATTTTTTGTTTTGTTTTTTTTGTCTATTATTTCATTAACTTTTTTTAGCCTATTATTTCACCCAAATTACTTCATTGTCAAGTGGTAATTTTTGACCTTTACAAAAAAAAGACTATTTTTTACCATATAGCTATAACCCAAATGGTGAATTAATCCAACTGGTGAATTTTGAGATGGTTAATTTTAATTTATTTGGGATACGTTTTTCAGGAAAATCAATAAATTTTTTGAATACAATTATTAGAGTTTATTTTATTAATATTATTACCTTTTGATTTTTGATTTTTGATTTCGTAGTTTAAGTATATACGAGAAAAGTGCCGCACGCTTTGCGACGGATAGTTTTAATGTAATTTTGTCGTGATTAATATATTTATGTTGTGTAACTAGATAGATTAAATTGCAATAAGTATATGCATATTCAAGTTCATAGTAACCATCTTATATTTACTACTAGTTTTTTATCCCCGTGTGTTACACGGGTGACTTTAAAAAAAAACTATAAATACAATCATAATCTATGACAATTATGTATTTTTATATCTTTGGTAACTAAATAATTGGTTATTAAATAATTTAGAAAGCAATAAATAAAAAGTTGGATATATATATCCATACTTTTTTTTAATAGAAATACGAATCACTTGAATTAAAAAAAAAAACTATAAATACAATTATAATATATGATAATTATGTATTTTTATATCTTTAGTAATTAAATAATTGGTTATTAAATAATTTATAAGACAATAAATAAAAAGCTGGATATATATATCCATAATTTTTTTAAACAGAAATATGAATCACTTCCATAATTAAGAGTGTGAATGTCTATTGGCGGGAAAATTTTTTAGGATGAATATGGTGGTGCCACATGGCAAATTGTGGTGCCAAAAACTTTTCTTTTATTATATATATAGATAGATGCGTTTTTTTAACGACTTATACTTACTATGCATACTCATTATATTATATTATCATACTAGGATAGAACCCGTATGTTATACGGGTTGAATCATTAAAAATTAAAACTATCAGAATAACGTATTACATTACATTAAATAAAAAGCTATAGTTATAATTCATGATATGGTATTGGTGACTTTACTCTCTTTATAAAAAAAATATTTAGGGAATGTCTCTACTTGTATATTTGGAAAATGCAAGATAAACGTGGCCATGTTTAAAAAACAATCAACCCCTTAATAGCGACTAACATGAATTATGAATTGACAAACTTGAGAATTTAAGTCTGTATAGAAAGTTAAATAAGTATACGGTTTTATCAAATTTTGTAATGAACACATTCTAATTGTTGAGTATAAAATCTAAATTATAATCAAAAGGTTATAATGTTATCAATAAAAAATGTTATGTTGATATACATTAAAAAATTTGCAATTGTATTAGTCGCGATGTTTAAAATTTCTAAATTGGACGAACATGACTCATTTGATATGGTAGGAAAAAAACTATTTAATATTGGATATTATGAACATGATTTTTGTCGCTTATAAATTTCTTTATAAATAGTATCACTCACAACGCAACGCTGATAGTATTAGGTATTCATTAATTAAAATATTGAATATGATTTGCTCAATTATATTTGAAAACATACTAAATAAGTGTTTATTGGTATTTTATAAGTTTCTAAATATTTTTTAAAATGAAAATAATAATAGTTTAAAAATTATTTCTAAATAAAAATAAGATGTAAATTAATATATGATTGTCATAATTCCATAAATATAAATAGATAAAAATATATCATGATTATAAAATATGATATAATTTCCAATAAAAAAGAAATTTATTAGGGAGTAGATTTGGGAGGGAAATTTTTTATGAAAATGAATTTAGTGTTGACATGTGTCAACCATTGTAATTGTTTATTAGAGTAGGAAGATATGTAAAAATTTACAAAAGAGAAGCTTTATGTTTGTTGGTTTAATCGTTTATTTAACGGGTCAACGGGTCTGAGTTGGTTTTATTTATGGTTCATCTGGGTCAAGTTATTTATTTATGCATGTTTTAAATAAAGAGAGTGGGGTACAATTTGACCGATTCTTATGGTTGAAGAAAAGTGTACGTTAGTTGGAATAATGCACATGGGAAAGAAGGAGTCTCAATAGTACCTATTCTTTTGGAAGTTTACTGCTTTTTAGTTGCTTTTGGTTATGTTTGCAGTATGTGTGCAAGGCTATATATAGCCTCTTAGTTTATTAATAAAGTCGTACATTTCACTTTACAAGTCTCCATCTCAAACTCATCTTTCTCTGCAAACTTTCGAGAGTATTTTTCTTTTATTGTTGAGTGTCAAGTGAGTTCAAGAACAACATTTCATTTTGCTTATAATTAGCAGCTCTTAATATCCAACATTTGGTATCAGAGCGGTGTTCGAGTGAAGGGGATGTAAGTCGGTTTCAATCATGAGCCGTAGCAGCCCTGATTTCTTTTGATCAGGCTTGTTCTTGTGGAAGAGGGAGACTAACCGGAGTGCGGGAAGACGAGCAGGAAGACATCAAAGTAGGTGGCTTTGATTCGGTTCGTTTGCGGGTGACGGAAAACGGTATAGGTGACTCTCACCTTGTTTTCTTGATCGGTAGAAGAGAGCTCTCAAAACAAGCACGATCTAAGGGTTGGGGCTGTCAAAACAAGAAAGAAAAATGGCACTCGTACCAGTGAAAGAAGGAAGCTCCATGACTTATTAGTATCCGGTTTTGACCCCAACGAACTATCCGGTGTGGGCGGTCAAGGTTAAGACGATCATGGATGCGCATGGCATATGGGAGACGGTTGAACAGAGGGCATTAGGAGAAGAACCTGATCCTAAGAAGGTGAAACAAGCACTAGCTTTCTTATTCCAAGCAATACCCGAGGACATGGTGTTGCAGATGGCGGGATACACCGACCCAAACACAAGTGCGGGACGGGCTGAAGACTCGGTATATGGGAGTGGATCGGGTGAGGACGGCTCGGCTTGCAACCTTAAAGAGGGAGCTCGAAGGTTTGCGTATGCAGGAGGGCGAAACTGTTGATAGTTTCGTGACAAAATTAACAGGTTTAGCCTCAAAAGCAAGGGGTTTAGGACATGAGCTTGAGAAAGGGGATCTAGTGAAGAGGTTACTTGATTCAATGCCTAAGTCATTTCTCCAAATCGTGGCGTCGATAGAGCAATGTTTCGAGTTGGACTTGATGTTGCTTGATGAAGCCATTGGACGATTAAAAAAGCTTATGAAGAATGCTTAAAGGGAATCGAGAAAAATGAAGAAACCCAAGCAAGCTTATTGTTGGTCAGTAAAGATAAGTCACATGGTTGTAAACATTGTGGTGGGGAAAAGGTCATGGGTTCGTGAAAGGTCGAGATGGAAGCGAGCGGTACCGTGATAAGAGCCACGTGAAATGTTATAAGTGTGGTGAAATGGGTCATTACAATAACGAATGTCCAAAATAGGAGAAGAAAGAGGAACTAAATCTGAACCGGGTTGAGGCTGACGATGAACCGACACTTCTTTGATTGGTTGGTAGGAATAAACGATTAAGGGGTGAATGTTGGTTTAATCGTTTATTTAACGGGTCAACGGGTCTAGGTCGGTTTTATTTATGGTTCATCTGGGTAAAGTTATTTATTTATGCATGTTTTAAATAAGGATAGTGGGGTACAATTTGACCGATTCTTATGGTTGAAGAACAGTGTACGTTAGTTGGAATAGTGCACATGGGAAAGAAGGAGTCTCAATAGTACCTATTCTTTAGGAAGTTTACTGCTTTTTAGTTGCTTTTGGTTATGTTTGCAGTATGTGTGTAAGGTTATATATAGCCTCATTAGTTTATCAATAAAGTTGTACCTTTCACTATAAAAGTCTCCATCTTAAACTCATCTTTCTCTGCAAACTTTCGAGAGTATTTTTCTTTTATTGTTGAGTGTCAAGTGAGTTCAAGAACAACATTTCATTTTCCTTCTAATTAGCAGCTATTGATATCCAACAATGTTTTTCACACAAAACCATGCATATACATATTAACCCTGGTATCTATTTGACCTTAAGCTGTCCAAAAAATCTGCCATTTCTTTGAATCTTTTTCCTTCACTTCACTGAAAATGATCACTTCTCTTTAGTTTAACTTCTCTGAAAATGATCACTAATGTCTTTTGTGCTATTTCTTTCAAAGCTTTTGTACCTTCATTGAAATCACCATATCAACAACCTTTGTGCTAATTTTTTCAAAGCATTTATACCTTCACTGAAATGAGCACATCAACAGACTATTATAACTGTGTTTTACTGCAGACAGACATAATATTCGTTGCTACAGGGGCTTCATATCTGATCACAAAATTGCTCCTTTATGATATTAATGATCATTCCTCTTTTTCTTTGTTTTTCTTTGCCTGTGCAGGACCTGGATGTGCAAAAAGCAGTTGAAATCATTTGACATATGATGAAAAACCAAGTTGTTTGTACATTCGTAATGAAATAGAGTTGATAATTTGAAGCGTTAACTTGGTCAAAATACTTTGATTAAATGAAGGTTATTTTCAACTTTTTTTTTTTTTTTGTGTTCTAACAACATAGTTATAACGATAATATATATTGCTGGTAGTTTAAGGTAACAGGAATGTACCTAGTTCTTGATGTTCATGTCTCTTATGAGTCTTAGCAGCTGGTGTTGAAGGGTCTGTTGAAGATGTGGGCAGCATGGTTGGGGTGATTTTAGTTGATGATGTTGTTTGATTTGCTATAATTGTTGAATGTATTGGAATATATTATTAGGTATTATTAGTAATTAGTATTAGGGTTGAGCTTACAGGCCCAATTAGGTTTCTAGGGTTCCTTATGAACTCTATATATTGTAACCCTGATCTAAAATAATATTCATCTAGTAATTTAGTATTCTATATTCTTACAATGGTATCACAGCCTAAACGATCTTAACCCTAGTCGTCGCCATCGTATTCAAACCCTTGACAGGGCGGTGGGCCACCATCATCGCCGCCCTGTTCCAGCTTCGTTTTACTCTTTAGTATTCTCTTCTATCTTTTTCTTTTGTTACATTTGAATAAAGCTTTATTTTTCGATTCAAGATTTTAATCGATGATCTCAGTCAAAATACTGATATCTTCGCAACTGTTCATCCCTTCTAGCCAACAATGAAAATTTCCCTGGCGCAATCTCACGGAATTTCCCTCACGATTTCTTCTCTTGTGATCCACGTGGAGAGGTTGTAGAAACAATTTTTTGTTCTTTCCTTCACGTGGACATTAACAGGTTGATACAAGAAGTCAAAAGCACATTATTTTGGTCAATTTTATTTTTCTTTCAAAATTGGGTTTAAAAAAATAAACCATATACGACAACTATTTTGTGCCACTTATAATGCGACAACTATTAATAGAAATTTCCCTGCCACTAAATCAAGGATTCTTCTATCTTATTCATCATATCTTTAAAAGTTATTTGGGTTTAATGTCATCAATCTTTGCTTATTTTATTATGATTTTATTAGATCTCTTTATTTTAATCTTTTTTTTGAATACCGCTGTTTGACTATGGTCATCAGCCTTCACCATCTCTCTTTGTTAGATCTACCGATCTCATCTCTTGATCTACGGGTACAAGAGACCATCATATGACCACGCTCATCAACCTTTATTTTTTTTCTTTTTCTTTTTCTTTTTTCTTTTTTAGATCTACAATTCTCATCTCTTGATCTACGGATCTAAGAGACCCTCGATTGCTAGTCTCGACACACCGCCACACGACTACGATCGCCGGTTGTCAAACTTACCTCTAGCCAAACATGTTTATTATTCAGGAAAGCAAGACCTAAAACCAGATGAATTCATGAATGGAGCTAAAGTCGAGGAACCTTCACAATGCTTTTAGGGATTTAAATTTTCTGAGCCGCCTGCAGAAGATTGGGATTTGGAGTCGAGAACGGAAATTGAAGCTGGTTTTAAGTCTTTATTATTATTTTTATGTTTAGTTTTTTTTCCAGTCCGAGCTTCCATTATCTTTCCGCTCCGACTGCGAGGGAGTATTGGAATATATTATTAGGTATTATAATTTATTAGTATTAGGGTTGAGCCCACGGACCCAATTAGGTTTCTAAGGTTCCTTATGAACTCTATATATTGTAACTCTTATCTTGAATATTGTTCATCCAGTAATTCAGTATATCTATATTCTTACAGAAAGGATCTCCAAAGTTTGTTGTATCACTTGAGTGTCAACTTCCATATAGATGAAATGATATATCTTTTGTTTTTTCCAATGAGTTCAAGCAACTGAGTAGGTAACTTGGTGGGATCACTATAACCTTCCTTCATTGACCAATTTCTGACAATCAACTCCCAGGATTTGTGTCGTTGTGACATCAGAGAACACAACTAGAAGTGTGCCAGTTCCATCAAAAATTGCACCATTCACACAGTAGCTATGTGTAAGATCTTTCTAGTGTTGGTGGCAACTCAAACATAGCATCCTTAGTATTGGTTTCAATTATAAAACTTTCGTTTCACTTGTACTTGTTCTTGGACAATTATCTTGATCTTTTGTTAATCATTCAAGTGTTGATGTTTTGTATTTCATAGTAAATGTCTTAACTTGTGTTGATTATGTATTGAGATGATTGCCCTAATTCTTTATTGTTGTGATATGAATGTCTGGATCCATACTCCGTGTTATTTCATGATAATTTACTTGGGTTATGATAATAATTGAATGTGTCTTCATAATAATAACCCTTAGTGATTCCATAATGATTTTTGACGTTTTATGAGTGTACTTGGTGATTTCTAACATGTCTTGTCGATTTAGACATTACACTTGGCGACTTCACCAACCTTGGTGACCTCACCAAGATCTGCAATGTGTTCTTGGCGACTTGGTGATAACTCTTGGCGATCTGGAAAGCCTTCTTGGCGACCTTGCCAAGACCTTGGCGACCTCACCAAGGCTTGGCGACCTCACCAAGTGTTCTTGGCGATCTCACTTTTTTTTCTTGGCAATCTCGTCAGTCTGATGTCATAATTTTCACTAACTCCAATAACATTCTCTTGTAATCTGTGCAATGACAGCTTGTGCTCTCTCCAGTATAAATAGCAACACCAGAATACCCTAGAATAAGCTTCTGGACGGCTGTGGAAGATTGAGCACTTGTGTGTGTGAAAACCCTCGTGTTCTTGAGTTTCAGACATGGAAATCTAAGGATTTTAACAAGCAAACAACATGATTTGATCATGTATTCATGATCTCTACACTTGAATCTGTGTATTGAATGAGTAAAGGCTCAAATTTGGTCCTGAAAAATGGTATCAGATCCATTGTTCTTCATGTTCTTGAGTTTTTCCAAAAACTTGAAGAATCACTCATTCAAGTCATCAAATCTAGTTGTTTGAATGATTCCTTGACCTATTTTGAACGAAATTTCCCAAGGAATCTGTTGGAATGCTTAGTTTTCATCAATAATCACAATAAATGGGTCAATTTTGAAGATTTCCAGATTTATGCGAACACAGAGCATACATGCTGTGTGTGACTTTTTGAAATTAAAGTCATTTTTCCACTGATTTTTAGTTAAAATTGAACATCCACGCATGTTAGACTCATGATTTAGGGATGATAGCAACTTGAATCACTCAAAAACATCAAGTATTGAAGATTTTAGAGCTAAAATTGTGTTCTTGGAAGATTTTCATAAAAGTCACTATTTGATCCAATTTCACCTAGATTAAGTGGTTTTTGGAGCTTGTTGTAGTTAACAAATTTGTTCCTAAGCAAATTCCTAAACTATTGGTGCAATAAGAACTTGAGTTCGTGAAATTTGATTCTGACCTAGTGATTATGCTCAAGAATATAGCTGAAAATTTTCTAAGTCTTGAAAATTTGAAAATTTCAAATTTATCATTAGTGCTTGATTGACTCAAACTAAATAAGCTTCGTGATGTTTGTTTTGTAGGTTTTGAGCTATTAACCTCAATGTTAGCATCCGTTGAAGCAATTTCTGAATTCTCGACCCGTTTGACCCATTAAACACTTTTGTGAAGAAACCCAAATTGTTTTACCATGTCTGACTTCAACTCTAGAAACCAAATGTTCCAAGGGAACAATAGGCCTCCAAAACTACTCGGGGCTGCCAATTATGATGATTGGAAAAAGAATTTTCAGTGTCACCTTGAGTATGTGGATTATGACCTGTTGACCTCGGTGAAGAATGGTCCTAAGGTGTTCTATGTGGAGCCAGTGACTGTAGCTGGTGCTGACCCACCTTATGGTCAGAAACGTATCATAAAGAAAGTTGAGGACTACACTCCCACTGAACAAAATCAAATGAAGGTTGACAAACGTGCTATCGGGTGTATCAAAATGGCATTGTCTGATAAAATAGCTTTCCAATTCACTGAAGCAACCTCTGCTCATGAAATCCGGGTTGCACTTAAGAAAACGTATGAGGAAAAAATTGAGAGCAAAGAGAGGATACTGGACTCTCTCAGACTGCGATTCAACACTTTTGTTCACACTGCTAGAGACTCATTTGAGACTCATGTGACAAAGTTTTGCAGACTTATCTGTGAAATGCAAAACAACCAAATCCGACCTGAGATGCCAGCTATATCCAAGAAAATTTTGAAGTCACTTCCTCGGGATTTTGCTCCATATATTATCTATCTGCTTGAAAGCAGCGATTTAGCCACTGTTGACTACATAGATCTCATTGACAAAGTCAGAAGCTATGAAATTGCAGCGATCGAAAGAGATGGAAATTCACTTATGGGGAAAGTTACAAATAAAAGTACCACCCAACTTACCCCAAATGCTGCATTCATTACTCCAAATGAGACTGACCTGGAATTTCCTTACTTTGCTGGTGGGTCCTACTCCTCTGCTCAAGCCTCTGCTCAAGTTTCTGCTCAACCACTTGTTTATCAAGTTGCCTTCGTTGCTCAACCTCCTGTCTCACCAGTGAAACTTTCACCCACCACATACCAATCTATACCTTCACCTGTTGGCCTGACTGACAAAGATCAGGAGTTATGTAATACCCTTATGGCTTGTCTTGCTTCCAAAATGTCAGGAAGTATAGAGAGTATGTCTCTATGCCAAGAAGACATGGATCAAATTCTTGCCGATGACGTGGAAGAAATGAATATCAAGTGGCACCTTGGTATGTGTGATGCCCGAACAAGAAAGTTTTTCACGAAAACTGGGAGAAAGGTGTTCCAGTCACACCCCAGTGCTACTATTGGTTTTGACAAATCCAAGGCCCAATGTTACAACTGTCAGGGTTTGGGTCACTTTTCACGTGAGTGTAAGAAGCCTAAACTAAGGCAAATCCCTGTGACGTCTGGGGGAAACAATAAATCTTGTCAAAATCAGGGAAACTACTCATATTAGAAGTCACAACTTGCTGGTTCAACTCACCAGGGTTCTAGTTCCAACAATGCAAAGCGTGCTGACAACACTGAGAAGGCACTCGTGTCGCTGAGTGATCCCAACTACACATGGTCTAATCAGACTCAAACATCGGCTAACGTTGACTATGCATTAATGGTGAATTCATCTGAAGAATCCAAGATTGTGGAAGATCCTCTCATTGATCCACTTTATCCCACTGACTTTGCACTCTTGGCGGATCTGGATGATATCATTGATGATGCTGCTTTTGTGTCTAACTCTGCTGATGACCCTTCCAAGATTAAATCTTATGCTGGACAAAAATCAATTAACCGTCAAAAGGAACTTATACCCAATACGGTAAAATCGAATTTATCCTTACAGTCCTGTGTAGAGGAAGTTTCTCGGTATCGCCTTTATAACGAAGAGTTAGTTGAAAATGCGATAGCGAATGAATGTCTTGTCAAATCTATGCAAGCTAAGGAACTGGATTTCCTGGCCAAAATAAAGTCCTTACAGGATGATATTGAGGGCATGAAACATGCTGAAGTGGCTCTTCGTACTCAGTTAGAGGATCTAGTTACTCGTCACTCATCATTAAGCAAGAACTATGTCCAGGCTCGGGAAATTATTGACTTGATGAAACTCAATTCCTCTAACTTAGCAAGTGATATGACTAAGGATATTTTCAATCGTTTACAAAGTGGTTTGGGTTTAACCCGAGAAATCGATGATGCTGCTGTTGAGCATCCTCTCTATCATAATTATTTTCCAATACCTGAACTAACTAAAATAAACTCCCGAAGCCACATCAGGTTTTTGAATAATGAGTCAGTTCCAAGCAAGTCTGAAATTCAGCAAATGGAAGGTAAACTATCTGGCTACGAAAGTGGCTCAAGTCTTCCATCCATTGAACGTTCACTGAATTTGGATGAATATGAATCCAGCTCATTTCAGTCAGTTGATACTGGCCTATCTGAGGATACGGTCAGGCAGAAGGCAGGATCTGAGTTTTTAAAACTAATAATCGATAATGAGACAACCTCTTAATCTTCAGTCTTTAGTGAAACTCAAATGATGTTCAAAGGAAAATATGTTACAAAGAAACCTAAAGTTTGAAAGAGGCGAAAGCCCAAAACTAAAATTGTTAACTCAGATTCTGGCCATACTAATCATTTAAGTGAGCTGGCTACTAATGCAGTAAATAAACTAAATTTGGGTGATGGTAAACCCATGGGTAACACACAACACTTTGTCACAATCACCAATGGTAAGGTGATTTCCTTGACTTCTACACCTGTGATGATCCCACCTCAAGTCACTCCGATGTCTTCTATCAAGATGTTCAAATCATGCAACACCACACCTTCTAACAGTCAAGATGTTGCGAGTACTTCAAAAACTGTCAAGAAGCCTGCAAAGAGTAAGAAGAATATTCTTTCGACTGATAATGTTGTTTCTACAAAGAAGACTGTGGTATCTTAACCACAAGTTGCTGAACCAGTTGTACCCCTGAACTCGGAAGAAAATAAAAGTGATGGTTCAACCGCTAAAAAGAAAAACATCAACAAAAGGCGATATAAGAAACCTGATGTTCAGGGGGAAGGAGAACCTGTTGCTGAAATAAATGTCCCACCAGTTCAAAATGTGATTCCAATTGTTGCTGTGAATCCAAGCGGTTCTGCCAACACTATTGAGTATTTCGTATGCGTAGACCCAAGTCATGCTGCTAGGGGTTGTCCATTCAACTCAACAAAAGCGCACATGGGGTATAATCCACCAATGGTTTCTCCCTATGGACCAAGAATGATGAGGCCTCCTTTCACTCAAGCATGGCTTCGGTTTTATGGGAACTACATCGAAGACTATGACTACATGAATAATCAGCAAATGTTCATGCCTAATTTCCAGAACCAACAGTTCTTTAGAGGCATGACACCTCACTCTACACGAGGTTTGGGTGCAAGTACCGGGTACTTTCAACCGGTAGTCCCTGGAGCAGCAAACAACCCATCTCCCAATTCCACGAGACCCTGTGCACCATGGTCTCCATCGGCTGATCCTCAGAAGCCGTTTGTTCAAGCCACCACTCCAGCTCCTCGTCCAACTAAGAAACAAAATGCAAGGAAAACCTAAGGTCCTAAAGACCGGGGTTCATTTTCTTTGTTTGTGTAGGAACAGCGAAAGAAGTCAATACATCTGTGGTACATGGATAGTGGCTATTCCCGGCACATGACTGGTGATAAGGATCTCTTACACGATGTCAAACTGATATTTGGAAGAGGTTCTATTGCTTTTGGAGGAAATAAAAAAGGTGGTCAAATAATTGAAACTGGTCACCTAACAAATGGTGAAGTTTCGTTTGAAAAGGTCAACCTCGTGTCAAATCTGCAATTCAATTTGCTAAGCGTGTCGCAAATATCTGACAATAAGATGCCAATGTTCTTCGATAATCGTGAATGCTTCATTCTAAAACCTGATTTTAAAGTACCTGAAGATCAGATTTTATTCCGGGAGAATCGTAGGGGGAACATGTTTGCACTGGATATGAATGCTGCAAAGCCGTTTAGTTCAGTTGCGTGCTTCTTGGCTAAATCTTCAGAGGAAGATTCAACCTTGTGGAATCGGCGGATGGGACATGTTAATTTCTGCAACATGAACAACCTGGTTAGGGGGAAACATGTCTTTGGTTTACCTGACAAAGAATTCGTGCAAATCGATAACTGCGTTGTGTGCTCGAAGGGAAAGCAACACAAAACGTCTCATAAGCCAAAGCCACCAGGAAGAACAACAACAATCCTTCAACAGTTGCATCTGGATCTCTTTGGACGAGTTAATATCAAGAGTTTAGGGGGAAAATCATTCTGCCTAGTCATCACTGGCGATTACTCAAGATATTCCTGGGTGTTCTTCTTAAAAGAGAAATCTGAGACTCCGATAATACTAAAGGATTTTTTTACCCGCATTGAGAAAGCCAGTAGAGTGAAAGTTCGAATAATCAGATCTGAAAATGGGACGGAGTTTAGAAATCACGTCTTCGGCTCGTTCTGCAACGAGAAGGGCATCACTCGCCAATTTAGCTTTCCTTACACTCCTTAACAAAATGGGATTGCTGAAAGAAAGAACCGCAAAATAATCGAGTGTGCTCGGACGATGCTCGTTGATTTTAACCTTAAACTATCTTTTTGGGCAGAAGCAGTCAATACTGCTTGTTATGTCTTAAATAGAACTCTTTTGGTCAAACATGCCAACAAGACATCCTCTGAGTTATTTTCTAAACAGAAAACCTGGGCTAAAACACCTAAAACCATTTGGATGTCCCTGTACTATGTTAATTCAGTCTGAGCAGTTAGCTAAGTTTGCTCCTCGGGCAGATGAAGGCTATTTTGTTGGATACTCGATGACCTCTGCGGCCTATCGAGTGTATAACAGAAGAACTGAGGTGATTATGGAGTCGTGCAACGTTAACATTAATAAGCATACCCATAATCACAGAGAACCTGACTCAGATGGCATGTATGACTTAGAGAATTTCTCTTCTTTATTTAACTTTGGTGATTCTGTGATTTCAGGTGATACTGGAAACATGCAAAAAGATACCAATAATGTGGATGCTTCTGTACCTGAGGGTTCTGTTCCAATTACATCATCAATACTGGATACCATCTATTCAGATGATTTTACTTGGAGAAATGAATCGACGGACGCTTCCAACTCATCTGCTACTACTCCAGCTGTCACTCCTTATGAAAGCCAAATAACTGAAGAATTCGTTCAGGAAGTTGTGCCAAATCAAAATCAAGAAAAATCAACAAAATCAAGAAGTTTCGGAAAATCAACCCGAGAATGAACCCATCAATAATGATTCAGACTCAGAAGACACTACTGTGATTGAATCTGGTGATACTCCGAATAATGATGTGCAGATGGGAACTCTAGACTCAAATATTCCAGTCCTGGTTGCTGAAGAGACTGGAATTCACAAGAAACACCCCATCTCTAACATTATTGGTCCACTCAATAAGAGAGTTACCAGAAGTCAATCGGGAACAATAAAAACTTGCCTATTTTCCTGCTTGATATCTCAAGAAGAACCTGCTTCTGTAGCTGCTGTTATGAAAGACGACAACTGGATAGAGGCTATGCAGGCTGAGCTGCTTCAATTCAAACTCTTGGATGTCTGGAAACTTGTAGACACTCCTCCTGGTGTGAAGCCTATTCCGGTTAAGTGGATCTTCAAGAATAAGAGAGACGACAGAGGAATAATCATAATAAATGAGGCAAGACTTGTGGTCAAAGGTTATATGCAGATAGATGGGCTGGACTATGATGAAGTCTATGCCCCGGTAGCTCGTCTTGAAGCCATTAGAATTTTCTTGGCATATGCCGCGTCTAAGAACCTGACTGTCTATCAGCTTGACGTGAAGACTGCCTTCCTGTACGGTGAACTAGACGAAGAGGTGTATGTTGATCAACCTCCCGGGTTTGTAAATCCTTCTTTCCCGGAATAAGGTGTACAAACTGAAAAGAGCTCTTTATGGAATCCATCAGGCACCAAGGAAGTGGTATGAGACCCTATCTACCTATCTATTAGAAAATGGCTATAAGCGAGGGGTGATTGATCAGACACTGTTCATACGGCATATGGGTGATGATATACTACTGGGTCAAGTTTACGTGGATGACATCATCTTCGGATCTACCAATAATACTCTCTCTCTCATGAGTTCAAGAATCTGATGGAAAAACGATTTGAAATGAGTTTAATGGGGGAACTCACATTTTTCCTAGGGATTGAGGTAAAACAGAACAATGAAGGTATTCTAATCAGTCAGGGAAAGTATGTGAAGGAAATGCTAAAGAAGTTCGGTTTTCATGACTCTAAAGACTTTTCCATTCCTGTCGAGACTCGAGTCAAACTCCATGCGGATCTTGAAGGTGAATGTGTTGATGAACACTTGTATAGATCAATGATCGGGTCACTCATGTACCTAACGGCCAATCGTCCCGACATCATGTTTGTCGTGTGTCTCTGCTCAAGATTCCAATCCAAACTGAAACAGTCACACTTGACGGCCGTGAAACGAATTTTTAGATACCTGAAGTCCAATCCAAAGAAAGGGCTTTGGTATCCCAAGGATGAGCTCTTTGATCTAAGAGGTTTCTCGGATAGTGATTACGGGGGTTGAAACATGGATCAGAAGTCAACCACCGGAGGAGCTCAATTCTTAAAGAATCGATTGGTTTCGTGGCAATGCAAGAAACAATCAACTGTGTCTACCTCACCTGCTGAAGCGAAATACATTGCTGCTGCTTCTTGCTGTTCTCAAGTTCTCTGGATCCGAATCAACTTCTGGACTACGGTTTGAATTTCATGTCCACCCCTATTAACATTGATAATATTGCTACCATGTTCATTGTTAAGAACCCTGTTCAGCACTCTAAGACCAAACACATAGAGATTCGACATCACTTTATTAGGGACTATCATGAGAAAAAGCTTATCACCTTAGTTCATGTTTCCTTTGAAAATCAACTTGCAGATCTCTCCACCAAGGGATTTGATGTTTCTAGGTTTAACTTCCTAGTTCAATCAGTAGGAATGATCAACTTTGAGTAGGCTTATCTTTAGGTTCTTTGTAAGATTGTGCCTTAGTCTTAGATTGTGTAGTTTAGAGGTATCATCTTAGTTCGCTTTCTGGCCTTGCAATAATCCGTTATAGAGAACCCAAAAAGATTTTTTTTTTCAATCTTTCTGACCCACAATTGAAAAACCAAAAAGATTTTGTCTTTAAAATTTTTCCCGAAAACACAAAAAGATTTTAACTTTAGTTTCTTTGAGTCTTTTTAAGTTTTTGGTCATCCTTTCTTGACCATTAATAAAAATATTTCATAAAGTGTTGTTCAAAATTTATAGAAAATACCAAAAATATTTTATCTTATTTTATTTAAATTTTAGGTCTGTGTGTCAGCCGGCCATGCTTAAACCGACTCACGGTTGAAAAAATTGAAGAAAATTAAGAAAATTAAGAAAATTTACAAAAATAAATAAAAATCACTAAAAATAGAATTGGGCTATTTCCAACAACTTTTATGAAGAAACTTGTTGGATACCTGATGAGAAACTAAATTTTTTGAATTTTTAGTGATACTTCAATAAATAGTGAAAAATTGAAGAAAATTTGCAAAAATCAATAAAAATCAATAGAAATAGAATCGAGTAATTCCCAACAACTTTTGTAAAGACACTTGATGGGTACTTGATGCTAAGCACAAAAATTTTGCAATTTTGCAATGGTTAAATAAACTTTGAAAAATCAGAATTTTTTGGTTTTTTTGGTTAGGCAAACTATGAGGAAAATGAAATAATTCTGGTCTTGTGATCTAACCATAGGAAATGATCCAATCGATCAGTGACTCTATCATTCGATGTGTCGGTAGGCTCAACAAACTAAGAAATAAGCAAATTCTATGATTACACACTTAAAAACATGAAATTGTGGACCTTAAGTCAAAACAGTTATTAAAATCCTTTAAATTTGCTTCAGTCTACGCTAAGTAAATCAAAAAACACACTCCAGTATTTCCTTTGCGGAAAGTGGTGATTTTAAACCATCAATAAGTGTGAAACATCACACATCCATCAATAAGTGTGAAACATCACACATACATCAATAAGTGAGACAAAGCTCACATCCATCCATTGACCGTGACACATTTGCTGAGGAAACTCTGACCTTGTGCTCACGTGTCCCATTATTATTGTCAAAAATATTCTGTGACACATCTGCTGAGGAAACTCTGACCTTGTGTTCACGCGAATCAAAAATAGTATCCATTTTGATATCAATACTTACCTCTAAAGAAATAGGGGGAAGAAATTCCACATGTGTGTTGTGCATGTTTGAAGAGCTAAATAGACAAAGCTAGTAAAACTGTTGACTTAGTGGAATAAAGGTCAACACATTCTTCATTAATTTGGACAAAAACATGATAACTTACATCACAGTGATTTCTAAGTATCTGTGATCACGTAATTGACCGGTTTGATTCCTAACATAGTCCAACCATTTACCGAGCAAAAAAATAAAAAATTTAAGCAAATAACTGGAATTACCAGAAAATAAGGCATTAACTGTGCAAATGTAACCACTATGCTTTGACATAACCAAAATTGTGAAAAAATGTGAATTTGGGTGCTTTGTGCTTAAAAACATCAACTTTGGGATAAACAAGTCAAATTTTAGGTACATTTTCAGTTTTAAGTCAAAATCAACCATTTGGCATCTTCTGGGCTGGCCTGACTAAATTACATATGTTTAATAAGGTTTTAGTCAAATTTGAAATTTTTTAAGAATTTTTTAAAGTTTTCTGAGTAAATGTGTCATTGTTTTAGAATTTCATACACTTAGAAATTTTTTTCTTGATTCTTAAACTGACCTTGGTCTTTTCAATCAACATCACAACAATGCACCATGCTAATGCCTATGCTTTCAGCATATTTGCTATTTGTGATCCCGGGTTGGTCTGTCACTTGACATAAATGAATTTTACACTTTTATAAATTTTTTTAAAGTTTTTCTCTTTGCTGTTGGCGATCTCAAGTTCTGCACTATTGGCATTGGCAATTTCATAAGACCAACATTTTGGTCTTGGCGATTTCGCCTAACAGTCTTGGCGAGCTCGAGGTTACTCTTAGCGATTTCAGTAAAACCAAAATTCTTGGTCTTGGCGATTTCGCCTAGTAACACTTGGCGATCTCGAAGTTCACCGAGATATTGCTTGGCGATTTGGGGATCAACACCTTTACTCTTGGCGATCTCGCTTAGAGAATAAAATGTTCTTAGCGATCTCCTCTTGGTAATCTCGCCTTAGCGATCTCGGCTTCATCAGATTTGCCCTTTGGCGATTTCATTTAAATCAGTTGGGCTTGGCGATCTCGGGATTACATTTGGTGATCTCGTTTTAGGATAGGTTTCCATTGGCGACTTCGTTTAAATCCCGAAAAACCTCAGTTATTTTCTTTCGATCTCGCCTATATAAAAGAAAAAGGCCCCTTTATTTCATTCCACTCGTTCAAAAGGAAAAACATAGACCGCTCTCCCCCTCTCTCTATTCGAACCGCCGATGACTCAAAACTCACCTCCGACTCCGATTCCTCCATCAATCGATCTCACGAATTTGTCTCTCCTGTAATTATGGTTAGCGCACACACCCTCCTTGCTTTAACAGTTCGATTTCAGCAATCTTAAGATTTATTGATGGTTTACTGGTTCGGTTCTGAGTTGTTGGAGCAGACGCTTCACGTAGCAAAATTTAGGGATTTAACTCATAAAGTTGTTTGTTTACACAGATTCGGTTTTCTCCTTTTGTCCCTAATCATCTCCATACAACATCTAAGGTACTGTGTTTCTTGTCCCTGCTATACATTAGAATTGGTTCGAGAACCAGAGTACCGACTCTGTTAATAAAATGTTGAGACTTAGGGTTTGTAATTTGTGTTGATTGGATTCACAGGCAGTTGATAATGATAACGGTAATATAAACTTGATGATTGTTTGATATTTATTGCTAGTTCTATGCTATTTATATTTGAAATTGATCATGAAGCTTTGATATCAATAACCCACTGTTACTCTCTCGCTTTGGTGAATTCCGAATAGTGAATGAGATGGTTTGGATCATAATGACTCTAAAACTCCAATGTAATGCATTAGGATGTTTCAAAATACATTCCGGGTCTTGAGGGTTTCAAAATTAGAAGCTAAACTAGACAATGTCTACTTTTGACCCGTTTGGAAATAAATTGGACTTTTGAAATAATTAAGTCAAGATTCTCAATTTTTGAAAAGAAACAAAAACAAAGGGCTTAGTAATCGGTTTGAGTCCTGAATAAAACAAGTTTGAGTTGTAACTCATCATTTAGATGAAACAATAGCTTTTTTTGACAAAAGCTGTCTGTTTGACCAATTTGGACTTTAATCGATCTAAACTCTATTCAATAAGAGTCAAATGACTCAAATAACTTGATAAATGGAATCTTTGACATAAAGTGGTAATACTTGATGCTTTTGTGATTTTTTTAAAATAAGATTGACCAAAGTGACAACATAGAAGCCACTTTTGACCATTTTTTACTGATTCCATCTATTAAATGAATCTCACTGGATATGCTGCAATAAATGATAGAAATAAGTCAAGTTCTGGACTTTAGCCTGTCTAGTATAGATTTGAACTCAATGTAGGTTAAATCTGTTGTGGTTAACTAGTCTTAACTTGGTTTTTGACAATTGCATGCATAGTTGACTTTTTGGGTCAAACCTTGTGAAATTCTCTCATGTTTAATGAATTTGACCCTATTTAGGTTGTGTGTGGCTACCAATCAATTGTTTAACAAATTCTGTCTGATTTAATAACAGATTTCTGTCCAGAAACATTCCAAGACCTTCTTGTCTCTTAAATCAATCTTAGCTCAAAGTAGATCATCAAAGAGGTATGTGTCTTAAAATTATGGCAATTCTTGATATACAACTATTGAGCTACACAGGGGCTATTCATTAAACTCGCTCAATCCGTTTGAATCACATTAGTCAAATTCTAATCAAAATATGATTGATCACAAACAGGATTAAGCTTTGAACTTGTTGCTTTCTTGAAATATCTCAATTAGATCTTAGCAAACTTTAGATCTTATTCGAGATGTCTCTCAGACAAGAAAGAGCAGCCAATGCCTCTTTGGATTTCTCCAAGGCTCATAATCAATTCTGTGAAATTAACAGAAGCTGGACAGACGCCGGTCTATATGAACAGGCTTTCAGAATACTAGAAAACTCAAATTGGATCACTAGTATCCGGTTGGAACCTGTCATCAGCTCGGGTATAATCAATGCGTTTTGGAACAATGCTTACACCTTTGTTGCTGACAATGGTTCCAAATCCATCAGATCAAGGGTTCAAGGCACATATGTTGAAATAAATGAGGAAAGGGTCCGTGAAGTGCTGCGATTGAATGATGCATTGTGCCTTGTTTCCTTTCCAAAGGATCAATGGCAAGACACAATCCTCATGATGGGATATGAAGGACCTCTTACTGTAAATTCAAACGAAAAGATCAAGAAGAATTTTTTCCCAGAAAACTGGAGGTGTCTCATCACTTTCTTCATCTCCACTTTCTCTCATAGGAAGTCTGGGACTAATGACTTCGTGGAAGAAACAACCCGGGCTCTACATGGTTTAGCATCCGGTGCTAGTTTCAACTTCTCTAAGCAAATAATTGAATGGGTGGACTACAACTTACATCCAAAAAGAGAATCAGAGAAGTTCTTGATGTATCCAAAATTCATATAGGTAATCCTTGATCATTACTATCCGAACCTGCAGACGACAGAGCCGTACTTGGTTCCCAGAAGAATGATGCCTGACTCTTACACTCGTTACCGGTTAGGTCATTATAATGGACCCGAAATTCCATTTTTCCCAAACATGGTTGAGGGAATTAATGTTGATGAAGACATGGATGAAGATCAAGGAAATAACAATGATGATGCTGATATGGCAGATGTCAATGCTGCTGATCCTGATAATAATGCAACAAATCTACAAGATGATCATCCAATCAACTCCCCCATTCATGATGACCCAATGCATTCAGAACATGAAGAAAGTGGTTCGAAAAATGATGCCACCGAATCAGACGAATCAGGTGATGAAGCTGAAGAGTCTGGTGAAGAAGCTGATGCATCTGGCAATGAAGCTGACAATAACTCAGATGCATCAAGATCAAAACCCGAATCTCGATCAAGATTCCAACCTGGATCAGAATCTGGGTCTGACTCTACCAGTTCTGATGCTAGAGGTCCTAAAAAGAAGAAACTGAAAACAAGAGAAAAAGCTAAAGTTAGTGAACAACCTGAGGCTTGAAGTCATAAGAAACAAAAAAAATAAAGTCAAGGAAAACTTAGGATGACATCTCATCAATTTCCTCAAAGTCTGATTCACCTGAGCCAGAATCAGCCTCATTTATACTTGAGGGAAATGTTAAGCCTAGCTACCACAGAGAGTCAAGATCAAAGTATGCTAAAGAACGAAAGAAGCTTGAAATAAGTAGAGGTCAAACCTCTGGATCTGTTGCTTCTGCTGCCATACAATCATCTGTTCAACCTGAACTAGATGACATTGTTCAGCAAAGTGTTCTATCTGCTCCCATCACCACTGTTGAGGCAACCATTCAAGACATTGATGCCACTACTGACATTAACATCACAAGCTTAGATCCGGAAATCCAATAAGAGTCTCAGTCTATGCCAGCTGCTCCTACTCAAGTAATTGTATATGGGGCAGATACTTCCTTGGTCCATCAAGAGTTGACTTTGGAGCAAAATCTTGAAATCTCCAACACTTCTGCTGCTGATAAGCTTAAAGAAGCTACTGACAAGATCAAAGAACAGGATCAAGAGCTTCTCAAAGCTAATGAGAAAATAAAAGAGCAAGCTGAAGAAATTGAAAGACTAAAGAGGTTATTGGCTGAAGCTCTGCAAAATAATCAAACTGCCAGAGCTAATGATGACGATGTGGGTGGTAGTGGAAATGGAAATCCTGGTAATGATCAGATGATAGACCAGCCTCCCTCTGCTGAAAACTTTCAACCAAATAATGAGCTAGGTCCAAGCCAAGCTGGCAAAGAATCTGGAGCAAAATCCTCTATCATTGTCACTGAGCAAGATATAGATGATACTCATCTTGCTCATTTCCCATCTGGTGATGATGAATCTACCGAATCTGAAGTACACATTTCTTATGGCGACACCTTTCTTATTGATGAACCAAACACTGAGGAGGAAGATGAAATATACCAATCAATCATAAGCTTAGTGCCACCTCCTGAGAACCTCAAACTTCCGAGATTCTCAAGTGCTGCACTTGAAGCAAATCTATCATCTTCATAAGAGACCCTTGCCTTAACATTTTAGGAGAACCAGATGTTCCTCATGTCATTCCTAAGCTCTCATTGCAACTTCAACTGGCTCCTTCAGTGCAACAACCAATAAGCATGGAAATGCCTGCAAGTGCTATCCTTGATATATCAGAGCAACTAAAGCACATGCATGTTGATCCTGAATTTCTGGATCTTGGGAGAAATGCATTTCGCGAGTTTTATGCAAGCACCCTCGCTACTTACCCCAGCAGCCGGAGCGGTGTAATTGCCACTGAAGAAAATATAGAAGCCAGAGAACCCTTGCAAGCTCAACCTCTCAGTTTGATTCCAGATGAGATATACAAAGATATCTTGTTGGCTGATCGTCTAAAGTATCTCATTTATGACTCCAGCGCAACAAACTTTATAAATCTGGAATTCACCACTTATGATGAATATGACTAGGAAATCATCTATGAGATCAAGGGAGCCGGTTGATATCTTAGCTCCAACCCCTATGAGATCTGAGCCTGTGTTAAGTGAGCCTCAAATAGAAGATGATGTTAATATGTCACAAATCTCTTCACCAGTTCATCATTCTTAGGAAAGAGAAGCTGTTCAAGAAGGAGTAGAGACTCAAATTTCTGAGCCAGTGTTGGAGTCTACTGAAACCACCATTGGTGTTGTTCCTGAAACAGTTCTGATTCAACCAGTGACAAGTGCAAGGGATGTTCAAGCTTCCAAAGCCAAGAGGAAATTGACTCCTGAAGAAGTTTACGAACAAGAAATGGAAAAGAAAAAAAAGAAGGATGAAGCTCTCAGACTTGCCAAAGAAGAAATAATACTTGAAAGGACACTGGATGAAATAGCCAAAGAAGAAGCAATCAAACAAATGATTGAATCCAGTCATCCTCAAACAAAAACTAGGCATGGATCTGAGCAATTTGAGCCAATTAATCCAAATCACGATGCGGGAGAACCAAGAATAAGGATAATCCCTAACCTTGCTGGTGACAATGTTGATCCGTCTGACACCTCAGAAATAGCAAAGTATGTCAGAGAGCCCATTCCTCGTGGGATTCCTTTATCCTACTTGATGACTCTTACGGATGCCCAGCTGTTTGAACTATATACCAACGAGTAAGAGATGGAGAATCACCTCTATAACTACAAGCTTGCTGAAAAATAACTGATCCCATAGCAAATCCCTTTGCTAATACAGATAAAAAGTTTGAGTACGTGCAATTCAATGACAATTTAAGGGAAAAGATCTATGAGATGCACGCTCAGTATATGCCTCCTCCACCAGGGATCTTGGATAATGTTTCACCTCCTCGTAGCCACACAACAGCTACGCTTGAAGTTAACCAAATGACAAAGAAAGAAATGCAAGACTTTCTAGACATGAAAGGTTATACCCGCAAAAGGTACATCAGAAAACAGCTTCCTAGTCTTCGAAAGATGGTCAAAAATCACATAATTGAAGAAAATAAAAAGGTCAAGCGACATCTGTATGAACGGGAAGCAGAAACGGTTAAGGAAATGGCGATTGGAAGGAAATGGCAGCTTATCGAAAAGCTTTGGTGCAATTCACTGCTAGGTAGCATAGAGATATGCCTCCCAACATTGAATCAGATGATGGGATGAAGATCCTCGGATGGAAATAAGATCATGAGTTCAAGGCATTCATTGTCAAGCGATGAAACAGATTCGTGCAGTTCTTTGCCAAAATAAGAGACCTTTTGAATCTGTTCTCATGGGAGCTGAATAAACTCAGATGGAGGAAGCTAATCAACCACACAAATGACCCTGTGTGAAGAAACGCTGAAGAACAAATAAAATCCATCTATAATGTCAGTTCTACTTATCCGCTCAAGACAGAGAAGAAGAAATATAAAACATTCAGAAGACAAAGAGTTATGGTCCCTCATAAGGTCATGTACAAGAGCATCAGCAAGGATTTAAATACAAAGAAAATAACTGGTGATCAGATTAGCAATCCTATAAGGAGTTGGTATTATAGTGGAGACACACATGAGCTAGTTATTGAAAGGGAAAATGGCAATATAAAACATTCAGAAGACAAAGAGTTGTGGTCCCTCATAAGGTCATGTACAAGAGCATCAGCAAGGATTTAAATATAAAGAAAATAACTGGTGATCAGATTAGCAATCCTATAAGGAGTTGTTGATATAGTGGAGACACACATGAGCTAGTTATTGAAAGGGAAAATGGCGACACAATAAGACTCTTCATAGCAATTGAGTTGAGACTGCTACATAGGAGTTATCTTAAGTGGTTGTTCTACAGTCGCCTAGACACCATTCCTCGAAGGCTCAGGCCATACGAGATAGTTGATGCAAACTATTTCGGCTTGTTCCTAATATGGTGGTGCTGGGAATGCATTGCTGCTAAGAAGATGATAATAGAAAGCCTGAGTACCTTAAAACACTGGTTCATGGGTGGTCGAGGGATTTGCTATCTTTCCCGTGGATCTGAAAGGGTGCTAGAAATGTGGCACTATTCTGATTTGAAGAAATTCTCACAGAAGGACCCTTGGATATTATATGATGAACATATTGTCTGCTTAGATAACCGCTACAGGAATCTTGCTCGGGAAATACTGGAGGTTCTTACTGAAGTTGCTTGGTCAGATCAGATAGTTGTCAGTTATGTTTGTATTACCACCAAAGGGGGAATTTGTAAGATCTTTCTAGTGTTGGTGGCAACTCAAACATAGCATCCTTAGTATTGGTTTCAATTGTAAAACTTTTATTTCACTTGTACTTTTTCTTGGACAATTATCTTGATCTTTTGTTAATCATTCAAGTGTTGATGTTTTGTATTTCATAGTAAACGTCTTAACTTGTGTTGATTATGTATTGAGATGATTGCCCTAGTTCTTTACTATTGTGGGATCCATACTCTGTGTTATTTCATGATAATTTACTTGGCTTATGATAATAATTGAATGTGTCTTCATAATAACAACCCTTAGTGATTCCATAATGATTCTTGACGTTTTATGGGTGTACTTGGTGATTTCTAACATGTCTTGGCGATTTGGACATTACACTTGGCGACTTCACCAACCTTGGTGACCTCACCAAGATCTGCAATGTGTTCTTGGCGACTTGGTGATAACTCTTGGCGATCTGGAAAGCCTTCTTGGCGACCTCGCCAAGACCTTGGCGACCTCACCAAGTTTTGGCGGCCTTACCAAGGCTTGGCGACTCACCAAGTGTTCTTGGCGATCTCACTTTTGTTCTTGGCGATCTCGTCAGTCTTATGTCATAATTTTCACTAACTCCAATAACATTCTCTTGTACTTGGTGCAATGACGGCCTGTGCTCTCTCCAATATAAATAGCAACACCAGAATACCCTAGAATAAGCTTCTAGAATGTTGTGTAAGAGAGAGCACTTGTGTGTGTGAAAACCCTCATGTTCTTGAGTTTCAGATGTTGATACGTAATCTGTGCGTCACGTGAAGTATCTGAACGAGACGATGTGAAGGTTCAAGACAAGTTCATGCTGCAGGCCGAACTAGGTCCGAACCTGAGGTTCGGACCGGCCGAACTTGGAGTTCGGAGGGAGTTCGGAGCAGACGTCTATATATAGGAACTTGTGCTTTGAATGTAACGATGAATGAGAATGAGTGAGAGAGACTAGTTCTTAACTATGTGTTTTTGACGGTGTTTCTCTAGAGAGCTTCAGAGAGAGTTTGTAATTGAGTCTATGTTGATTTCAATAAAACAAACTATTATTTACGTCTTGTTTTCACTTTACGATCAAGCAAATCTTTAGTAAGATCCGTCTTACAGTTTTTCAATTGGTATCAGAGCAAATCCAGGTTGCTCTATTGCGTTTGCTTTGATTGTAGTTGTTTTCTTGATAAAACCGAGTTGTTTTCATTCAAAAACGGGTAAATCTGTGAGCTTTTCGAGTAATTTTCATTACTAAAACATTTCTATGGGTTTTATCTGAGTTTCTGTCAAAAATCTCGTCCAAATTCTCTCAAAATCGCGAAAAGTATGTCGAGAGTGACTGAGTTCGTTCGAGGTTCGGAGTAACTGAAAAGTAACCGCTCCGAACTCCAGGTTCGGAGGGCGTTCGGACGAAGTTCGGTCTTTCTTGTTTCGGTGAGAGTTCGGTGTAGGATCGGAGTAAGATCGGAGGAGTTCGGACAAAGATCTAAGTTCAGACTGTGTAATCAAGTTCGGACAAGGTTCGGAGCAAGATCGGAGGTTCAGTTGAGTTCGGACGAAGTTCGGTGGAAGTTCGGACCAAGCAGAATTTTCAAATTCTCAAAATGAATGAAATTGAGGCTGAGCGTCATCGTCAGAATGTGCCAAGGTTGATAAATCCTGAAGATTATCATGGTTGGGCAACGAATTTTAGAGGTTATGTTCATGATTTGGATGAAAAATTGTGGTTACCAATTATAAATGAGCATAAGTATCCAACTTATAGTAATGGTGATTTTAAGGAAATGCATAATTTCTCAAGTGAAGAAAGGAAAGCGTTTGATCAAAATGAAAGGGCTACTACACTTCTTATGTTAGCTTTGCCTATAACTCTTAAGAATCCAATCAGGAAGTTTCGAAAGGCAAAACGGATATGGGATTTTGTGAAGACACAGTGTGAGGAACATATGTCTAAACTTTCCCAGAAAACAATTGATCAAGATTTGAAGTTTAAAGGAATAATTGAAAAGTTAGAGAAAAAGGTGGAAAAGCTGACTGAAGAAATTGTTTCTTTGACAAAAGAAGTGGAGAATTGGAAAAGTAAAGTTTGTAATGATTTTGATGACAAAATTCAAAGGGATGTGTCTGCATCGTGTGCAAATTGTTTGGAGTTTGCTAGTATTAAGGAAGGTTGGTTGAAAGAAAGGGATTTGTTGGTTGAAGAATGCAATAAAGCTCAAGCTAAAGAAAAGGAAGCTGTTGAAGATTTTGATGCTTTATTTGAGAAATGTTATCCTCTTCAACAAAAATATGAAAAAGTTACTAAAGCTGCTGTCGAAGTTGCCGATAGAGTAATTCAACTTCAGGAGGAACTTACCAAGTTGCGTGATAGAAATGGTGAGATTCAAAGTCAAAATAACACATTGAAACATGATGTTATTTACTATAAAAAACAAGTGGAGAAGGTTTCTGAAGAAGTTCTGGAAGAGTGTCGCTTGAGACGATGTCATATCAGTGATTATAACAAATTGTCTGACAAGTACATTGCTTCACAGAAAGAGTTATCGGAAGCTAATATGAAAATATCTGAACAAAAGATCAAGATGTTTGATTTGCAACGAAGATTGAAAAATTGCAACCATTCACCGACTTTTCTGAATTATATGTATAAACTGGAAAAGAGTGAGAAAAATGGTCAAGATGAATGTCTTCATCAAGTTCCTGCTCCAGTGGACATTGAAATGTCTGCTCCAGCTACATCATCTGGTGTTGAACAACATGATTATAAAAAGTTTTCTGATACCAGTTCAAGGAAGAAACTAAAATTCAAATCAAAGAAGAATAAGAAGGAGGTTGATTACCGCAAAGGGTTAAAGTTTGATTCAAAATCTACTTTTCTTGAGAAAGAACAGGTGTTTCATGGAAATCCAGAAAACGTAACGGTGCCAAAGTTTTCTGAAATTGTGATAGATGATTCATTGATTTCTGGAAAGAATGACTTGAAAGGTATCAAGTCTGAATTTACAAAGCTTGCCAAACAAGGTCATGCGATACCGACTTCTGTTTAAGATAAGTTTAAACAGAAAAATGGAGGTTTGGGATTTAAAGGAATAGAAATGCCGACTAAGGATTTCAACAAAAAGGAGTTCAAAGCGAAGAAGATAAAGAAGCAGAAGGTGTTTTCAGATAAGAAGACACAATGTTGGAAGCCGAAAGTAGTTTCACCAGATGAAAAGCTTTCTTCTGAAGGGTCTTCTTGTGTATCTGATGCTACACAACAAAGCGGTAACAGTTCAGATTCATTTTATTCTGCTAAGTCTAACAGGTTTTATCATAAAGATAAATTCTTTGGTTATAGAGATGATTTGGGTTTTTATGATTCTCCAATATGTTTTCCAAAATTTCACAAACCAAAGAAATCAACACCTGTGTTTTCAAAAATTCATGATGAAGGTCTTACTGATCAGTTTGGAAAACCGATTTCTATCAATTTAACTGGTAAAAGACTTTGTTTTGTTTGTCGTAAGAAAGGTCATTATGCAAATAATTGTCCTACGACTGCTAACAATTCATCATCAAATGCCAAACATACAAAGTATGTTGATCTTGATGGCATTATTTTTAGTGAACCAATGCCCAATACTAAATTTTCATGGAAAAAGAAGTCTCTTTCGGAGAATTTGGGTAGTAGTTCTGATTGTCATTCATCAGTTGACAATGGTTCACTAGAAATCATCACACCAAAACAGGAATGGAGACCTAAAGCTGTCTCCACGGCCAACACAGATTTTGTTGAAGACACTGGACGACCTACCATCGTTGGGGATGAGGGTCGGGGTCTTAAGAACTTACTATTTTCCAGTGTTTGCAGGTATTTCAGGAAGACCTGTTAGTAATCGTAAGGTTGCTGACAGTGAGATACTTGTTTTTTTAAGTTAACTTGCATCGTTCCTATCTTTGAAACACTGATTTTTCCAAAATCATTTTCAAAATGTGTCAAGTGTTGATCGATCATTTTCAATTTTGTTATTCATTTTTCTTTCGTTCATATTTTTAGGGGGAGAAAACTGGAAAATTTTAAAAAAAATAGTATTTGTTTGAATTTTAGGGGGAGAAATTGGACAATATAAAGATGAAAAATTGAGAAATTGATTTGACAAAAAAGCAAAAAAATGATAGTACATCAGCATATACGCTATCTGCCATGGATAGAGTAAGTCTAAAGGCTGTAGGTGCTTGTATGATCTGTGAATGTGCATGACTAATCTGATATCTGCAAGTAAGATATAAACATAAAGCTTGCCTGATAATCTTTGGTTGTTTGCTTCTTGATGAATGCTATGTGATGATTCTAAGACAAAAATAGAATAAAGAGATATCCTGATGAATGCATGTTTTCATTTTGATAGATTTAAACTTGTTTGATTTTCTTTATTTTGTCAAACGATCGGACTTTCTCTGCGTATCGAAAGATCGACCTGATTGTTGTTCGTTTGACGTTCTGCTTTATTTTTATTGGTGTTTCGTATAATCCATCGGACTTTCTCTACGCGTTCGGAAGAACCGACCTGATTGTTGTTGGATTATACAATTTCAACTTGTTTTTGCTTTTTTATTTTCTCAAATACTTGGGCTTTCTCTGCATGTCGAAAGACCGACCTGATTGCTAGGTATTTGAGGTTCTGCTTTATTTTTGCATGACTCATCAAGGATGTTTAAATCTCGAATAAAAGTTACTTCTATATGATAAACATGATGATTTGCTAGTATTTCTGATAGAGTAGAGGCCGAGTTATCAGTGCATGATAAAAATTACCCTAAGCATATCTGAAAACGATAAATATGATTGGTACATGCTGAAATAAACAATCAATGTTGTATTTGCGATTATCTTGGCTTGCATGCTGATTAAGACCGAAATTGAAATGTGCTAGATGCGTTATGTCTGATATGATCTTGCGTCATGATCTTTCTCACAAAATACCCAAAAATAGAGTTTGTTTCTGCATTGCATTTACATTTCATTTCCGAAAAGTACAAAAAGATTTTTGGTGTGTTTTAGCATAAGTTTGAAAAGTCAAAAAGATTTTAGGTTTGTTTTGATATAAACTTTCTAAAAATCAAAAAGATTTTGTTTCTTATTTGTTTTCGATTGATCGACACAAGATACGAAAAACATTTTCAAAATTCATATCTTGGTTTCTCGAAGAGAAGTTTTGCACCAAGGTTATTTATGTTGGCCAGGTACTCAAAGGAAAGAGTTTATCACAACTTCAAGTCTTCTGAAGCCGTTGATAAAGATGAAAGAAACTGTTCATCGTCAAGTATTCGAAGATCAAGCTACCATCAAGTTGAGGGGGAGTTTGTTCAAGGAATATGTTTTAACTGGCGAACAGATACTGCACATGACGAGGGGGAGTTTGTTGATACATAATCTGTGCGTCACGTGAAGTATCTGAACGAGACGATGTGAAGGTTCAAGACAAGTTCATGCTGCAGGCCGAACTAGGTCCGAACCTGAGGTTCGGACCGGCCGAACTTGGAGTTCGGAGGGAGTTCGGAGCAGACGTCTATATATAGGAACTTGTGCTTTGAATGTAACGATGAATGAGAATGAGTGAGAGAGACTAGTTCTTAACTATGTGTTTTTGATGGTGTTTCTCTAGAGAGCTTCAGAGAGAGTTTGTAATTGAGTCTATGTTGATTTCAATAAAACAAACTATTATTTACGTCTCGTTTTCACTTTACGATCAAGCAAATCTTTAGTAAGATCCGTCTTACGGTTTTTCATCAGACATGGAAATCTAAGGATTTCAACAAGCAAACAACATGATTTGATCATGGATTCATGATTTCCGCACTTGAATTCGTTTATTGAATGAGTAAAGGCTCAAATTTGGTTCTGACACTGTGATGAACGAATTATGTAATTAGTTTTTATATGTAATGCATTAGTAATTATAAAGAACTTACGTAATCTTTTCACTATCTGTTTTGCCACAATGCATGTAAATGATTTCTGGTCCCTCTTCACCTAGACCTTCTAGACATAAGCTTTCGTTGCAGTGAGGACACTTTCGGCTAAACCATTTTTGAAGCATAAATCTCTTTCAGGCTTGCAATGCACGAGAACCTGTACTTCCGCATAGAGAGAACTTCCATTTCAGAAAGTTTGTTGTAGATACAGAGTTATGGCACCCTCTTTTTCGTATCTTACATTTATGGAGGCTGGATTTTTGGAAAGTATATCAGCAAGGGTTGTGATGTTGCTCCTTATGTCTTCTTCTGTGTCATAACCATAGTTTGAATGCAATTTGGAAGATATTGTTTTCAAACCATTTATTTTACAGTTAAAATATGTATTAGTACCAAGAAACAAATGAAAAAATATATGCATGTACAATTATTTACCTTTTTATCTCTTCAGTATAACCTTCAATTGCAAGATCTATGTCAATAGTTGTTGCAGAAATAGTAAATTAGACTGGAAGACCATATTTCGTAAAAGGGTTTTTCTATATATCTCAAATGAAAATAATGGTTTACATGAGTTTATAGTATGTATATAATCAACAGAAAGAACTTTTTTACAAGAGTATGTGATAAGTACGTTGAGAAGCTTGTAAGTTATGAGTGAATGTCTTGGTTGTCTTGGTAAAGAACGCTTGCCATTTATAGTGAGTTGTAAAGGAATAAAGTGGTTGAGGTCGGTTGAATTTGGAGTGTGTCAGAGTATATAGAGATAAATTGAGGGTATTCAAATTACTTCTTTTCAATTGTCTTTAACTGTATTTGCATTGAATATCAAGTGGGTATTTCCTTTACTTGGTCTTCACTTATAACCTTCTTTACTTCTCGCAATCTTTATCATCAGATAGTCTTAAACTCCTTCAAGACTCTCTGTTAAAGACTTGGAATGCTTCCATCAGAAACCTTTCATAGAAAAAGGGAATTCCATGAAATTGTGGTTTCATAGATGAATTACAGAAATTTCTGTAGTTTATCTATGAAATCATAGAATCTATAAATTCGACAGATTCTACTATCTTTTCTCTTTGTAGGATATTTCTAGTGTTTTCTTCTAATACTTGACATAGTCTATTACATAGGAGTGTATCACTACAAGAAAAGTGATCATCAGGGACTAACTAATTAGTCTCTGATAAGATGTAATCAGTTCCTAATGGTGATTAGGGACTGAATTTTGCCAGTCACCGTTAGTGACGGATGCGTAGTCCTAGATAGTGTGGTTAGTGGCTGAAAATCAGTCCCCGTTTTGTGGCATCATCAAAGACTCACAGTCAGTCCCCTATACATAAAAATTCAGTCCTTAGGCCTGGTCCCGGGGGTATGTCATTTCAGTCCTTAAATCTGTTTTTAGTGACTGATAGTCAGTCAGTCAATCAGTCCCTGTTGTGTGGCATTAACAGAGACTCACAGTCAGTCCCCTATACACAAAAATTCAGTCTTTAAGCCTGGTCCCGGGGGGATGTCATTTCAGTCCTTAAATATGTTTTTAGTGACTGATAATCAGTCTTAGATTTTGTGTTGATTTGGTCCCTAGTATTATTTTTTAGGGACTAAAATTCATTATCGTAAAAATGTTTACGTTGTCCCTATAAGTCTCTCTTTGGGACTGACATGCTATATTGATTCAGTTTCCAATAATATATATGAAAGACTGAAAATTAGTCCCTATTATGCAATATCAAATACTGAAATTTAGTTGTAATATGGTTATTTAAAGTCTTAAAATCAGTCTCCAAAAGTAGTCGTTTTATATTTTTAGTGACTAGTTTTTAGTCTATAATACGGTTTATAAATTCAAACGTATGTACAATTAGGTACTGAAAAAGAGTCTACGATACAATTAAATTTAGTTCTAAGCATGCAATCCAAATATATAATAAATATATTTAGAGACTAAAAAACAATAACTAATATTAACCATCAGAACCAAACGATAACATAAACCAATCAAAAGTCTACAATTGTTGAAGATAACATAAAGTATTAAGCGAACAACATTTCATAAGTCTCAAATTGTACTAGATAAAAATAAGAAACGATGAAAGGAAAGAACTAAGTAGAGTTTTCATCATCCATTTCATCTTCACCCGAATCCCTATCAACTCCTTCAGAACCAGCGGAACTAGAATCCACATGTGGGTTTGTGATGTCGAAATCTGGATATTTGCTTATCAAGAATTTTTTTAATAGTGAATTTTCATTTTCAAGTACCTGAAGCTTCTTTCTTACATCTTCATCATCCTCGGTAGAAATATCCTTGGATGATTCAGCCACCAATTTCATCAACCTATCTTTTTTCTTCAAAACTGGACCGACTCCAAACTCCCATGCCGATTTCAGTGTTTTTTCCTTACCACAAACACTTTTAATTGCTTGTTTCTCAATCTCATGTTCAATAGTCATAGTACAGATGGTTCCTTCTTTATTCAATCGAGCCATGTCCGTCTCTTTTTTTTTAAGAATATTTTCCTAATATGATATAAGAGAAGAATAATTAAAAGCAGTAACAACCTAAAATAAATATTTTACAAAATAAAAAAGTTTTAAGAATAAGATGCTTACATAGTCAATACGTGATTGATCATTTAACCACCCTTGCTTATCGGCCTTGTAATGCAACCGGTAGTACATTTCTAACGGACTTGAAGGCATTTCAGTCTCGAGATTTTTCTATTAACATAAACAATATCATTAAACTAATATAAAACAACACCAAAGTAAAGACTTATTGGTATATTTTGTGTGTTGATCAAAGATTAAAACTAATATAACACACACATATGTATATTCTAAATAGGCAACCTTCTTTTACTTTTTCTAAAACCTGGTCTACTCTACTTGGGTGGGGATGTGTTCATATTTCATAACTAACAAACACTAATAAATTGCAGTAGGCTAGAACTATAACACAACATTAAAACAAATAAACAGTTAAAGTTATTAGTAGTATGCATTGAAATACAAAAAAAAATATAGTTTGGTTGCTGATGGTTTTCTGCCTTTATTGGGTTTAACACATGCCTCGATGGTGCTTGTGTTCGTGATTCTGATTGGACTTTATATTCTCACAAGTTGTTGATTATTTATGACATGCGATTGTATTCCACTGGAGACTATATGTGATATACCAATGGTTGGGATGGAGTCTGTTATGGTACAATCAGTTTAGTCACCAGGGTTCAGGGAGTGGGTATAAAGAAAAGGAAAGGTCTACAGAGTCAAAGGATGGTAAAAGTTTGCAGCAAGTTGACTTTTGTAGTCAAATAATTACATTTTGTTGTGGGAATCTTCAAATGGAGATGAGGTAGTCCAAGGGGATCCATAAGAAGAGGAAGTATTATGTGATTGCTGAAAGATCTAAGAAGTTTAGTGTATGTATAAAAGTTCTGTTTTGGAAAGGGGTTGACTTTTATGTTGACTGGATGACTATGTTAGTCAACAAGGTTTGTGTTATTGATTGCAAGATCCACCTGGTCGGAATAATTGAAATATATGTGGTTACTGTATCTATGATCAGCAACAAGTTTGGTTCGGTGTGTAATTGTTAGATTAAATGGAGTATATTATGTTGGAATGGTTATGAGGCCAACTGGAAGTGTGGAGGTGACTTTACTATTGGATGCAATCTGAGCTCTATTTTGAGTTGGAAGTTTGTATGGTTGTTGAACAGAGGATTTAGTTGAAAAGGGGTTTGGTTCTTGAAATATTTTTGGAATTGGATTGAGAGATATATGGTTGAGGTTATTGGATTTGGGCTAAAATTGTATGGCTTATTTTTGGGCCTCGAAGAAATGGGAGAATGGGGATTCAATGTTGTACGTTTGGGCTTGTAAAGGTGGCAAGCACAAAGGTGGATATGGGCAGATCTGTGAAGAATGTTGGGATCACAAAGAGTGGTGTATTATGGTTACACAATTGACTCAAGATTCTCAAGATTTAAATAGAATTAAGGAGTAAAGAGGGGGACAATATCTTTACACATCTTGGTTTAAAATCTGTACCAGTCCAAATATGTTCCAGGTCTGGCCATTTTGACTTTTAAGACGTCAAAATTAGGAAAAAGGGATTGTTTGATATAGTGGGTCATAAATCTATGGATAAAGTCTAACAGGTCAACAGTGAGGAAATAATAAATAAGGTGTTTTGGGAATAAAGCTGTGGTTAGAGGCAACGTATCTAAACCCACCATTGAAGAGATTTTGTCTTACACAAGGGAGTATGGGTTCTTCTATTTTTCTGTACGTGATTGATGGTCTTTTTAACAATTGGGTGTTGGCTACTATCCTACAAAGGCCTCAGGGGAATGAATGGGAAGGGAGCTTCTGTTTTCTTGGCCTAAGGCCTCAGAGTAGAAAAAAATAAAGTGCAGTAAGTTAGAACTATAACACAATAATCAAATAAATAAACAGTTAAAGTTATTAGTAGTATGCAAAGAAATACAAGAAAAGTATGACTATTATATGTAAAGCAAGTAAGAGACATCAAGGCTAGAAAAAGGAACCCACATAACCCTGAACTATGGCTGGTTGCAGTCCGAGCGAGTCAAAACACCAAGATGATGTTTTCATGGCAAAGGCGTTAAAAGAATGCCCCATCAGTGGTATTTTATGGGCTTCTGCTATTGAAATGGCTCAAAGACCACAGAGGAAAATCAAGAGGTCTGATGCTTACAAGAAGTATTAAAGGGAAAGGGTGGAGATGGGAGTTGGGTGGATAAGTGGGGAGTTGCAATTATGTTGGGCTAGGGACAGGTATAGATATAGAGAAATGGAATTTTGATTATCCAAACAGTATGTAGTTCAAGTATTAAGTGGGGTCTTACGGCTCTTTCATCAGCAAAAGGGCTATAACCAAGTTTAAAAAGCCTTAATCATAGATAAGTGTTCATTGTAGCCTAATGTTTTCTTTGTTTCGGATGATAAAAAAAATCAATAATAATTGCAACAGAAATCATCACATATTACTAAAAGTCTAGCAGAGTGAGCCTATGATCACATCAGGTTACTAACAGATCATAATAGAAAATCATAAAAGCAGCTCAAAACTATAATCATCATAGCATGTTATTACTAAAATAGCAGCGAGCAGCCTGAAATACAAACGATAAGAAATCTATAACAACAGCGTATGATCTATTTAGATACTGAATTATGATGGCAGCCTAACAAATAACCAAAAATATACAATTGAGATTATGTTTTATGAAAATCATTACAGCAAATAACCATTTAGATTATGAATTACGAAAAACATTACTATTTTTCATTAAATTCTACTAATATATTAACAACAATAACATCAATGGGTAAATCTTACTAGTTGGAAGACATGATTAGCTATAGACCGGGATCCCCCTCTGCTTGCATTAATTAGCTTTCCTCTATTCATTTCCATTTGCTCGCTGTATTTCTAAAAGAATGAAAGTCGGCATACATATTAGAAGCAAGAAAAATTAAAGTAGTAAATCACGGATAGTTATGATTTATACAAAATAAGCATAGGTTACTCACCTGTGTTTTTTCATTCTCCTAGTAGTCGCAAAGATGATTCTAATCTTCTACACTCCTACAGTCAGATTTCATCATCGATCTTGCCTTTTGAGGATCCGTTCTTCCGTCATTCTTCTTTCAAATGAGCACTCAAAACACCTCTTGTTCGTTTCCATTGGGTATGTAGTTGATTATCAACATACTCCATAAAAACAACATCTTCCCGCAATAATGTGAATTTTTCCTGCATTTACTAGATATGTCGAGAAGTGAAATGAAAATTAAAGTGATAATAGCTTCTCAATAATTCTAAGAAATAAATAATACTTACTTCTAATTTCTCATGCAATTTTTTTTTTCACATCTTCAGTCATCAAATCCCATTTATGGAAATTCATCGGACAACAACTCTGAATGACGATTCCACACTCGGTAGCAAAGTGTGTTGATGTGGTCCCGACGAAGCGTTTGGTACCTTTATCCATTGTCAAATTAATTTTGTTACCTTTGCTCAAGGTAATTTTCTTATTTAAACTAGGACCGCGCCTTTTTCGTGGACCAACAGCATCCACTGCGGATTGCACTACATGCTCTCCTACATGCTCAGGAGCGTCTTCTACATGATCATTTGCACGAGAATCAGCAGGTTGTTCTGCAAAAGAACCTGGTTAGAAATCCTGCTAAGGTAAGTCCCCAAGATAGTGAGTCGAATATCATTACGATAATAAAATTATTTTAATTATTATCTACTTTATTAAACACCTTGATATAGGAGATTTTTCATACATTATAGGTCAGGGAACATTTAACATGTTCCCATTTTAGGTAAAAAACAATAATATAAGCTTCATGGAACAATTAAAGTGTCACTCATAAGAACCAATTAACTTAACCTGTAGATTGATTATGTAAAAATTATTATGTCGAGATACATACCCAGTATGGTTCGTTATATACTTGTAAATAGTCCCTGTAGGATTGAGAGACTATGTCTAAGAATTATATTGAATTTTGGATATCATAAGAAATTAAGAATATAACTTATTTACTCTAATAGGAAGGGTCGAAGGTAATAGTAATGGATGCTGATGGTTTGTGCTCCAAGGGAATTGCAAGAGCACCGAGGAAAAGTTAACTACACTCAGGTCCTCAATATGTTCTATCTGGGTAATCATCATGATTCGAAAAGTTAACTGCTCAATACCTGCTAATCCAAGTTTGCTGCTTACTTTTTTTTTGAACAGCAACATTAATATACCATTATACCAGGTCCAGTGATGTGAAGTGCCATTTAGTAGGACTTAAAAGTTTATGTTAAATCAGACCCTTCATTGAGTTTATGTTAGAATCAAATGTGTCACTTCCCCATTTTTAATCTATTTCATCTCAGAGAAAAAGAATACACAATTCTCTTACATGGAGCGAATATAAAGTAAATATAAAGTAAATTAGGTTCAAAACATGACTACAAGGTAAAATGCGTCGGTTCACTTAACCCATGATGATGAATATAACACGTATCATGCTTAATTTCATGGCAACTTTTTAAATGGAATCCTTATTCGTTTATAAAATAATTAACTAAGCATATGAAATTAGAATGGAATCTTTAAGAATGCTTGGTTAGTACCTGGTTAGAAATCCTGGTTAGGTAAGTCCCCAAGACAGTGAGTCGACTATGATCAGGATAATAAAATTATATTAACTATTATCTAGTTTATTGAACAAAATGATGAGAATCTCAATTTGCAGCTCAGAGAAAAGTTCTCTTTCTTATCCCCTCAAAACTATCAAATTGTGTTCATCAAAAGATATGCTTATATGGGTATACAAGTAGTAACTAAATACAGATAGTTAATAATTTCATTTTCTATCTCTTATTAGCTTCATTTTTATATCTCTTTTTCTGATACGCTGAGTAGATTTGGATGCATTGTATTAATTGTCAACTATATTTTGTTAGGTGACTGTAGACACCCTTCTCACTGGGGAAAGATATGTTACCATGAGAAAATCTCATTAAAGATTACTTAATGTCTACATATTAGAAATATGCTTAATGAATGCCTCAAATCAGAGCATATATTCACTGTTGTTTTTTAGCACTTAACATGAAGGTGGTACTTACAAATGATATATAGCACATAGCCCCTTTTCAACTACATATAACATGATGCTAGTGATATGAGTTTGATAGAAACTTAAAATGATTGCCATTTACCATTATTTGCAGCAATTAGGTTGTCACCCTTTCGTTTCCGTGTTGTGCGGTGTTTTACCAATTTTGTTTGCTTTGAATGTGCAGTTGAATCCTCTCCAGTTCTTGTTCTTGTGAAACCATTCTGACAAAAGCTACACATGAATTAAACTCATATGAACTAATAATCGGTTTATCAAATAGACGGATTAATCAAGCACGCAATATAGCTACTTTGTCAATGATATGAAGTATGAAGTGCCATGTTCAATCTCTTTAGGCATTTCATCGAACATGTTATGTGCATAGAAAATTGTAAGGATAAGTGTTCAAAGTGATGAATTGTATGCATATAAATTCAAAATCATAAACAAATCATACCTGATTGATGATGAGAAAAGGCAAAGAATTAGAGCGCAGAAGTTAACTTCGTCGCCAAGTGTTTCAGAGTGCGTATATATATGTATCAGAGAGCTTGGAATTTGAGGTGTGGGTGTGCGCACCATCGCCGATTATCATGTGAGTTGGTTTTATGAATCGTGGCGCCAAATCAGTTTTCTCCGGTGAGAATAAACCGTAGAGTTTAAGTATGTTATCTCTATTTGAACGGAAATTTGAGATTTTGAGGATAAATGAGGCAACATAATCTTAAGTTTTTTTATAAAACATCGCATGTGATGCGATGACTATGTGAGATTATATATTATGTTGTTATAAACATGTAAATAAAATTACATTATTAACTCAAATTATAAATTTAATTTCATTTTTTAATATATTATTATTTCTCCTCTACTAGATGAAATATATAATGTTCTTATACCGGTGTGTCAAAAATACCCGAACCTGATTTACCGGACCTAAGTCGAGTTTAATGTATGGTCGGGTTTCGGGTTATTTTTTTCTAAAAACATTGAGTTTCGGTTTAACCCTAATAAACCAACTAATAGGGGTATGACGGGTTATTGAATGTAACTAATAATCTATCGGCGGACATTAGGTGACGGGTTAACCCAAATAGCAAGGGTTTAACGTACTTCCTAATCTAGCAATAATAATTTGAACCATCGGACAATCACTCACCCTGCTTAATAGTTAACGGCTTCAATTTCACATCATTTTTCATGATTAACCAGTAATGGACCGACCTTAACAAATTGTAATTGACCAATAACAATCCAATTTAACTGTATATGACCAATGATGGTCATATTTAATTGAAACAAATGCTTGTCTATTAGTGACCTTAATTGATCAGCACTAACCCTAATTACCATTATGTATCCAAATTCACCCATAATAACTCTAACCAGTCATTATTAACCAATAATGAAACTGTCACTTCAAAGTTAATCACTAACCATTTGATGCATCAAAGTTGAGTCTTAGAGGTTATGGTATAGATATGTTTTTATTTTTAAACTACATAGTTAATCATTGATCATTTGATGCCCACTGTGGTAAAACCTATGTCTCATCTCTTTAAAATTCTACATTTTGTTTGTGTTTAGCGGGATTTGAACCCATGACATCCACATTAGAAGTTAAAGGGATATCCACTCCACAAAACAGTGGGGGAATTATGGTATAGATATCTAGAGCCTTAACTAACTCACATTAACATCAATCACCATAATCCATCATCATTATCCCTACATAAACACCAATTGTCCTAATAAACCATTATTGAATGTAACTTATAATCTATCGGCCGACATTAGGTGACGGGTTAACCCAAATAGCATGGGTTTTACGTATTCCATAATTTATCAATAATAATTTGAACCACCGGACCAATGCTCACCCTGATTAACCGTTAATGCTTCAATTTCGCATCATTTTTCATGATTAACCATGACAGTAATCGACCTTAACAAACGGTGGGGGATTTATGATATAGATTTCTGGAGACTTAACTAACTCATATTAGCATCAATCACCCTAATCCATCATCATATCATTGACCCTACACAAACACCAATTGTCCTAATAAACCATTACTGAATGTAACTTATAATCTATCGGCCAACATTAGGTGACGGGTTAACCCAAATAGCACGGGTTTTACATATTCCATAATTTATCAATAATAATTTGAACCACCGGACCATCATCACCCTGTTAAACCGTTAACGCTTTAATTTCGCATCATTTTTCATGATTAACCATGACAGTAATCGACCTTAACAAACGGTGGGGGATTTATGATATAGATTTCTGGAGCCTTAACTAACTCACATTAGCATCAATCACCCTAATCCATCATCATATCATTGACCCTACACAAACACCAATTGTCCTAATAAACCATTATTAAATGTAACTTATAATTTATCGGCCGACATTAGGTGACGGGTTAACCCTAATAGCATGGGTTTTACGTATTCCATAATTTATCAATAATAATCTGAACCACCGGACCATCACTCACCCTGCTTAACCGTTAATGACTTCAGTTTCGCATCACTCACCCTACTTAACTGTATATGAAAAACGACGATCATATTTAATTGGAACGATCATGGTTAACCCGAACCAAACTAGACCCAATTAAAATAACTAGGATCAATTCAAATTTTATCTTTTTTTAAATATTAGGTCTAAAAATCTTAATTAAGTTACTCCAAAAAAACATAAATATATATATGAAAAAAAAATGAAATTCAAAAACACTATCAGTTGCCTTTGACCCCAAATAATTTACCTCCAAATTAAGCATAATTGGCGGTCTTTAATAACTTTCCCTCCACACCAATTTATTTCGCAATTTCTGTCAATCTAATTCCCGATTAGAGACTGTTTCCCAGTCATGAGTCGCCGAGTTTAACCTTGACCAACGGTTCCTGTTTACCGACGGTCATGTTCGCCGAAGTTATTGTTCGCCGACGCTATTGATTCACATTCAATTGTTGCTATCCGCCGGAGCTGTTGCTGTTCGCCGGAGTTGCTGTATTCCGGCGTTGTTCTTCCACCGTATAAGGTAAGATTAACACATTCCTTCTTTCCAATTTCTATTGTTTCTCCACATCCATGCTGACATTCGGATTCATCTTATTCATCTTATGTTTTTTTTTGCTTAAATAACTTTTTTGGAGATTGCTGCATATTATATTTTAACTATTGTTCCAAGGCTTTCTCAAAGTTCTTAAGTCATAGAAGTTGTATGCATATTAGTTTACTAGGTTTTGTAATCTGTTGTGACATGAGGTTGATTTGAGAGTTTGTGATTGGGTTGTTTATATTTTTAGGAAAATCCAGATTGGTATTGAGATTAAAAGATTGTAGGTGTTTAAACTGAAATAGTCATTTTAACTGCAGAAAGCCAACTGGTATTAGCAGTTTGACCATAAATAAAAGTCAACTAGAGATATGGAATTTTGATAAATAAAGTTGTTGATAATTATTTAATATGTTCATTAGCAAAAGATTATTCTTGGTTGTTATATGGTATGTTTAGAGTTTATTTATTTGTGTTCAAAATCTTGTTTGCCTCATTACTGAACCTTAGTTAAAAAGACTCATTGTGTACTTCTAAATGATTTTTGATTAACACATCAGGTAGATTCCTAGAGAGAATTTCACAATGACCTTAGATAAGAGTTGGACTAAAATAACTAATAAGATAGATCCAACATTTATTAATGGAGCGATGGCTTTCACAGAAAGGGGTAAGAAATATGTTGATAGTGATGGTCGAATACAATGTCCATGTAAAAAGTGTGTGAATGCAAGAAAGCATGTTCCCTCAGTTGTTGCTACACATATCATACATAATGGTTTTTCACCGTCATATAATGTATGGATACATCACGGTGAACATCTATCGGGCTATGAAACAGATGAAACAAACGATTTTGACGAAAGTGAAAACGAATCAGATGATGGTGTCCACGAGTTACTTGATGATGCATTTCATCAAGGCTTTGAAACCGAATCCGAAAACGTTAGGGACGATCATGATCAACGTAATAACCCAAATGTGGATACATTATTTGTTGATATGGAAAAACCTTTATACCCGGGGTGTGAGGAGTTTTCTGTATTAGGTTTTCTATTGGAGTTGATGAACGTAAGGTAACATGTAACATGACAATTGTGTCGATGTAATGCTGTGATGTTTAATTAATTATTTAAGAGTAGAGCTGGAGCAATGCTATGATGATGTAAGTTTAGGTTGTAGTTAATGAGTTATTTTATCACTTTGATAATTACGTTTATGAATACATTTGTTTGCTTTCAGTGGCTAATTTTGAATGATTAAAGACTATGGATGCCTGCTGCAAGGATGCATGGTTCAAGATGTTATTGTTTGATACATTTAGTTGCAGGAGGCTATATAAAAAAGGTATGATTTTCAAATTCTATGACTTTCTTGACATTCTCATGGAATCTCCGTTTATGCTTTCCTCTGGTTCGTTTATTTTGCTTATTAGCAAGGTGCCATTTCCTAATTTTGATGCTTCTGTTTGTTATCGATTGGCATGCATTTTTTGTGGATGCGCTTATGGACTATTTTTTTTTCTTATTTGACCTCCATTGTCACGTTTTAATGTTTCTGTTTATTCTCAGCTGTTGTGTAGCTCATAGTCTCCCGTGTTCTTTGTTTTAAGTATTCTTTCTAAACTTTTAATTTATCATATGAAAATGTTACTGTGTGGCTCATAGGAAATGGCTGTAATTTGGTTGTTATCAGTTCCTCATGAGATTGTTATGTTATTTATGAGTTTGTTCTACAAACTGATTACTTTTTTATGGTTGCCTCTGACCGTTTTACATGCTGTCATTTTTTGTCTTGGGAGTAGTAGTAGAAATTCTAAACTATCATGAAATTAATATTAAAGCATCGTGTTTAGGACTTATGTGTATTCTTGGATGTTCCTCTTGCATGTATCACATTTTTCCTCTCCTGTGTCATTCTGTTTAGGTGTGTTGTCTTCTTTCAAGCAGGCTTGCTTTAGTTTATCTGCTTACTTGTAAATAGATGGCACAGGGTAATGAATTAATGATTCTAGATGTAAAGAAATAGACGGGTCGGTTATTTAACAGATCAAAAAGAGTCTCTTTGGTACAAGTCAGGTTGAACCGAAACTTTTCTTGTTAAATAAGTTTAATTTTTCATAAAAATTTTGTGTTAAATATGACCATATAACTTGTGAAATTCTAAATATACCTCTTAAGATAATTTAGAGGTTTCATGAAATAAAAATAAAAATTTAACAGGACTGCTTACATTTTAGCTAATGTTCTATTTTGTCCATTACACATAAATTTACAAGGAAATGAGATGAAACAGATAAAGAAAGTATTTATGGGTCAACTTAATCAACCGATTCGACCCGTTACTCACTCGGCCGATTTTCCCATTGTTGTCATTAGTTATAGAATATTATGGCATAAAGATTGTGAAACATCATTTTATTTTTGTCCAGAAACCAAACTAGGCTACAGAAGAAGCTCATGTACTTGGCTGCAATAGCTGACTGTCAACCAAAGCAATCTCCTAATATTCATCTTCAGGTAATTGTCTAAACCTATGACACAAACAATATTATCACTACTTTATTAATTTATAATATAACTAGTCGATAAGGTTTGCATCAAGTTTCAAGACCCTGTTGTTTGAATGTGATTTTATTACGTATGCTTATTTATCTATTTATAATATAACCAACCCGAAATATGGTAATGCAGCCGTATACAAATAACCTGGTATGGGAAGGGATGATTTTTATGGAATTGTGCTGATTAGGTGATAGTTGTATGAATTGTTGATGGGGTGCCTTGGTTTGGTAATTGGGTATGCGAGCATAAAGGTTGGCAGATGAGGTATATTTGAAGATTGGTGCGCGTGGGAGTATGGGCTGCTACTGTGGATGTGGCCTAAGTAATGTATCAAAGGAGGAATATCTTAGTTTTGGCTCAAGATCTATTAAGAATGGCTGAGCTTTCATCCGTTTGTTACGACTGATATGGAGCTGAAGTTCATTTTTGCTAGGGCTCTTTTTGGATTGAATCAGTTTGAGATGCTCGTGCTAAGAAGTGCAGATTTATGTTTGTTGGATGCTTAAAGTCAAAAGACTAAAGAGTGGAGATGTGCCTTTCGTCCTTCTGGTCTCATTTTGGGTTGGATTGTTGGAATGGTGATAATGTGTTTTCATCATGAGAGTTTTTTCTTTCTATGTTTGTGTGTCCTTCTTTTTCGTTGCATACTAGGGATGGGCTCGGTACCGTACCATACCGGTTAGTACCAGTCCCGAATTTAACAAAATGTAGGTCCCGATTCCGGTACCAAATATTCTGGTACGGTACGAGTATCATGTTTTCGGTACAGTACCGGTTTGGTACCCACTTTGGTTCTTTTTTCTAAAAGTGTTTTAACTTGAATTTTATAATGTTCTTAAACATCGTTCGTTTTAGGAATTTATATGACAGTTTTGACTCATGTACTAACACGCAATATAATAAGATGAACTAGATTTTTTATTATCACTTTACAAAACCTTTTAGATCGTAGCTTCTTTCGAATTTCGATTCTAAATGACGTGATATTGCTACGCGATTGGAGTGGATTGCCAAGTTTCTCTACATGTGTGATCGTAAAATAAAACATTTATTTATAAATTATGATCCCTAACAATAAAAACCTTTGTTTAGTAGGTATGGATCAAAACAATCCTAGAATTATTGATTAAAAGAAACCTATACTTAGTTTTTGTAACTTTTATTACAACCAGTGCATTTAACAGTGTGATGTATTGCGGCGAGATGATTTAGAGTTTGTGTTTCGATGGTAAGGATGTGGGATGATTTTTTTTAATGTCGTGAAGATATTGGGTAATAACAATGGTAAGTTTAATTAAACTTCATATAAAAATAATTCATATTCTAGGTACGGGTACCCACTCGATATTTTTTATCTTTTATCGGTACTGGTACCGGTTAGTACTGATTCCGAATTTGGCCAAAATCGAGTACTGGTATCGTTTATGTTCGGTCGGCACCAGTATCGGTACCGGTACTCGGTTCCAAACGCTCATCCCTGTTACATACCGTGTCGGCCTGGGAGGCTCTATTCTTGGGCTGTCATTTTGCTTTTGTATTCCTTCACTCTCTCTTGTAATTGCTAGCTCTTGGCTAGTTGTGGTTATATGTTGCTGTTTAAAAAAAAAAAAAAAAAACCTAGATCTTAAAAAAAACAAAATAGAAGAGGATGGTGTTCAGCTCTATAAATGATGCATCCAAAATGTTGTCAAATGCGATTCTCCCCATCTTTGTAACAACTCTATGACAATGGTCAATTAATAGATTTGACTATTTATTAATATTTAGAGCTTAATAAGTATGTAGGTTAAAGAAACTTCAAAGAAAAAAACTCAAAAAAAATGTATCAAACCCGAGACTTCAGAATCAAGAAACGGAGATGTTTAATAGCCTAATTTGGATTAGATAAAAGGAGGTTAAGGAAGAAAACTCACATCCAGTAGCTCGTCAAGCCTAATTGGCCATTCAAGTAGCCATCCCAAATTATTATGTCTGCACAATATTATGGAGTCTAAATATCAGTAGCTAAGTTCATTTTATTTTAGTCTCTAATATGATCCCACGAAATGTTAGAATGTTAGTCGATTATTAATGACTGAATATCAGTCACTAGTTATTTTATATACAAAAACTGTTTGGTGACTGGATACCAGTGTCGAATAAGGTTATTTATAAAATCTTTAACACTGATTTTTAGTCTTCAACACAGTTCATAAATTGGCACAATTTCCTTCAGAGAATTAGACACTATTAATCAGTCACTAATTTTTTTTTTCATAAAACACATTCAAAACTGAATATTAGTACCTAATTAGACACGGTTTAAAGACCTTAACAACTAAATGTTAGTCTCCAGTATGTCCCTTGTTAAACAGGGACTGAATATCAGTTGCTCATACAATTATACTATTTTCTATTAATTAGGGCCCTTAATTGAGACTAAAATTCAGTAACCAAAGTTTTCCCTTCCAATATATATTATTTTAGAGGGAACTTTGTGACTGAAATTACCAGTCACTATCACGACCCACAAACGTATCAGTCTCTAATATCATTAGGAACTGATCTATCAGTCTCAGATAGTTCGTATCATGGACTGAATATCCAGTCCTTAAAATTTTAGTCCCTAATGGTCACTTTTCTTGTAGTGTGTTCTAACAAGAAAATATAAGAATGCCCGTTGAGGAGGAGGAGGATTTTTCACCTTCAACTTCTTCTTTATGCATACATGGTTTCGCTTTCTTTTGTTTACGGTGTAGTGAACTACATTATAGGGACGAACATTCTGAACAAATTGAAAACGCTTACTCACCATATACAATAGAAACACCTTCTCCCCCTCCTAAAAATGTCCTTAAAGAAATAACTAAATGAATGGTCGAAAACATTAAGGTCATAGTAGAATACTGTAAACGAAAATAGGTGGAAGAATATGAAGCATGGAAGCATTTAAATCATGAAGTCATCCCAGAAGAGCCTCAAGATGCTCCCGAGATAATCAATTGTTCAGAGGTGGAGGAGTTGGATGCAACCCATTCAGCTACTTTCAAGCCTTTTGACGCCATCCAAGAAGAACTGGCATTAACAGAAAAGAACAACTAGCACATCAAGTTACAACTCGGAGGCGACAAACTCTCCATGGAGATAAAGCAATCGCTCCAATATCCCTCTCATGATGACGATCCTTGGCACTCAAAAGAAGATGAAGTTATCCCCCTCGAGAACTTAAAAAAAGAGGCTAGGCCTCCTGTAGAAAATCCTTCGAAGCCCATCCATCCAGCTGAAGTTATCGATCGAGAGAAGAAACCTCCTAATAGATCATCCACTAAAGAACCACCTTATCTTGAACTCAAGGAACTTCCTGAGCACCTTGAGTATTCAAACTTTCATGATGACTTAAAACTACCTGTGTTCATTTTTGTGCACTAAAAAGGAAGAAAAGGGTAAACTACTCACCAGATCTGGTCCAGATAAGTATAAAAATTTGGTGGCCCGACTCGTTTCGTCTTTTAAAACTTACTTTGAAATTGTTATCAGATTTTTCCCATCTAATAATGAAAGGATAAAATAAACTGGAATGAGTGGGAAACAAATCAAGGAAAAGCCATTTGATAAAGGTTAAAATAAAAACCGGGTCGAACTTGGGACACGTAAATAAACCAACCTGTTTTACTTTTCTAAGTAAATAAATGGCGGTATTGGTTCACCCGACGCAATTTTGCATTAACATTTCTATTATTGCAAAGCGCCAGCAAACAACCAAAACACCCAACACTAGGATATTATATGTTTTTTTTTATTTGTAGTTTTGTGTTTTGAGCAAAATAAAGAGAGTGCTGGTATTTATGATCTTGTTGTACGGGATCGTCAGGTAAAACATGGCGCGTGCCATTTTGTCATGGGATAAAGTCCAAGTGTGGGGACGCCATCTCCGAATCTTTCCTTCCATTCTCTTTATTTTTTATTGTCTCTCTTTTTGCATACGCGCAGAGACATTGTGGGCAATGTGCAATTTAAGTGTAGGGACGAGATACTGCAGGTCTTGAATTTTTGTTTGTCCATACTCAAGCCTTACACAAAACTCGTTTGAAAAAATGGCTCTTTTATTACTTGTGATTTTTAATATTTATTTTTTTCTAAAGAAACCATGTACATAAAAGTCAGTCCTCTAGATATAAAACTCAAATTCCATTGAATAAACAAAGTTCCAAAAAATTAAAATTTTCAATTATTGGCAAGTAGAAAATAAGTTTAATTTTTATACAAACTTATATTTTTCCTTTTCCCGCATTTCAGTGAGGATTTGATCCTAACAACATGTACAAAAACTAACCATGCTCTTTTCTTGTTGAATCTTGTGAGAAGCCAAGTGAATCAACAAGCCAAAACTTGGTAAGTGTATATATTCCAAAATGGACAAAGTCGGGGACACATTTTCATAGGATTGAGGACCTAGGATTTTTCACCCCCTTTCTTTTCTTTTCTTTTTTTCCCCATTTTTTTCTTTCCCTACCCAAAACATTATCCCCTTATTTAGTCCCTTTGAGCCTTTTCCCCTTTCATTTCAAACACCTGCAAATTTATTTACAATAATCTCCAAAGCCAAATAGCCTTTTTGTTTTCTTTTAACCCCCTTATTAACGCAAAATTATAACTTTGATAAAAATTTTAGTAAGTGACTTTTAGTTTTCCTTATCATCTTACTAGATGTTTGCTCCAGAAAGCGTTTGTGTTTGTTAAAAAAACTGTATTCCTTAGAAAAAAAAAGAGTGAAACCGAAAGAGCTCTTAGAGTAAGTTGTAATTTTTGAAATCACAAAAATAAAGATTTTTCAAAAAGATTATATTTTGCAACTTTCACCATTTTTAGCTAACCACATCCAAACCCTTAGACCCAGCCTACCCTTAAAACCCTTTTAAGCCCACATGATGACTATGTAGATTCCAGCGAGATCGGTGAAGGTTGATCCCTTCACATGCCTATGAGTTTTGATTTATTTCACTTTGGTATGAGTGTTCACTAAAAATTGTACATATACTAACCCGAGAACTGAGTGATCATTTGTGAGTTATGTAAGTTTGTGTAGAATTAAACATTCAGTAGGCTTGTCATAAATGTTTATTGTAAGTACCTGTTACGAATCTTACTACTAGTTGTTAGATCAAATCAAGAACAAGAAGGTAAATAAGCGTTCTGTATTATTGAATCACTTGAAAAATCAATTACAAACTCTCTTGTTCTTTTTTTCTCCAGAACACATAGACAACTACACACACTTAGCACAGACTCAGAATGATAGAAGATTAGATCGGTGTGTTAACTAACAAAGTCAACCTATTTATAGGATTGACTGCTAAACGAACTGAGCTAGCAACGAACCGAAAGTTCGTTGCTCACGAACCCTTAGTTCGTGGCTCGGTTAGTTGACAATCAAACTCAATATTTAAGCTCTAACTGATACAACACACGAGACACCATAAGCTATACATATTTATGCTCTAAAATATTAAATGAAAATGCGTGAGCATCGTATCGTCTACTCAATCTAGCTATATCGGACGAGAAACAAGTAATTAACCGATTGTTTTATTGACCAAACGAGCAATTATAATCAGTAAACACTTAGAAAACAGATTCAGAGAATACACCGTTGAATACACACACTTAAGCTATGATCTCACTCACTCAGTCACAGATTACAAAGACAATCATTCTATTCATATACGACCAGGCGAACTGTAGGCGAACTGCAGGTTTGCCTAGATCCGAACTCAGGTTCGGATCCAGTTCGCTAGCAGCATGTCTTGACTTTTTCTTGAATCTTCACACTGATACTTCACACGACATCTTCTGATTAGATACTTCACACGACGAGATTACGTATCAACAAACTCCCCCTTGACGTGTGCAGTATCTATCACAAAGTATGAGTCATGTATCTGCAATCAAACTCCCCCTCAAGTGCAGAATCCGTTCAAATTATCTTCAAACAAACTCTTCCTCAACTTGATAGTAGCTTGATCTTGATTACTTGACGATGTCCGGTATATCTCTATCTCTATCAGCAGCTTCAGAAGACTTGAAGTTGTGATATCTTTCACTTTAGCAACCTGCTCGAAATTTAAATAATCTTGGCGTAAAACGTCTCTTTGAGACTCCAAGATATTATTTTGAAACTTTGATTTGTATCACGTTTTGATCAGATCAAAAATAAATCAGAAACAAAATCTTTTTGGTTTTTAGAAAATTTATATCAAAACAAACCTAAAATCTTTTTGATTTTTCAAACTTATGCTAAAACACACCAAAAATCTTTTTGTACTTTTTCAAAATGAAATGAAATTGCAATACATAAACAAACTCTATTTTTGGTATGAGAAAGATCATTATTTGGGATCATATTGGTCATAACGCACTGAACTACACTTCAATTTCAACTAATTGAAGCACATAAGTCATGTTGATTGCCGGTATAATTTGTCCATCTTAAACTCAGATAGAATAATACTCATAACATTTGGATATGTTAAGGTATTGGTTAGATTTGTTTTGACCAGTGTATCCTACACTATCAGACATGTTCAGGCATTTTCTTTTTCTTGTGTGATTACACTTGTGATTAACACATAGCATAATATTTTCATGATATTGTCAACTGTGTTCCATGCAAAGAGAAATAAGAACGTTAAATCATATACCTTAAGGTCGATCTTTCGATATGCAGATAAAGCCTCGGATTTAACAAAATAAGAAAATAAAGCAAATTGAAATTTTATTACCCAACAACAATCAGGTCGGTATTTCCGTACACGCATAGAAAGTCCGATGAGTTATATGAAACACCAAAGAAAGTAAAGCAGAACGTCAAACGAGCAACAATCAGGTCGATCTTTCGATACGCAAAGAAAGTCCGATCGTTTGACAAAATAAAGAAAATCAAACTAGTTTAAATCTTTGCAAAATGAACACATGTATACACAGTGACTTCTCATTTTGTTTTCACACTTATTTTTCTCTTTTTGTCATGAAATACACTTCAAGATGTTATCCACATGGTCAAGCATTAGTATATAGTGTATATCATATCTGAATACTTTCTGATTTGCCGCGTCTACCAAGCATATCAAACAATGATCTTTTGACTCTTTCATCTACTCTATCCATGAGTCAGATACGTAAGCCAATGTACCATCATTTACCAATGATCAATTTATCAAAATTTTATATATTTTGCATGTATTTACCTTCACTATATATTTTTCATGTAGTCATCTTCTTCCCAGAACATGCATTTTCATCTACTCTCCCACTTACATGCAATTCTCCCCCTTAAAATGAAAAACTTTATTTTTGTATTTTTCATTTTACAAAAACAAGACTCTATTTTTTAGCTTTTTGAATTTTCTCTTTTAAACACAAATGAAATGTAAAGAAAGAAAATTGATCAACCAACATGGATAGCTTGCATTTTAAATTTTCAGAAAACTTTCAAAATAGTAAGATATATCATGAAACTTAAGTTAAGGAGAATACTCCTCCATCAACAACTTTTCAATAGGTCTTCTAGAAGTACTTGCACACTGGTCAAACTGATTAGTTCATAAATGACCCAAAGCGAAGTGATTCTGGTCGACTAGTGTCCTGGTTTTGCTTTGAAACCACCTTAGGTTTCCATTGTTGTTGTTGTATTGGTAATTCAGTTTTTGATGAATCATTCACAAGTGATTGTGATGAAGAACCTACATTTTGAACCTTTTGAAAATGGGAACAAAACGTTTTTGTTTAAGAAAGAATATAGGCTTACATTCATCAAAAACTCTGCCTTGTTTATCAAAGAACTTTGGTTTGGCAGGTTTGCCAGAAACTGGAATATTTTGAGATCTCTAATTTGAATCAGCTGGAATTTGACAATATTTTGCCATATGCCCTTTTTGGCGACAAATATAGCATAAGCGATCAGCTTTGTCCCACCTTTTAGGTGCCTGCATAGTATTACAAACATGAATATCTCTAACGTGATCAAAAGAAGAATCATATACCTGACGTTTGTGATAATGAACCCATTTGGATGTTGGACTTTTAGAGATGGAACCATCAGAAGACAATTTTGCATTTTGATTCTTCATGATTGTTGAAGCAACATCTTTGACAAATACTTCAGAAATCTTTCGTGCATCGACGCAAAGAAAAGGAAATTCTTGATCAAAAAATAATTGATCTGAACCCTTGAGCTTGTAGAACCTCTCGGGTTGAACCTTTTCAGCCTTGAATATTCCTTCTTGACTTGCTTCATTTTGAGCTTCGTAAGATCTTGTTGTTTGGAGGCTTGCACATTATTATCGGCCATAACTTCTTGCTTAAATCCCAAACCAACACCTTTTCCAGAAACTCTTTCTGCAGAACCTGAATTCTTGTGTCCATCCTTTGCCAATCTTGAAAATTCAGCTTTCACTTCGTTAACATTTTTCTGTTTATAGAAAATCATCTCATCAAATTCAGGTTGAGAATGAATTTTCTCACTTGAAGTAGCTAACGTCTCATTTTCTGTTAAAGACGAACCAGAATCAAACGTTGAAACCTTAGGAACTTCAACCTATTTGTTCTTCTTTTTTCCTTTCTTCTTATTCTTCTTCCGTTTCACAACCTTCTCTTCCTCTATAGTTGATGATGTAAACTTGAAATAATCATAGTCTTCCACCTTTTCTTTCACCTGTTTAACAACTTCTTTGATACTTGCGGGGGGTGATGTTATTTTATTAAACTTTCTTTCAAAATTCGAATCACTGGCTAAAAAACTTGTGAATGATTGAGAATTTGTAACATTATTGAGCAATCGATTGGCATTAATTACTTGAATCTTCAAATCGAAAATATTCTGTTGAGCTTCAGCTAACTCCTTCTCGGTAGCTATCAATCTCTTTGCAACCTTATGAGTTTCAATTTTTTGTAATCGAAGATTATCAAGCCCATCAACCAATTCCTTCTTCAATTTATCTTTAAATTTCAAGATTTGCAGTGTGAACTTTATTGACACTAACCAACTCACGCTTCTTATCCAACAACTTTTCCATATCAACTTGATAAGCTTCAATTTTAGCAACATATTCTTCAGAATTCTTTGTGAGCAGATTAAGCTTGATTTTTGATTTATCAAACAAATTTTGAAAATCATTAGCAGCATCTTCTGCTTCATCCTTCCATTTCTTAACTTCTTTAACCAACTCCTCCTTTTCTTCCAGTAACTTTGCATTCTTTGCTTCATAATTCTTTAAGTCTTTTTTAATCATTTGAAGAACGTCATTAAGCATATTCACTTCCTTCATCAAAGAATCATTTTTCAACTCAAATTCCTTCTCATTTCTTTTAGAAACCTCCAAATCTTCTTTCACCAAATTAAATTCATCAGAAAACTTGTGGATTTCATTCAATAACGAAGCATTCTCTTTCAACAAAGTTTCCATATTTTCAGCTGATTCATAGGAACTTGGTTCAGAACTCAAATCATCTTGTTGATCATGAGTAACAATCAATGCAGACTTATCAAGAAATACTTGTCCCCAGTTTTAAGTACCATCATTATCAATCTGAGCAGTTAACGCTGTTGTACTTGATAAAGCTTGATAACCATTCGTAGCTTTTGAATCAGATACATTTGATGAAGATTGCTGACACTCTCTTTAAAAATGACCAAATTTTGAAAATTTGTAACATTTGACTTTGGATTTGTCAAAACCCAAATGTCAATCTTGAGTAAAAGTTCTCCTACCGGTCCTTTTCATAAATCTTCTTGCTCGTTGTGACAACATAGCCAGTTGCCATGCCTTATCCATTTCATCAAGATTATTTTCATCAATTTCATTGAAATCTTCTCGAGTAATCTTGGCATCTCCAACATTGTTAATAATAAAACCAATAGAAGATGATAATAAAGTAGTGATAAGAGCAGCACATTCATCCGTTGTTTCAGCAGAAAAAGCATTCTGATTTGATGATCCAGGAATTGTAAAACTACAACCCCTTGATAAATTAGTATCACCCGAAACTCCAGACATATTTCCAATAAAAGAAGTAGTTGAAGCTGAACAAAGACTTGGTTTTGCTTTAGCATTTAGACTTGCAGTATTTTCACCATGATACAATTCTGGATTTTCAATTGTAGCAGTTGATTTCTTTGAACTCAGCATTTCCATTTCCCGAACATGAAGTTTACCAGTTAACTCGTGAAACCTCAATGTGGAAAATTCTTTGTCATGAGTAAGTAACAAAACATAATTTTCCCATTATTCTGGCAATGCCTCTAAAATCCTCTCTTTCAAAGCTTCATCGGTTTTATCAATCCCAACAACTTTCAACTCACTAATAAGTTGTGAAAATCTTGATACGAGAGCCGCAATGTTCTCATTAGCATAATATTGAAAGTTGTCAAACTCTTTGTTCAACACCTTTCTTCGACTCTTTTTGTATTCATCATTACCTTCACATCTTGCCGATAACGCATCCCACAATTATTTAGACTTCTTACAAGTACTAAATTGATGTAACAACTCAGTGGGTTAAGCCATTGTAATATAACTGAAAGCTTTTTTTTTAAGTTCATATAATTTCATCTCCGCATTGTCAAAAGTATGAACCTCTTTGAAATCTCCTTGATCAGTTGAATGTTGATAAAGCTTCTTAATTGCAATCCACAAATCGACATCATTCCTGTTTATGTAAGCAGAAAATCGTTGCTTCCAATTTTATAAGTCCTCCAACTTTAACAATTTGGGAACTTTCTAACTTGTTCCGATTTCATTATCAAAGTTTGCATGGTTTTCATAACGTTTTGCATAGCGGCAAAAGCTTAAAAATCCGACATCTTTTCCGAAATATGATGTTCCAAAAACTTCGAACTCAAAAACGACAGTCTTAAAAGTGGATTTTGGGTACCAAAACAGAGGGTACTGGTCGTTAGGCGAGTAAAAGTATAGATCTCTTTGAGACAGTCGTTTTGGCTGGTATTGGGTTCCGTAACACTTAACGGTTCTCAAGTTACGTCAATTTTCATAAAAGGACTCAAAAATCCCAATTTTAGCCGAACCAGATCCGAACCAGATCCGAACCCAAAAATCTTGTCCGAACAGGAGCCGAAACCTTCCAAACTTAACCCACAACAGAAAGAAAAATATAAATTCAATGGAAAAAAAGTTGGAAAGTAAATGGAGGAACACTCTTTATAATACCTAGAATATTGATTGCACATATTGATAAACCTTGGGATGTGTCGGGCCTCGGTATTAGAGTTTTGCTTGAGGACAAGCAAATGCTCAAGTGTGGAGATGTTTGATGTACGCTAAACTATACATATCTTATATCAAATATTTCTCGCATTTTGGATTAAAACTAACTAACTACTAACAAAACAGTGCAATATTGTTTCCTTTTTAGTTTTTCAGTATAATCCAGGTCAAAATCACAAAAGAAGTAAAAAATGCGGAAAAATGAAGAAAAACTGATGACTTCGTAATTTTGAGCCAAGACCTAGGCTATGCCCCTGTAGAAAGGACAAAGTGACCTTATACGCCTCTCTCTCGAGTCAACACAAAGTGGTAGCCCTCAAACTCCACCACACCTCGGAGCACAATAGCGTGAAGAAAATGGTACGGTCTGAAAATGCCTAAAACTTCGCGGAAGCATATCTCGGGCTAGAAAATGAGTTATGGGGCCCATAAATAGTGACTTCTAAGAAACATGACAAGAGGAAGCTGATTTTGTGGTCAACATGACCCATGCTCACCTAAAAGCTGACTATTTGAATGCTAGACGCTCCCCCTGACAAGCATGGCCCATCTCTTTGAGCAGGGTCCGTGCACCAGTACTGTCTTGATTTCTAGCTGGTTTTATGGCAAGCAGGGCCCATGCTCTGACGGGCACGAGCGGTGTTCCTGTGCAAAATTTGCCTATAAATTCCAGCTATCTCCACCATTGTCAAGTGCTCATTTCTTCTCTTCCGTTAGTTTAGTCTCTTGTTATTTTTTTTTTAAGTTTTTAGCCACTTCTTTTTGCCATTTTAAGTATTTCTTTTAAGATTGTAAGAATTTTAACTGATACAACACACGAGACACCCTAAGCTATACTGTTGCTCCAATAATAACAATCGCAAATGGTATCTTAAACACAAACAAGTGCAGAAACCTTGTTTGTGATTGATTCGACAAGAAGATGATGAAATAGACTTCATATGAGATGATGCAAATGCAAAACAGTCAAATCTTGAATGAAAACCAATCAATCTTCCATTACTTAAAGTTCACGATCGTAAATACAAAGAGGAGCCTCAAAATCGTAATCTCAAAAGCTACCTAAAATCTAGCTAGGATCGTAAACAACAATAGGGAACCGGCCCAAGAGGCCCAAAACCATAAACATCCATTAAGCTCATGAGGATGTAAAGCTAAGTCCAATCAAGTTCAAATTCAAGCCCACATGTCTAATGTTCATGCCTCACCATGTATAGCCCCACAATCTTCCCCTAAGCATGAACAATTAGAATGTCTAAGGAAGAAGCAAATCAAACCGGAAGGTGTGAAACTCCTTCCTTGACCACCAACCACGATCCACAATCAGATTTGCTATTCCATGAAAAATTCCCACCCTTATAGCATTTTGAAATTCGTGCTCATTACCAAGGATTGGTTGGGAGACCAGAAGCTTGATATCATGTTCTCCAAACCTTAGCAAATCTACTGGATCACTAGAAACGAAATTCTCGCATCTTCTTGCAAACCACCACCACTTCATATGTTGTTGGATCATAAAACCAGTTATCAAAAATTTTCACTAGAGTATCATCTTCAATCTCGTCGAGCAAATTGATCACTCGAGTTCTTTTGGTGGGAGGGCACCTCACTTCTCCAACTGGCTCATGAGTATCAGGATCCGTTCCAGTCTGAACCATCTTATTGATTTGAGGTCAAAGTTTGCAAAGTTTTCTTCTAAATGACCCATCAAATTGTCAGGAACTAGGTCTCCATGTGCATTCCTCCATCTGTTGATAAAAGGAGCCCTCAACAACTCTCTCAACTCTGTCTCTGTCCAGGAGTGAAATTGACCTCGTGATCTGTAGTACTCGATTGGACTGTACCCACCTCTTATCACAGTGAACAGTTTCTTTTCTCCATCATAATGCCAACACAAGATAGGTTCACGACTCCCCCTTTTGTCGAGATCACTTTCTCCCACATCAATAGAGTACAACTTAGGGGGAGGTCCTTGAAAGAATTCTCTGAACCAATTAACATGGCGTTCAGGTGCCATTGAGACGAATCTTCCTCCTCGAACATAATCAGAGATTTCTATGGAGTCATCACCTTCGTCTTCTGGCTCTACTTCAGCAATTTGCACACCTTGAGAAGAACTTTGGCCTGGGTCACCCTGAGCATTTGAGCTACCAGCCCCCTTTAAATCATCAAACTTCTTTCTTAATTCAAGAATGCCTGCATACAAATACCCAATACTTGCTTCATTCTTACTCTCCTTCTCTTTCAATCTCTTGTTTTCTTCCTTTAGTTCTTTTATCTCTCCCTCCCTCTTCCTGTTTTGAGATAAAAGAAAATTAACTTGTGGATCAGCACTTATTCGAAGGTCAATAGGAAGGTCACTAGCTTGAACCCTTTCCCCAACAAGTGCTTGATACGGACGAAAACCTGGTATGATGGGAGGCTGGCTTGATTCAGTAGAAAAATTTACCCTTACTGGGTTGGGCTCAACAAACGAGCTTTCAACTTCAAGGAATTTCCTTTCCTCACGAACTGGGCTTCGTTCATTTAGAATAGGATTTTCAGTTTGAATCAGAGTTGGTTCTTGGACATCAGCTTGATCAGCAACTTGAAATGTGCTCTCAACATTTTGCAGGCTCAGACACTTCATTATTCTGAACATTTGCAGCTGATGGTTCATTCACCATCACCCCAGTGCTTGTCTTCTGGAACTTAAACCTGATAGTTCTTGGATCAATTTTCTTTCTTGGTGTAGGTTCAGCCACTGGATCAGGTTCTGCAAACATGTTATCATCATCAACATTATCATTTAAATCTAGCGGGATTGTGCGACTACTTGAAGAAGTACTCAAGTCATCCCTTGTTCTCTTGTTACTGATTGGCTCCAGATTTCCATAAATGTCATCTGACAAATTCTCATTCTCAGGTAAAATTTCATCCAGCACATTCTCCTTATCTGATGGTATATCCTCTGATTCCCCCTGAACAGCTATCGGAACATCATGATCTTCAGCAATAAATGAATTGACTACAGGTTCTTGAGGTTCTGGTTCTGGTTCCCTTGAAACCTTAGGGAAAGCAGCTCTTTTTGCCCACTCAAGCCTTCCTTGAAATGTGCTCTTTCCCTGTCTATCTTGACTTTGAAGACCAAACACACTATCATCCATGAATTTTATATCCAACTTCTCAACTCTTTCTTGTATCATTGGATACTTCCTCAACACCACCATATGTACAAATCTTGGAGTTATGAGAAATTGATCTCTCGCGCTCAATTCAGCATTACCCACCCAATCTAAGAGCATCATCTTCGAAAAGTTATATTCCCAATCCAACGTAAGTGCTACAAATGTTCCATGCACCTTGTTCAGTTGATTGTAGCTTGTTCTTTTTCCCAAAAATGATTTCTGCAAGTAGTGTGCTAAACACCTCCAGTAGCGTGGCAAAAGCTTCTTGAAGATTGGAGGGAATTTTCCTTCATATCCCAAAAGACGCGCACCCTCTAACACATTTGTCTTAGAGTATTCCATTTTGTCTTCTGCTCTATCATTAATATTCAACCCACGGCAAATATCTTCTTCAAGGATCTCAATTCGGCGGTTTTAAACAGTTACAGTGATCCTTGTTTTGTCAGTGTTTGCCCTGGCAGTTCCCCAAAATTCTCTGACCAGTTCTTCATCTACCAGCATGTGTGTCCTGAGAGCATGATTGATCTTGCATACATTCAATCCTGCAACAAGAGAGTAAAACAGCTGCATGTGTTTCTCTGGAGGGTTATCTAGATAAGCAGGTATGCAGTGGTCTCTTTTAAAGTGAATTTCTTCCTCAATCATCTCTTCTACCATCAAAGAAATCGAGACAAGTGCATCAGGTTTAATCACATCATTGAGCAATAATGTTAGTTTAAAACCAATTGATTATCCCATCATTCTTTTAGGTTCTAATCTTTCAATTGAGACCTTGAAAAGAATTAGATCTTGTTCCACAGGATTAAACACAACACTCTATTAAAATCAAATGCTCAATATTATCTTAAAAAAATTAAGTTTGATGAAATTTAAAAAAAAAAAAAAAAAAAACCAGTTTACGATTTTTCTGTCCGTTTACGATGATATTAAGTCCAGATATTAAAGGGTTTATGATACTATTTTGGGTTTACAATCAGGTCAAGAGAAGTCCAAAATAGGGTCCAGTCGTAAACTACATGCCCAATCGTAAACAACATTAGGTCGTAATCACACAGAATCGTAAACCCGAACAATCGTAAACTCCATTGTGAACGCTGAACGGTCGTCTTCTTCATCTTGACGATCGTAAACCTGCAAATCCGCCATTGCCGAACCTGTAAAGCTTCACAAACACAACCAAAACAATCAATGATGTAAAAGGAATCATCAAACACTACCTTTTAACGACTGCAAACACAAAATCGGTTTCTAATCTTTGAGAAATTGAACAGAGACTTGAAGAAAAGGAAGAAAAGGAAGAAAAGTAACCGAGAGAAGAGAAAGACGAAATTTGTGAGTAATCTGAAGAATCGATTAAGAACGGGTTTTTGAAGAGTGCTTTAAGGTCGGAACGAAGAGACGATGTTGATGCATGAACCTTGTATGGCCGTTACTGTTCGAATTGTCAAACAGACTGATTTGTCGAAGACTTGAACTGAGGTCCGAACCTCAGCCGAACTCTAGGTTCGGAGTTGGCCGAACCTAGATGGCCGAACTCCAAGTTCGGAGGGAGTTCGGACAGAGTTCGGAGGTGCCGAGTTCGGACCTTATGAAGAAGTATAAATAGATTCGTCTTTGTATTTCTTTGTAAGTTTCTGTCTTGTTTCTGTGTGTTGAGAGGGGAGGTTCTGTCCGACCTCCCCCAGAGCTTAATCGTTATATACTCCTTCGTTATGTAATCATTCAACATGATTCAATGATAAAACTTCCGTCTCATCCATAGAAACGATCCGTATACGGTTTTTCAGTTGGTATCAGAGCTGTTGGCTCTTTCTATGGTCGAAATCTATCGTTTTCTTCATTTCGAGACGTTAAACCTTCGGTTAGGGGTGATTGGAAGTGTTTCTGTTTGGTTTTTAATCAACCGAGTCTTCCTGAGTCATGTTTTTACCTAACAGAAGCATCTGGATGTTCAAATTCGATCAAATCCTGAATCTAGTGAGTTTTTCCGAAATTTTTTGGTTTTTCGCGTTCGGCCGAACTCCACGTTCGGTGTAACCGCTCCGAACTCCAGGTTCGGAGTTCGCTCGGCATAACCGCTCCGAACTCCAGGTTCGGCCGGTCCGAAGGTCAGGTTCGGAGATGGCTCCGAAGGTCAGGTTCGGATTAGGTCCGAAGGTCAGTTTCGGAGAGGGTTCGGAGGATCGGGTTCGGAGGTAGATCGGACAAGAGGTTCGGACGAGCTCGATCCCAGCCAGGGGCTCTGCCCCTTGGACCCCGCCAGGGGCTGCCGCCCCTTGGACCCCGCTTCTCAGGGGCGCTGCCCCCGAACCCCCGTTAGGTGGGAATTTTACAGAAGCGGATCAGTTATCGAGTTTACCCTTGATTCGGTAGCTGTGGGGTGTTATATTTGAAGAAAATCCAGATTCTGATACTTGTTACGTGTTAGTGATCGAATTTCAAGAAATAAGTTTGTGCGTAGTCATTGTTCTTGATGATGGACAGAGATTCAAGAATACATGTTTTCTGATGATGGACAGAGATTCGGAGACATGGTTATGATTACTTGGGAACGTTTGTCGGAGATTATCTTTCTACACAAACTGCAGATTAATGAGATTAAAGATTCCGTTGCGGGCCACTTGAGTTTATCATTCCACTACAAGAATGCGGGGTTTGTAATCATAAGAAATTGAAGATTTGAATATGTCACTTATTTAGGGGGGAATTTGGGGACCCTAAAACTTTCAAAACTTTCAAAGTTTTATAATTGAAAAAGTGAATATTCAAACGCAATCAGTTCAGGGATGATGGTGGTTTTTGATCTTCATGGAAATGTGGTATATTCTGATGTTCGTGCGAACCGATATGTCAAAGTTTTCAATTATGGTTTGGAACTTTCTGTCATATGCCCGATACTTTCTTGAGTTGTCGAAAGACTTGGTCAGATTCCAGTCCGCAACGAGATATACGTTTACCGGAGTAATATATTGGGATGGATTTGATGCTGAGAGGGAATTTTCGTGATTGAAGATGCTGATCGTGTCTGTTTTCATAAAGATCAGAATGGATTACAATTCGGTGAAGATTGAAGATTATTATCAAGATGCAGTGATGTTCGTGTGTCTTTACAATTTCCGGATACAACTTATGAAGTGAACCATTATCATACATGCCGGTTCCAATTGGATGGTTGTGCTTGAAGCTAGGGGGAATTTTATTGGTTGTGGATATTGTACAAGATTCGAATTGTTTCCTGCATACCTGATGATTCGGTCAAGGGGAGTTTGCTGAAGATAGAGATGTTTGCAGCAAGCTGACTGAAGATTGCTAGAAGATCAATGTCTGGATTCGACAGTAACGTCCAAGGGGGAATTTGTTGATGCATGAACCTTGTATGGCCGTTACTGTTCGAATTGTCAAACAGACTGATTTGTCGAAGACTTGAACTGAGGTCCGAACCTCAACCGAACTCTAGGTTCGGAGTTGGCCGAACCTAGATGGCCGAACTCCAAGTTCGGAGGGAGTTCGGACAGAGTTCGGAGGTGCCGAGTTCGGACCTTATGAAGAAGTATAAATAGATTCGTCTTTGTATTTCTTTGTAAGTTTCTGTCTTGTTTCTGTGTGTTGAGAGGGGAGGTTCTGTCCGACCTCCCCCAGAGCTTAATCGTTGTATACTCCTTCGTTATGTAATCATTCAACATGATTCAATGACAAAACTTCCGTCTCATCCATAGAAACGATCCATATACGGTTTTTCAGACGAAGATGTTGGTGCACTCGGTTTCAATAGAGAACGGTCGGAGGTAGCCGGAATTTGATTTTCCGGCGAAAGGGGCGGCGGTTAGGGTTTCCTGATGAGAGGATCGTAAACACGAGAGAAGTGGAGAGAGATCGTAAACGTAGAAAGGAGGGGGGAGGATATCGTAAATGAGAGTTTTAGGGGTTTTGTTAAGTAAAAGTTTTCATAAAGCCCCCCCCCCCCCCTTGCCCGAGTTTTCAAAACATTTCAAATGGACCCAAAACGTCATTTGAACGGTAACTCACTTTAATACATGTTAAGCTTTTTAAAAGAAAACCATAATTTTTGAACTTTTTGAGAACCACAAAACTTCCCCTCATACTCATACCCCGAGAACCTGATCTTGATCATCAATTATAAATAAAACTTTAATCAGTCAGAAATTTAGAAATAAATAGGACCTTAAAAAACAAAGATAACATAGTACATAAATTAAATATTTACTTGCCTTGAAGCTAATGATTTTCATGGATCATACCAGACTTATCTTTGACTGAGGAACCCTTTTCAGCTTCCGTTACTCGACGCTTTAGATGATTGCCAGTATATTTGACCACTTAAACTCACATCCAGTCATTTTGAAATGCTTAATTATGGTACAATATTACCGTCATGTTTGACCGTCCCCACACCCAATTATACATAGCAAAACCTACCCAACCTCAGAGTTTATTGAGGATTCACTAACCCCCAACTTGAGGAACCATGCAACACCGTTATTACTACCACTTATTTCATTAACCATCAGTTGGTGATCAGGTCAGCCGCATAAGCACGCAAAGAAGACCAGACAGAATAATTATTTTATTGTCTTTTCTTTTTCTTTTCATTTTCTTTTTCTTTCTTTTTCTTTATGTGGTATTGTCATAACAGCAGAAACATGGTGTGTGAGATAGTGAATACTAGGTATAATTACCACTCTCAACCCGTTTTTGTTGGGACTCAGTTTTTTAAACCATGCAAACTGAGATGGGAAACAGAACATATATAGATTTTAAGTTTACATCACTTACAATGATGATCATAGTTTTGGGTTGAGCTTACCGACACATCATCTTCAAGCAGTCTTTCACTTCTGGTTTACAAATGTTAGTCTCCGATTGGCTTGGACATTTATATCACTTCCTACCAACTCAAGACAAACCCATAAGACTACATAAAAACATCAATCAGATTTTCAGATATATTGAAAATATAACATTTTTTCCCCAGTTTTTATGAGGCTTTTAAGACAAAAATACCCCTTCTTTTTTCTTTAAATAATACCAAAGAAAGCATAAGACCAAAACTATGTACAAAAAGGTTAATCAGATCATTTATCGAAGGCAATCATCCTTAGGCCTTCAACACACATTTCAAAATTTTGACGGGGAAGGGGTTTTGTGAAAAGGTCAGAAACATTTTGATCGGAGTTTAGCTTTTCAAGCTGAATCAACTTCCTATCATAGCAATCACGAATGAAATGTATCTTGATATCTATGTGCTTTGCTTTGGAATGTTGAATAGGATCCTTGACAATTTGCAGAGCAGCAACATTATCACAAAAAATTGGAGTATCAATGAATTCCATACCGTAGTCAGTGAGTTGATTCTGAATCCATACTACCTGTGAGCATCCAGCTGATGCTGCCACATATTCTGCTTCTGCAGTTGACTTAGAAACGGTATGCTGCTTCTTGCTCTGCCATGAGATGAGCCTGTCTCCCAAATATTGACACCCACCAGTTGTAGATTTCGCGTCAAGATCTCTACCTCCATAATCGCTTTCAGTAAATGCAAATAATTGGAAATCAGTAATCTTAGGGTACCAAAGCCTAAGCCGTGGCCTGCCCTTTAGATACCTAAAAATACGTTTAACAGTAGCTAAATGAGAGAGTTTAGGATTAGCCTGGTAACGTGCACACACACACACACTGCAAACATGATATCTGGCCTGCTTGCTGTCAAATACATGAGTGACCCAATCATTGAACGATACATGAACTCACTCACTGATTCCCCATCTGCATTTGCTGTTAGTAGAGGCCGGGATGCCATGGGAGTAGAGATGGGCTTGGAGTCCTGCATCTTATACTTTTCCAGAATTTCATTCACATATTTTGCTTGATGAATGAGAATCCCAGATTCATATTGTTTAACTTGCAATGCCAGGAAAAAGCTCATCTCCCCTTGATCACTCATCTCAAATTTCTTCCTCATGATATCCTCAAATTCGGTGCATAACTCTTCATTTGTCGACCCGTAGATGATGTCATCCATATAAACTTGCACCATAATGATATAATTTTTCACCCTCTTTCTGAATAAGGTTTGATCAACCACTCCTCTTGTATAACCATTCTCCACCAAATGCTTTGATAGAGTCTCATACCACGTGCGTGGAGCTTGATGCAAACCATATAAAGCTCTATCCAGAAGATACATGTGATCTGGATGTTCCTCATCCACAAATCCTGGCGATTGCGCCACATAGACCTCTTCATTCATTTCAGCATAAAGGAAGGCTGTCTGTACATCCATCTGATGCACAGTGAAGTTGAGATACGTTGCTATTGCAAGGAATATTCAAATTGCTTCCAATCTAGCCACCGGTGCATACACCTCATCATAATCAATCCCGTTAACCTGTCTATGACCTTAAACAATCAGCCTGGCTTTATTCCTGACAATTACACCCGTATCATCTTTCTTGTTTTTATACAACCGTCTTGTGGGTATAACCTTCTTATTTTCTGGCCTTTTCACTAGACGCCACACCCCCAGTTTTGAAAATTTATTCAATTCATCGTGCATAACCTCCATCCAACTCGGATCTTTAAGTGCTACCATCACATTTGGAGAGTCTATCTGGGAGATAAAACATGAGAACATGCAAAAGTTAATGTCACCCATGCGGCTTCTAGTAGTGACACCTGCTGAAACTGGTCCAAGCACATTGCTAAGTGGATGATCTTAGTTGATTCTTGTTGCTTGAACATCTGGTACTGAAACATAGACAGGCAGATTAGTATCATTAACATTATCATTCATACCTTAGGTTCCAGTCTCCTTCTGATCATCATGAGTTCCAGAAGATTCTGGAACATCTGCATTATCATTCTTAGGAGCTGCTGCTGAAACATTGTCACTAACTTTTTCTACAGGTGGCCTTGCTTGAGGAGTTGGAGCAATAATGTCTTCTTCTTCTCCCAAACTAGGAAACATATTTGTGAAATTGAAACCTTCAAACAATCACCCATAATCATAGATCCAGTCTGGCCCAACATTGAATGCCTCAATTATCACCTTGGTGGTTTTGTTGTAGACTCGATAAGCACTATTTGAAGAATAACCAACAACGTAACATTCATCAGCCTTTGCTTCGAATTTCCCCACATCAGATTGAATTAAAACTGTGCAAGGACACCCGAACGTCTTAAAGTACCCCACCTTTGGTTTTTCTCCATAAATAATTTCATAAGGCGTCTTCTCATGCCGCTTGTTCAAAAGTACCCGATTTTGCACATAACAAGCAGTGTTGACTGCTTCGGCCCAAAAGAAAATTGGCAATCTTGCTTCACACAGCATAGTTCTTGCAGCCTCAATGAGTGTTCTGTTTCTTCTTTCAGCAACACCATTCTGTTGAGGTGTGTACGGTGCACTGTATTGCCTTTCTATACCCTTCTCTCCACATAACATATTCAACTCAGCATTCTTCAACTCTGTTCCGTTGTCTGATCTTATAGCCTTCACTTTCTTATTCATCTGATTCTCTATGAGAGTAACAAACTATTTCACAAGCGCCGAAGTTTCATGCTTGTTTGACAGAAAGAAAACCCAAGTAAACCAAGAGAAGTCATCCACGATCACCAGACAATATGAGAACTTGCTGATACTTTGTACTTGCATTGGGCCGAAGAGATCCATATGAACTAGTTGCAACACCGACGAAATAGAGTTTGTCATTTTAGAACGATGTGGTAACTTGTGCTGCTTCCCCTTAGCACATGCAACACACTTCTCAACTGATGAGAAGTCTTTGATAGGGAGGTTTCTAACATGCTCTCCCTTTTCCAGATTGTTCAGGTTCTTCATGTTGGCATGTCCCAGACGACGATGCCATAATAATGCCAGATTTTCATTCTGCTTAGAAATAAGACAGGCCACATCAGAAGACGGAGGATTACCCATGTTAAGAAGATAAGAATTTCCTCGTCTTGGTGTACGCATCAAGACACACTCCTTAGGAATTTTGACTCCAGGCTTGAGAATAATATATTCCTTGCTTTTGAACAAAACAGAATATTCTCTATCACAAATCTGCGAAACACTGAGCAGGCTATGAGATAACTCCTCCACAAAATGCACATCAGAGAACGTCAAACAACCATTCTTCACCACACCTTTCTTGCTGATCTTGCCACCTACTCCACCAGCAAATGAAACACCTCCTCCATTGAAATCTTGAACCTCTTCCAGAAGTGATAAGTCTCCGGTCATATGTCGGGAGCAACCACTATCAACGTACCAGAGATTGTTGACATTTTTTCTTGGCTGTCCCTACATGAATCAAAGATCAGTTAGAGTCAGGTACCCAGGCCATAACAGATCTGGGCACGCCCTTGGAGTCTATGTAGTTGACTAATTGAAGACACATTCCTGATTTTGATTTAGTCACACTCAAACTTTGAGTGTTGACTTTTGGTTTCCAAACAGTGTGTTTCTGTTATTTTGACACATTGTTTGAATTCTTTACAGTTGCAGGTTTCTTCTGTGGAGATGTGACCTTTTTACCTGCAGGTTCCTTGATTGGTGTCCACTCAAGTTTCAATTTTGTTTGACCACCATGTTTTATTCGAGGAACCTCTTTTAATTTAGAAGCATGTTTCTTAAATTTTGTTTTACCTTTAGGTTGGGAAATCCTTTTTGTTTTAGGCACCTGTTTTTCAACAAGTTCAGATTTCATCTTATTTTTTCTTTGGTAAACTCCTTTAGGTTTGTAAGTTGGTTCTGGACTTTTGGCCACATTCCACTTTTCATCAACAGGCTTTGTCACCGGAGCTTTTGTGTTTAAAACCTTATACTGTTGATTCTTCATTGGTTTTGAACTCTGCTTCACCTTAGACAAAGCTTGTTGTTTTTTTTCCACCTGTCATCATTTTCTGCAACATACTAGTCCGTGGGTTTTGCGGATAGTATGGTTGATAAGGTCTATTCAAACAATTTGCAGCGAAATGCCCTGGTTTTCCACAATGAAAACAAATAATAAGTCTAGGCTCATTCACATGACTACAGACATACAAACGCCTTGGGTATGACGACTTCCATTCAGGCTTATCATCCCATTTGTGTATAAAATGTTTTGGAAATTTTTCAGGTTGCGTGATTAAACAAAATTGTTCCAATTTTGATTTGTTTGTTCTGTTAAAAGTAGACACAGTCTGAGGATAAGGAACAAATTCCTTGGGCTTAGACTCACGACCAGCTTTAGTATTAGGCATACGAATTTTAAAACCATTAACTACTGCATTAGAATTAGAAACATGCTTTGAAGACATAGACAACACCAATTGTTTTGACTTAGATGCATTAAGTTCAGACACAGATGCCTGAACATCATCCTTAGGTAAATCAGAAATTAAACTACTAGACTCATGACACTCTTTGACTCTCAAGCATTCGGCATCCTCCCTAGAAATATCTTTTATCCTTACTTCATCTGCACATGAAACAAAAATGTCAGAAGAACTAACATTATTGTTTAATGGTTCCTGGGATGGACCCAGTTCACAAGTGAATCCCACAGTTTTATTCTGATTACCCAACCCAAAGGTCATATGTTTCTCATTTTCTAACTCCTCTTCAGTCATGGGTTTCACACCTACCAAAACACTATCTATCGGGGGTCCTGCTTCATGCATTCCTGATTCAGATCTATCTACCTGATCCTCCTCATAGATCATACCTATTATATCCCTAGGCACAAGTGGGGGAACACCATTCTTACTTTTCTCAGATGAGCTGATTCCTATTCCTCCTTTATCCCTACCATATTGAACATCAGTTATGCAGGAGGACAATGTTTTACTAGCTTGAAGCATTCTTTTGTTTCTCATCTGATTCAAATCTAATTGCACTTGCATCTCATTGTTCTTATGTTTAAGGTCATCTACCTATTTCCTAAGCTCAGCTATTACTAACTTGGCATTATCATACATGACAGACTTTTGAGAGGCAAGGGCTTGGTATTTCTCTATATCCAGTTTCTGGGCTTTGACTTTCTCCTCACTCTTTTCCCATCTACCCTTAAACGAACTTCTAGAACATTGCATATCAAATAATTCTATCTCACTATTCTTCCAAAGTTGTCTAAGGCCAGGAATTAAACGTGCACAAGTGGGATTAGTACATACCTTTGTTTTGTCGACCTCGGCTGCAAATGCTTCCTTGTCTTTGACCAGGTTCTCTTCCTCATCTCCTGACTTCTCCTCAGTGACCACAAATGCATGCTCCTCCTCAGCATCATCCTCCATCTTAGCGATCATAGCACGAGATAGACTGAGTTCCTTTATCTGAGAAGCCCATTGATATTCCCCACATTCTTGCATAACCAAAGCCTTTGTCTCTGCCTTTCCTTTACCATCTCCAGCTTTCTTTTCTTCTGGTTTCTCCCTCTTTGGCTAGGTGCATTCCTTGGCAAAATGCACGTACTCATCACAGTTGAAGCATCTGAGCTTGCTCTTATCAAAACCCATCCTTATCTTATCCTGATCCTTTCAGACATTCTTCCCAGTTTTTGCCATAAACTTCTTGGCGCGGAAAATTGCCATTGCCATTTGCCACGAAACATCAAGCATTTCCACATCTTCAGGATTAATCTGGTTCAGTTCACCTGACAACATCTCAGTAGGTACCAACGTTCCAGCCATAAGAGCATGATAACTATTCATGAATCCCATTCCAAGAGGAAAGTTGGGATCATTTGTAGCATTTGCCTCATCAGGGTTAACTGTTCCACTAGAATTAGCTTGAGATTGAGCTACGAATGCTGTTGACTTTGTGTTTGAACTCGAACCACTTGCAGACGAACTTACAGCCTGTTTTGACCCCACTTCTTTAGATAAGAGAGCCTGGTTCAGTTTTCCTTCCATACTGAGTGAACTTAGATGAATCAACTCTCTCTGTTTATCATCAATCAGCTTCGACTTCAGTTTGTTAATCAGCTCATCAACAGATAACTCATCAAGTTTGTTGTTGTCTTTGATTATTGAAATGTTGATATTCCATGACTTGGGCAAACTGTTCAAGAGTTTCAGATTCTTATCCTCCAGTTCGGGTTCAACATCGTAGCTTGCCATTTCAGTGATTAAGGACACAAATCTTTGAACTTGAGCTTCAAAAGATTCTCCTTGAATGTGATTGAACAAATTGAACTTCTGCTTCAGCATTTGTTTACGGCTCGCCTTGATATCGGGATTTCCTTCATATGCCACCATTAGAGCATCCCAGAGTTGCTTTGCAGTCTTGTATTTTTTAAACCCTTGCGCAATCTCCGGAGTTAATGCCATTGTCATAATTGCAAATGCTCTCTCGTCCTTGTTACATTTTTCCCAATCATCATCTGAGTATTCTGCTTCAGCTTTCGCCTGCCCAATCTGTTCTCCTTCACGGTGAGTAGGAACGAATGGCCCATTAACAACTGATCTCCAAAGTCTCAAGTCAACACTTTTCAAATGATTTTGAAATCTGTATTTCCACTCAAGAAAGTTGCCAGCCGATGTGAGTCTTGGAGGACGGGTGGTCAATCCAATCTCAAATTCTAGTTTTTGATACATACAAGGTTTAAAGTCCATGATGAAAGCTTAGGAAAACTTAAGAAAAAGAAAAGTCCAAAAAGAGTTTTCGATCGTAAACAGTAGTTTACGATTTTCACAGTCAAGCCGATCAAGAACACGATTCCAATCGTAAACTCAGTCATGAACTACTCTGGGTTGAAAACAAATTCGTGAACACCCAAAGTCGCAAACTAAGTCGTAAATGCCTTTAAATCGCAAACCAGGTCGTAAACACCGAAAAATTCGATCTTGAACTCGTAAACACCTTTTTCTCGATTGTAAACCTCCAAAGATCAAAACTTGAAGTCGTAAACACTAACTGCCAGCTCGTAAACACAATTCTGATGAAGAACCGAGATCGTAAACCCCTGTAGATGTCGTAAACACTAAGAACAACCCAGAAAATTCAGCAAACTTCCACTTTTTCCAGCCAAACACTCGAATCTAATACCGATGAACCTTGAATCTGATGATTCTTAGCTCTGATACCAATTGTTGGTCCAATAACAACAATCGTAAATGGTAGCTTAAACACAAACAAGTGTGGAAACCTTGTTTGTGATTGATTCGACAAGAAGACGATGAAATAGACTTGATATGAGATGATGCAAATGCAAAACAATCAAATCTTGAATTAAAACCAATCAATCTTCCATTACTTAAAGTTCACGATCGTAAATACAAAGAGGAGCCTCAAAATCGTAAACTCAAAAGCTACCTACAATCATCCACTAGTGGGTATTTATACTACCCTTACATAAACCTAGCTAGGATCGTAAACAACAATAGGGAACCGGCCCAAGAGGCCCATAACCATAAACATCCATTAAGCTCATGAGGATGCAAAGCTAAGTCCAATCAAGTTGAAATTCAAGCCCACAAGTCTAATGTTCATGCCTCACCATGTATAGCCCAACATATACAGATTTATGCTCTAACAGACTCCCCCGTAATGTGTGGTGTATCTGTATCAAATATAATAGTATCAGCTTGATCTTCATGATGTATAAGCTCCTTGATAAACTTGAAATATCTGATCTTCAACAATACTGCATTAGATCTTCAACTTGAATTTTCTTGTAAGTTGTAGAGCTTTCATGGCTGGATCAGAACTCAGTCTACTGAACCACTTGTGAAAGATAATTATATACTCCCCTTTCACCATGCTTGAGTCTTGCCAATATAACTTGCAACTTTAGAAGACAAAAGTGTGGTTTTCTTTTCGTTTTACCAAAGTTAATTTAATCTTCGGCAAAAATTAACTTTGGAGAACCAATATATTTTGATTTTAAAATCATGTTTTATATCACGTGTCGATCAGTCGAAAGCAAATAAGAAACAAAATCTTTTTGGCTCCTATGATTTTATATCAAAACAAACCCAAAATCTTTTGCATTTTTCTAAGGTTATGCTAAAACACACCAAAAGTCTTTTTGAACTTTTCTGAAATGAAAAATAGAAATAAAATACTGATCACACGCTATTTTTTATATTTTGCGAGAAAGATCACAACTTGGGATCATATTGGTCATAACATGCTGAACTACAATTCAATTTCAACTAATTCAGCACATAAGCCATGTTGATTGCTGGTATAATTTACCCAACTCAAAATCAGGCACAATCATACTCATAACATCTGGATATGTTAAGATATTGATTAATTTTCTTTGACCAGTGTACCCCACACTATCAGACATACTCAGATATGTTTCACATATTTATGAAGTCGTCAACTATGTTCCATGCAAAAAGAAATAAGAACGTTAAATCGTCTACCTTAAGGTTGATCTTTCGATACGTAGACAAGGCACGGCCTTTGATTTAACAAAATAAGAAAAATAAAACAATTTGAAATTGTATAATTCAACAATAATCAGGTCGGTCTTGTGGACACACATAGAAATCGCGACCGGGCCTAGTCCGTCAGTGCCCCAGTCCGTGATTTTTAATTAAATAGGGAGAGAGAGGTTAATTGTAAAAAAAAAGTTATCAAAACCCTAATCTCCACTCTCTCTCTCTCCCTCCCTGCGTCGACACTAAAACCGGCGCCACGCCTCGCCACCGCCGACCACCGTCCGACGCCACCACCACCGTCCGTCGCGCGTTCGATGGATCCCCGTTTAGCTAGTATTTGTTCTCGACTCGAAAAGGAAGCTGCAGCCGCCCAAGCCGAATCCGCAGCCCGAGCCAAAGCTGTAGCTATGACCAGAGCCGCAGTCGCGGCCCAAGGCGCCACTGTCGCTGCCTCCGCCGCACCACTGTGCGATCGCCGGCCGGTGGTCCTTACGCTGCCAGCGCAGCCGAGGCCACCGCGCCCTGTCCCCTCGTCGTGGCCCGCGCCGCTCTACTCGTCGACCACCGCCACCGCGTCACCGCCTGTCACCGGTGATGAAATTTTCTTAGGTCCTGTCTCAGTCGCGATCCCGATGGAGAAAGATTTGTCATCGCCGCCCGTGGTAACCCTACCACCGTCGCCGCCACCTATGACCGCCGTCACCGTCTTTGCCTCGCAGGTTCGAGTCAGAAGTCTCAGTTAGTCCTAACACGACCTGTTGAATCCGAGTGTCTTGAGCGGTTGCTCAGATCCCGCCAAGGTATATCTAACTCGTTTAGATATTTAATTTTATTTATTTATTTTTAAATAAATATTTTTATGTGTTTGTCGCGTATGGTGATTGATCCTATTGTAGTAATATTCACGTGTTTTATTTAAATCGTTTACGCTGCAAAATTAATATAGTATTAATTTATATTAAACCGGTTTTAAACGGATAAAAATTAAAATCAGTAACCCAGATATCCACTGTAAAATCTAACAGTGGTATCAGAGCCATTATCACCGCGCGCAAACCAGAACCGGTCTTTTCGTAACCGGTAGTTCGCAATTTCGATTAAAATCCAAGTTACGAATTAGAATTAATTTACTTGTTTATTTTAATTCTATATAAATTATATTATTGTGTGTTACGGCTGACCCCTTATTTAAAAATTACATAATTGTTTATGTCGTGGCGTGTTTGTTTTTCTCTGGTTGGCCCAATTGTTTTGGCCCATTTATGTATTTCGAATTTTTGCTTTATTGGACCCGGTTTTAGGGTTTTAAAGATGTACAAATTCTAGAGCTAGGTTACTATTTTGTAGTTGCAAATTTTGTAAAAACCAAGACTCGAAGACTAGACACACGCCGAAGGGATGTCGAAGCAAGTGGGAGCTGAATCGGATCCAAGAACGCACAGAGTTGCCTCCTTGGTTATTCACCATTTACTGTGTTTAATTTTAATTCAATATACCCCTCATGATCTCGCTTGTATGGCTCGGGCGAGATCAAGACCTTATGTCGTTTAACACACAATATGCCATTCGGGACAACTTAGTAATTTTAATTAGGGTGAATTAATTTACTAGTCCCGAGTGATGATAGGGTTTATCGTTCGTGTCTGACGATAATTATATTAAAAGTAATTAATATCCCTATATGGTAATTCTTAAAAACTGATAATTCGTGCCATCCTATCTCAAGTCAAACTTGGAACGTATTTACCGGAGCATCATTGTTAGAGTATTTCAACACCGCACTTGTTGCCGAGGGTGCCTTCTAAGGTGAGAACATTGGAGTATTTCAACACCGTGTCATCACTTCGACCATTTAGGATTACTATCGCTTTAGACGTGTATGTTCGTGGTGTTGGAGTATTACAACACCGCGCCACGGATGTGTATTGCTAAAGTGGGCACGAATGAGGCTAAACGTATCACAAAATACAATTGTATGTATATAGCGGACTCATACTGAGAGTTGTGACTTGAGTCTCACAATTGGCAACCGTTGTCAGTTTGTTTACACGGCTTTGCTCCTGAGGCTCATTTGGCGGTCTCAAGTAATGTCACCTAAACGAATTCTTGATTTCTCAAAAAATAAACTTTACCAACTTATTTTTAAAAAAGGAAATATAAAACATCGAAAATACTAATTAAATCTACTTTGCTTATTTCAGAAGGCTAATGAAAACTCACCACCATTAAGTTCAATGGTACAACTCGACCCCTTCACTGACACTGGCTTTCTCGCATGGCATACTACCCTGAGGAACCTTTTAAGGCTCTTCAGGAAACTCTATGTCATTGACCGACCTATCGCGAGTATTCCATCTTACTTGTTAAATGAGAACTCGCGATCTGAGCTCTAAAAGCACCCTAACGATGATAAGACGTCACTGACCTGATGTTATCTAGCATGACCCAGGATTATCGGTACAATTTCATGGGGATGTCTGCCTATGACATCATGCGTAAACTCAAGGATTTATTTGAGTTACGTCAGAGGACTGAGCGAGCCAATGCACTTTCACAATTCATGAACTGCTCCATGGCTAGCGACTCCTCGCCATACGATCATGTCATGCTGATGAAAGCGTATCGCGACAGGCTGATCGACCTAGGCTACTCCATCTCTGACGGGATGACTCTTGATGTAGTACTCAGATCTTTGCCTGAACATTATCGTATTCTTGCGATTAATTGTCCAGCTCAGTCGATCGAGGAGGTTATTCCGTTAATACCCAACGTGAAGATCAGGACCACGTCGGACGTGCTCAGAGTTGCTAATACAAAGATCTCCAAAGCCAAGAAGGTTAAAGAAGGCAAAGGCAAGAAACCACAGGTGCAGCCTCCTGAGGAGCGCCTGTGCTATGAGTGCAACAAAATGGGACACTAGCGTCAAAACTGTCCCGTTTATCTTCCAAAGCTGAAGAAGACCAAGAACCCTAATAAGGGCTGCTCATCAGGTATGTCAATAAATTTTATTGAACTTTTCACTGTTTCCTCCAATTCACGGGTATTTGATACTGGATGTGGTTATCACATCGTTAATGTTTTGCAGGAACCTGAGAAGTGGAAGAAGACAGAACGAGGCTGCATGGACCTCATCGTTGGTGACGGAAAAAAGGTCCCAGTACTTGCTACCCGCACATATTCTTTTTCATGCTCTTCTGGCCTTGTAGTTACTTTAGTTAACTATTTGTATGCACCTGGTTTATCCAGAAACATTATTTCTGTCTCTTCATTGTTTGAACAAGGTTTTCAGTATAAATTTAATGGAAATATGATTTCTGCTTACCTTAATGATATCTTTTTATTTCGAGGCTAAACCTCGACATGGTATATATGAGATAGACGTTCAAACAAACGATCAGCTCTATTATGTTTCTAAAAGAAGGAAAGCTGATAGTAACGAATCCTCGTTATGGCACCATAGGCTTGGTCACATAAGCAAAGCCCGCATCAAGAAGTTGTAAACTGCTGGGATTCTTGAATCCCAAGATGCAGATTCCTTCGATGAATGCGGGTCATGCTTATCTGGTAAACTTACCAAGTCACCCTTCACCCACACACGTGAACGGGCCCAAGGATTGTTAGGCATTATTCACACCGACGTGTGTGGACCCTTTCGAACCGAAACGAGAAATCGTGAACGGTACCTCGTGACATTCATCGATGACTACAACAGATATGCCTATGTCTATCTGATGAAACACAAGCATGAAACTTTTGAAAAGTTCAAAGAGTTTCAAAATGAAGTACAAAATCAGCTGAGTCGACTATTAAAATACTTCGATCTGATAGAGGTGGTGAATACCTAAGCGCTGAATTCCTGAATCATTTGAAGGAATGTGGAATTGTTTCACAACCTACTCCTCCTGGCACACCCCATTTAAATGGCGTAAGTGAAAGGAGGAATCGAACTCTGCTTAACATGGTTCGATCGATGATGTGAAGGACCACCTTGCTACATTCCTTTCGGGGATATGCCATCTTGACCGCTGCTCGCCTAATAAATCTGGCACCGACCAAGAAAGTAGAGAATACCCCGTATGAGAGATGGCATGGTTCTCTTCCTAAACTATCATACCTCAGGGTATGGGGATGTGATGCTTATGTTACCAGCGAATCTGATAACTAACTCGATCCCTGAGGCGAAAGGGTAACTTTCGTTTGATACTATAGTAATACCGGTTATTACTTTTACCGTCCTGATGCAAACACTATTTCCATCAAAAGGAAAGGTAAATTCCTTGAGAAAGAGTTTCTTACTCGAGGAACGAATAGGGATCCGGTGGATCTTGAAGAAATTCGAGATACACCTAACCCTGAGACGGTCGCTGCGTCTGATCGAAAAATGGTTGTCGCCCCATCAGACCCAAGCACAAGCGCAAGCATTCGTAGGAGCGAAAGGACGCGCAAAGAGCCTGATAAATACCTTGGCTATCATGAGGCCTTTGGCTATCTGTTAATAGCCGATTTTAACGATGAGCCTACTAACTACAAAGCTGCTATGTCAGATCCGGAATCTGATAAATGGCTTGAAGCCATGAACGCTGAGATGCAATCCATGTGTGACACTCACGTCTGGGACTTGATTGAGCTACCCCCCTGGCACTTGGGTAGTAGGGAGCAAGTGGATTTTTAAAAGAAAAACTGACATGCATGGGAATGTGCAAACCTACAAGGCACGGCTTGTAGCAAAAGGTTTCACTCAAACCCAAGGGATTGACTATGATGAAACCTGTCTCTCGCCCGTTGTCATGATCAAATCGATCAGGATTCTCCTTGCCATAGCCGCATACCATGATTATGAGATATGGCAAATGGACGTCAAAACCGCTTTCCTGAACGGACAACTCGAAGAGGATGTCTAAATGGTTCAGCCTGATAGTTTTGTCAATCCAGAGAATCCAAATAAGGTTTGCAAGCTAAGCAAGTCCATTTATGGACTCAAGCAAGCATCTCGAAGCTGGAATCTTTGTTTTGATCAAAAGGTCAAAGAGTTTGGTTTTGATCAAAATAAAGACGAACCTTGTGTTTACAGAAAGGCAAGTGGGAGTGCTGTATCATTTCTCGTAATGTACGTGGACGATATAGTGATCATAGGAAACAACATAACCATTCTTAGTTAAGTTAAGAAATGGCTTTCATCTTGTTTCGCTATGAAAGATCTTGGAAAAGCCGCTTACATTCTGGGAATTAAAATCCACAAAGATCGATCTAAGCGCCTTTTGGGTCTCAGTCAAAGCACATCGTTGATAAGATCATAGCTCGGTTCAACATGAGCAACTCCAAGAAAGGAGCCATTCCCATGACTAAGGGAACAATCTTGGACAAATCAAGCATCTAAAACGGAGCAAGAGATAAGCCAAATGACATCAATCCCATTTGCGTCTGCTATTGGATCTATCATGTATGCCATGCTCTGCACACGACCGGATGTCTCGTATGCACTGAGCGTGACTAGTCGGTACCATCAGACGCCAGGACTAGCTCACTGGACGTTGTAAAGAACATATTGAAATACTTGAGAAACACCACAGATATGTTTCTCGTATATGGAGGTGTTGATGAAGAGCTCACTGTAAGGTGTTACACTAACGCTAGTTTTCAGACTGACCGAGATGATTCTCGCTCACAGTCGGGATTCGTATTCACTCTTAACGGAGGGGTTGTTTCCTGAAGAAGCTCAAAACAACCAATAGTAGCTGATTTTACTACTGAATCCGAATACATAGCCGCCTCAGAAGCCGCTAAGGAAGCCGTGTGGATGAAGAAGTTCATATCCGATCTCGATGCCATGCCAAGCATTAGGCAACCCATTGAGATGCTGTGCGATAACACAGGTGCTATAGCACAAGCCAAAGAGCAAGGGTCTCATAAGAAGGCCAAGCACATCCTGAGGAAGTTCCACTACATAAGAGAAGTAGTCGACAGAAATGAAATTAAAATAAGCAAAGTACACACAGATCAAAACTTAGCTGATCCTTTCACTAAGCCTATGACTCAGGAGACTCATGTATGCCACAGAGAAGCGATAGGGTTTAGATTAGCTAAAGACATGTTTTGATTTAGTATTTAGATGTATGAACACCAGCAGTTATCTATCATATTCTTATTCCATCTGTTTTATGCAATAATGAATTACATAACTGTGTTCAGTATTAATACGTTTAATCCTTGGACAATAAGTTCTTGTCCTAAATGTCCGTAGTCGATTAGTTTAGTGGGAGCTATACTAAAGTAAGACTATGTGACTACTTAAACCTTTAAGACGTTTAACGTTCAAACTCATGGACCTCATTGTTGAATGACGTTGGACGTAACTCGCATCATGCAATGCAAATATGGAAGTCTTGCTTGCTTGATTAATGCATGCTCTAATGTTTCCTTAGACCTGAGACGCATATTCGAACTACCTTCTATTAAAGAACATTCTTTGATTGTAGCCTAGCGTTGTCGCGTAACTACCAACCATAACGGTTACTTTTGGGAATGGCTCTAAGGTTTAATGGGAGTTGTATGCCTCAACAAGGAATTCTGTGCACTTGCTTCGGCAACTGTTAGACATAAAGGCCCCCTCGCCGGTTCCAAGTGATAAGTGTGAGGCCTCACCCAAACTTACTGTGTGTTTGTTGGATCACTTCGAATTATATCGAGAACGAAAATCGATGAATCATATATGAGAGTCCATGTCTATAAATTCATCAATGTCTTATACAGAAAGGAACATATGACAATGAATGCACAAGTCATAAGTCTGCTTGATTGACAATCAGATATACTTTGCCTGACGACTTAAAGTGTCAATATTGGTTGGTGTAGCCATGCATAGCTAGAGTGCCTCTGACTGCGCTCGTTAAACTGTCGCGTTCAGTCCAAGTGGGAGACTGTTGGAAATAGGGTGTCCTGACCCGACAAATTAACGAACCCGACCGACATTGACCCGTAAGAGTTACACCCGGGTCAACGGACTATAAATCTAATTAATTGTTAATTAGTATTAAAACGAACTAAGTGGTTAATTAAATAAATACTTGATTATTTATTTAGTTAAAACGACAAAATTAATTCGGCCAAAAATGCTCGTAAAATAAACAAACGGACTGTTCAGTTGTTACTGGATTTAACAGACTGATCAGTATGGTGGACTGATAGAAATCGCGACCGGGCCCGGTCCGCGATTTTTAATTAAATATGGAGAGAGAGGTTAATTGTAAAAAAAAGTTATCAAAACCCTAATCTCCACACTCTCTCTCCCTCCCTACGTCGACACCAAAACCGGCGTCACCCCTCGCCGCCGCCGACCACCGTCCGACGCCACCACCGCCGTCTGTCGCACATTCCGATGGATCCCCGTTTGGCTAGTATTTGTTCTCGACTCGAAAAGGAAGCTGCAGCCGCCCAAGCCGAAGCCGCAGCCCGAGCCGAAGCTGAAGCCGCGGCCCAAGCCACCGCCACCGCTGCCTCCGCCGCACCACTGTGCGATCGCTGGCCGGTGGTCCTTGCGCTGCCGGCGTAGCCGAGGCCACCGCGCCCTGTCTCCTCGTCGTGGCCCGCGTTGCTCTACTCGTCGGCCACCGCCACCGCGTCACTGCCTGTCACCGGTGACGAGATTTTTGTAAGGACTGTCCCAGTCGCGATCCCAGTGGAGAAAGATTTGTCACCGCCGCCCGTTGTAACCCTACCACCGCTGCCACCTACCGTCGCCACCACCTATGGCTGCCACCACCGTCGCTGATGTGACACCCGAGAATTTCAAGGTTAACTTCCGTTAGACAAATCCGTTAGTTACGTTATAAGTGTTAACTTAGTAACTAATGCATAACTAGGCCGAATACGCCCACGACCTTTGGTTGATCACCGAACCCGCCCATATGTGTTATGTGTTCATCATTGATTGTCTTTATGTGCAATGTGATTTAAATACACGACTTATTATTGTGAATAGCATGATTAATTGTAAATACTTGATTATGTGAAAACTTGCCCTTTTTGGTCTCCAGCGAAACTACCGGGCGAAACTATAGTGTCGCCCGGTAGCCAGCTAAGACAATCCAATATCACGAGACCAGAGCTAGTTTCGCCTGGCCAGCGAAACTGCCAGCGAAACTGGCTCCTGATATAAATAAACTTAATAAACCCTAGTAGCCTCATTTGCTTAAACCACACAACAAACACACACACACTCTCCTACCTCGAGATTTCTGGTCAGCTGAGGATCACCAAGGATTACCAAGATCTCAGCCTTGAAGATCATTCATCCGGATCCTAAGATCAAACCGTGAGTCTCCAAAAACCACCATTCATGTGTTTCCTTTGTATTTCTCTTAAAAGCATGCCTAAATCTACATGAAATCACTTGATCTCTTAATATGTTGCTTAGGAATGCTAGATCTACCATAAAGTCAGAAACTTTACGTGTAAAAACATACCATGATGATGATTTATGCTAGATTAGGTCATTTTAGGTTAAAATGTGCTTTTTGGTGATTTGATGACAAAATGCATGTTAAACATGTTAAAGCTGCTTGATTTATGTTGGTAAATGCCTATGAATGCTAAATAATGAATTGCATGTAAGATCAGAAGCTGTTAGGTTGATTTTTAGGCAAATCCGTATGTTTTTCGCGACCAGCGAAACTGCGTGTTCTCTGGGCGAAACTAAGTAGCGAAACTATATCTCCTTCCAGCGACACTACCCAGCGAAATTATAGTGTCGCCGGGTAACCTGACCAGACCAGCTCGAACGAAACTACCGAGCGAAATACCTGAACGAAAGTTCAAACCAGTTTCCCTGCGAAACTAGGCTAGCGAAACTGCGTCAGCAGTTTCGGGCGAAACTAGCCTAGCGAAACTGTGTCACCGGGCATTGCCTAGCGAAAGTGCTGCCCGTGCACCTAGCGAAACTGCCTAGCGAAACTGTGCTAGCGAAACTAAGACCTGACCTAAAAACCAAACTTGTGAAATTTGCTTAAGTGTTATGCCATGACTTGCATGATTATGCCATGATGAAACATGCTTGATATCTGATTTATATGAACCCTTGTTATGATCAACCATTGGTGTCGTGTGTCGGTATGTCGAGTCATAGTTGCAACGTGCTATGTTATGGGCCATAGTGACGTTAAGTAAAGATTAGACACGAAACTAATACTTAAGACCTAAACGTGTTCTAGGTCTTCGTTAAACAACAATATTTGGATTACTTGAAGTGTAGCAGTGCAACCAAAGGTGAGTGTCACTAACCCGATTACCGTGAGCCTGTTTGGGCCACACCGAATAACTTAACGAAAAACAATGCTGATAAACTCTAGAGTGCTAGGCACCTACCAATGAACAAGAGAACTCGGGATGCTCGGCACCCACTTGATGAACTGAAGTGTTTTATGGGAAACACTTGTGAACTATGAACAAACTATTTTTCCGAAACAAAACTGAAAACGTTTTAATATGGCTAGTGTAGGTTAAAGTTTGAACCACAAGATATCACATGTTTTCTAAGGATGCCTTATAACTTAAAAGTCCTCAACTTAAATTGTGCCATTAATTTGTGAAAGCGAGGGGATGTTGGGTAGATCTACTGGAGTTTGACAAACTCCGCCCCGTGGCACGGGGAGTGCACGGAGGAACAATATCAGCCTATTTGACCGTAGTCCCGGGGAGGACACGGGGGAGGCAAAAACCGCGATGACGTATGTCCGCACCGTACGGGATGGCTCGGCCCCCACAAATAAGTCAGCTTTGGTACAAACTTCCTTAGAGCATGGAACAACGGATTAGCTACCCGCGATATCGGTTGAGTCCTTTAACTTTACGGAACTAGTACATACCCGATGACGTAGGTCACGGACAAACCATTTATAAACTGAGAAATAATTACGAGCATTGCTTTTCACAAATAAATAACTTGTAAGTATACCTTGACACGAATTATGATTATGAGACCGGACCAATGCATGACAAGCCCACTGTGAACTCACCAACCGTTAGGTTGACACTTGCGTGGTTTAAACTTTTGCAGATCGCTAAGGAGTATCCACTGGAGGTTGGCATGGCACTTGAAGACCTTTGTTTTTTATTAAACTAAACTTGGGAATTTTAAAACAATGTTTATGTAAAGCACGTGGTTAGTGCTAAGGACAATTATTTTTCCGCTGCGTATGTAATCTAAGACTTTGATTTATAACTTGTGTTTGAACTAACCCTGATTCGTTTAGTATTTGTAACTATGGTTGTGGATCCTGGTCTAGTCGCGCCCCTTAACGGTATGAACTCCGTTAGTGGTATTTTGGGGGTGCGACAGCTGATCTGTCTCGCGCGGTTGAATCCGGGTGTCTCGAGCGGTTGCTCGGATCCCACCAAGGTATATCTAACTTGTTTAGATATTTAATTTAATTTATTTATTTTTAAATAAATATTTTTCTGTGTTTTTCGCGTACGGTGATTGATCCTGTTGCAGTAATATTTGCGTGTTTTATTTAAATCGTATCCGCTGCCAAATTAATATAGTATTAATTTATATTAAACCGGTTTTAAACGGATAAAAATTAAAATCGTTAACCCGGATATCCACTGTAAAACCCAACAATTCGTGCAAACAAAAGGGACGAAATCCATAATTTACTCAACTATGTAAGTGATCCGCAACTTACATCCTCCTTTCAAGTTGTGGATCACTCCTATAAAAGGACATCCGATAAAATTTTAATGATACGAAGAAGATTAGCATAACCCTTGTACAAAGATGACACGCATAAATTGAGAAATAATTAATTTTTTTGTCTTTAAGAGAACATCTTTATGGTAAAGTGATGTATCTTAATTAAAGGTTATGAATTTAAATTTTATAAGGTACAATTATGAATTATGAAAGGTTATAAATTTAAATTTTACAATGTACAATTATGATAGTTTTATCCTAAAAATTAAAATTGTAAACGTTACCTGTTATTAAAAAAAAACTTTTTGATAGCTGAGTGCTTATTTTAAAGACATAACAACGAAAATTTTGAGTTTCATTAAATTTGGCGCTTTTATTTTCATGCTCTCAAAGTCAAAAATTCAAAAGGTCAAACAAAAAAGTCCAAAAAGCTGTGAATTAATATTCTCTTATAACACAATAGACAACTTTAGTTGACATGTATTGACTTTTGCCTACGAAAGCTATTTTATATATATAGGTTGTCTCTTACAAAATTCATAATCGTTAACTTGGTCTGATGGCTTCTCCTTATGTTTGTTTCGTTAATTCCCGGGTTCAACACTCAATTTTAGCTTTTTGTTCATCATTTTTTTAATTAATCTCTATTTTTGTTTCATGCTTTTGGCTGCCATCTGGCTGCCATCTGGCTGCACAGCCGCACAGGTGTCCATCTTTTTGCCTACGTGTGAATCATCGTAGCCCCTTTGAATCATCAGCTCTTTTCGTTACCTTCTTCGAGTATCAGAACCTATCTATCTCTTCCGTTCGTCTATACCTATCTTCATCCTCTGTCGAAGGTTTGTTTTAGATACAATTTCTTTTTTGTTAAACTTTTGGACGCTGCATTTGTTGATGATATTGTCGATTTCAGATTCAATTTCGTGCTAATATCTCTACCGTGGTTTACAGCTGCAATCTCTCTCTCTCTCAAAGGTTTGTGTCTCATGTTATTTCTTTTTAAATCACAACCGATATGATTTTCTACGGTCTCAATTTCGTCTTCTGTTGTAGTCGTTTGTATGATATTAGGGTTCAATTTTAGACGGATTTGATGTATTGAATTATGTTATTGGCCGATCTTTGTAGTTGTCGTTTTTTGTGTTCCCAGCTCCTGTTTGTTAAGATTTGTGTCTCTATTGTCTTATGTCGAGGGTTATAAATTGTGGTGTATACAGCTACTTACGCAGGTGTATACAATACAGATAAAAGGAAGTTGTTGGACAAAATTCTGAGAATTTGATCATGTTGTCAACACTTACTTTAGAGACCTACTTTCTATTATACATGAAATCTTTTTTGGTTTGATGTGGATGGAATATGGTTTACTAATGTTTCAGGTGACTAAAATCTGTTCATGTCCGTGATACTTATAACAGAGATTTTTTTATGTTGTTTCTTAAGTAAGGTATGGTTGTTCCATTATAAATTCACTGATCTACCCAAAGTTTTATTATGAGTTTACCTCATTTTAGAATCTCATTCCGGCGACTGAAACCCAAGAAATAATAATAGGTTAAAAATCTTCTTCGTATGTTTTTATTGTTACATAACACGTTTTCTGATACTATGGAGGCTGAACAAGTTTCTATAACTTCAACAACCAACAATTACGAGGCACAAAACCTTCTTTCAGCCTCTTTATGTGTCAGATTTTATTTTTTTTATCCCTACCACTTCAATCTTCTATTTTAATGCTGCCTCAAATTTTCATACTTTATCAAAAATCTATTCAAATTAGAATCACTATAGATTAAATATTTTATAACCTCCTGCACTTACTCTATAGTTTTAGGTGTAATTTTTTACCAATTTCAGTGACCAAAACCATATCTGCACCCACACATTCTTTCTTAGATTATGCTCTTCTGAAGGAACCTCCTGTTCCACTTCCAAGTGTATAGGCTGACCATCAAATACAAAAGAATTAGTAAAGAAAAAATTCCTGAATTTTATATATCTTATCACTCACTATCTGGTGTATCATAAGGTATTTACTCTTTTAACCCTATTTACCTGTTTTTAGTGCTACTGATTTCAGATTAACTAATACAACAGTCTGCATTATTCATGCTACGAACGATACAACCATCTTTAACATGTAGTATTTATAAAGATCACGACCTTACACAGGGTTTCTTTGCTGAGGTTTGCCATTATTTCATATGTTTACAAATAAATGCTATCTACAAAAGAGAGTTCATTATACAACATTCTAATATTAATTTACATCCTTATAAATAGACGTCTATATTTTGTGTAGTTTTCTAATCACTATCTTATAATATGTACAGACTACATTGGCAAGCTATTATTTCATATGTTTACAAATAAATGCTATCTACAAAAGAGAGTTCATTATACAACATTCTAATATTAATTTATATCCTTATAAATAGACGTCTATATTTTGTGTAGTTTTCTAATCACTATCTTATAATATGTACAGACTACATTGGCAAGCTTGAAGAAATTGTCGAGGGAACAACTGCAACAAGGGATTCATTTATGCGCCTCACTCTGAAAGACAACATGTATATTTGTAAGCAACATGGAGCCACTATCCACCAAAAAAAACTTATATAACAACATCATGCTTTTAGTACAGAAACATTTACAAACACGTACACCAAAATAAAAAAATAAAAATTTTAACTTACAAACAACAAAGGTCACTATATTTGCTAAAAAACAGCAGCCTACACCTTTTTGTTCCACTAAAACCTATAGATTTCCTTTCTACTATTGACAGCCAACTAATTTATTATGAAAACTTTGTCTATAAAACCTAATGTTACTGTTGTTGAAGAAACTTAAGTGCCAAGTACATATACAGTTATCGAATATTAGAATTGGTTTTTATACTTCATACTTCTGTTCAACTATACATGTGCATGTTCTTTTACTGGTGTACACAGCTCAATAATAATTAAAAAATTGTATAAGAAAATATCTTCATAGGACGAGCCCACACCGTGTGTAAAGAAAACTTAAATCTAGAATAACGTAAAACATTACATCGTGACAACCAAAAAGAGGTCAAAGAAGCTGAATGACAAAACAAAAACCACACAAATGAAAAATTCAATCTTACACCATAACCCTAAAAGAGACCCTCACTTCAACTTCGATCGGTATAAACCAAATCTAAGTTCTAATAATTAGACTCCACATGTCTGTAAAGAAAAAAATAAAAAATTTGTAACCAACATCAGAAGTGTTATATAGGTTTACAATCTATACAAAATCCTACTCTACTAATAATATCTCATCATATTATACATGTTAGGGGTGACACTATATATAGGTTTACAATCTATACAAAATCCTACTCTACTAATAATATCTCATCATACTATACATGTTAGGGGTGACACTGTCAGATACAGTCACCCGATAGATTCGATCGAAAGTGCTCCACATCCAGCAGTTATTGCAGTAACATCCGCAAAAATCACAAAACAATATGGTTCGTCTCCTGATTTTTCTTCTGATTTATATACTGCGTGCTCAAACCACTTTAAATACTTACGTTACGTCCCTACTATATACATCAGGATGGCTTCAGTTGGGTGCCACTGCAACAACTTATGTGTACTATTGTTGAAACCTCCGCTCTCCTAAACGGGTAAGAGTACTTTTACATATATTAGGTCTCTATATAATACAATTAATACCGTTTCCACAGTAATTCCAGCCTTTGTTTTCGCCAGGGTTCATACAGGCTCATCCTCCTCCATCTCAACAAGACCTATACTAGTCAGCTCATCATTGGCGGAGAAAAAAACAATCGTTGAACTTCTTAGATTTGATAGACAAAGTGCATCTGTAAGTTAAAAATCGTCCATAGACAACAACTTATACTTCAAGATCCTTAGGATTAAATCTGCCAGCTTTCAGTTCTTATAATTTATTTCACCCCGCTACTCAGATTATATAAAGAATTCCTTACTCATAATATATTTAGGCAGCTCCTTCCACCTCAATTATTATAATGTATGCCTCTTATATCTTACAAGGGTCGCACATTTCGTTGAGACGCTTCATTTTTGAATTTTACTACGGAGGAACCATGGTTTAATTCTTACTACAGCTTTGCAACCTGCAAGCGAGATGACTCATGGACATGCCCTGCACACTGGAAGATCGCATCTTGCAAATACATGTACCCTCTTTCTTAATTAGCAGTCTATAAATCTATTAACAGTTTCGTTAACATGTTTTTCTTTATAGGTACCATATCATAGCCACCATTGCAGATTCTACAGGTTCTGCTGCTGCAGTAATCTACGATGACGCCGGCCACACGATCCTTGGTTCACCCTATTCTCTTTAGATAACTGCAGAGCATACCGTGAATCCTACCAACAGCAATAGCACAAACAAGGGGCAAGGGTTTCCGCTTCCATCTAAAAATACAGCTGTACACCAAAATTGGAGTGACATGATTCAATATAAATCGTCGCCTCTCTAACACCACGAACTCCAATACCAACCAGGCAACCACATCGTCAACCTACAACTGGAGTAAAAAGAGCCATTCCCACAGATACCGGTACCCCAGTACACAACTTTGATCACAAAACACAACCAACTTAAATTTCAGCTAACTAACTTAACCGACTGCCTATTGTTTCTTTTCAGGCATTTCTTTTCAGGCACATCTTTAGAAGACAGACCGCCGCATGCCTAAGCAACAACACTTCATCTCCATAAGCAATCGTTAACTGTTTTGTAAACATTAGACTATGATGTTTTGAATACTATATATACATATGCAAGCACTCAGTTTTGATATATGAGTGCCAACTTCTCTGCACATCTGAAACTTTCGAATACACATCCGCTGCAACGCGTGGATGATTCCTCGTTTCAACACAAAGTGATATGCGGTATAGTTCTTTTCACTGGTTTGAATCTATGAAAAAGTGAGAAATAGGCCATACCTTTTTCACTTAATGCATGCCACATATTAATTCAAATGAAATTGGATATTTTTATAATATAGAATTAATATTTAGGGGATAAACATGAGCATAACTTTATTTAGATAGGAGAAATATGGTTAGGATAAATTGAAAGTTTTTTATTTTGAGAACTTTTGAGAATTATTCTGAGCTAATCATTTTCAGGAAGAGATTACTCAAATTCACGAGAGAGATTTTCTTATATAGAACTAGTGGCTCAAAATGGTTCTTAAAAGTTCTCAAAATCAAATGGTTCTCAAATAAAGCTCTCCCAGGATAACTATATACTAAAAGGCGTCATAAACTTAACTTTCAAAAGTTCAAGGAATCAATTTCAAGATAACATATGTGTAAGGAGTAGAATGATAAATACGTTAAAAAAATAGAGAATTAGAGCATTCACAACCCATTATTCATAAATTTTGTGAGTCTAGACCTTAAAATTTGATGTTTGGTTTTGAGTAGAGGAGATAATTTTATTTTTTTTGTAAATCTGCATATTTAACAAACAACGATTAATTCTCTAATATTTGAGATTTGGTTGTGAGTGAAAGAGAGATAAAATGTAATGATAAGGGTATAAAAATATTATTTAATTATAGTTTTAAGTGAAAGAGAGAAAAAAATAATGATAAAGATATAAATTATAGGGATGGAGAATGAACTATACATGCTCTTATGTAGGATCGAAATAAACTCTTAGTTTAAGTTAAACAAGATTTACTTGCAAGATTAACCTTTAGGAATTATGTTAATCTTCGCTCTGAACAAGTTAATATTCGATATAGCTTGATGTAAGTAGTTGTTTGCATGAATATAGTTAGAACTCAAGTAACAAATACTCAGCACTATTTGCATTAACTCAACAAGATTACACGATTACAAGCTATCGGGTTGCAATTGTTCAAGTGTGTTTTTGCTGAGTCCTAACTATGCTATATATAGTACTAAGGGAAATCAATGAGAGCCACTAATTTATATACGATCATCTTGGTCGTTTACCTGAATAAAGTCAAAATACTACCAAAACAATAATCTTCAATTTACGAGGTAGATAACTTGTGCATATCAACTTTTTATAAGGGGTAGACGTATCTAGATGCAAATCTGAGGAAACAGCTTGCTTTCTCGGCGAGTTGACAAATGATTAGATGGGTCAGGAGATACTTCGGGTGAACTCTTTATCCGCTGTATAAGAGAGTTCACCCGGAATATGCTTTTCCGCTTCAACTAAGACTTCCGCTTGAACCTTGTTCAGCCGGAACTTCTTCACTTTGCTAATTCAACCGGAACTCTTTAAAAGCAATATCCTTACAATCTCCGCCTAAGCTGATGCTGTCAAAATCTTCTACCTTTCAATGCAATTATCTTGACAAAATTGAGTGTACAGGGATGAGCACGGGTACCGTACCCGTAACTGACTGGTACCGATACCGGTCCCGGTTGGTACCGGTCCCATTTTGAACGAAAAGTGGGTACCGATCCCGGTACTTAATATATCGGTACGGGTATTAGGTACCAATTGCTCATCCCTAGTGTACATACATCTGCAGCTCCTTGTTCATTTCCCTATAGCGTTGATGCTAGAATTGGTTGCTTGATATAATTGATCCACATTCAGATTGTGTAGTTTGTTTCGTTACAGCATATTGGGTCCTCATCGCTCCATTGTGATTTATCAGAGATGGAGTCATGTGTAGATTAGGAGCCATCTGCTCTTTGCACATAAAACTTTTTCTCTTACTCTTCCCACACGACATATCTGATTTGCTTTTCGGTTCTTCTTCATCTGTTGAGGACACATCAAGAGGTTCTCGATATAGAAGTCCACTTTCAAATGCTCTATGCTTATTGTTAAGCCTAAGGGTATTCTCAGCTTGAGATAGAACTAGAATCTTCCTCAACAACAAGAAACTCTAGCTTTACTAGTTGGCTTCTTCATTCTTCTTATGCTTTTCTTTTTCTTTTTCTTCTCATCATCAGATTCATCATTAATCTTTGCTTTGCCTTTGGATGATGAAGGGAGTGAGCTAGGGGGTCTTGAACTTTCATGATTTTCAGGTGGTGGAGATGATGGTGGTGTTCGCATTTTGGTGGGTGGTTTATTGGTTTCAGGTGCAGGGTTATGAGTAGGCGAGATAGGAAAAATATCAGACATATCCAAGACAAGTGTAGGTTTTAGCTTTTAAGAGTAATTTGGAATGTATAGGGTGAAGTTATCGGTTCTAAGCTTGAGATCTAAATGTTTAGATTTCTTAGATGGTAGGGTTTATTTGAAGTTTGAGTTCTAAGTCTCTTGGATGATGAGGATTTGCTGGTGGGTTTGAGAGTAGGTTGGACTCGGCCGCAAACCTCAATCGGGCGGCTTCTCCTTTATCTTCTTCCCCCAAGACCATGTGGACTCTTTCTCGTTTCATTCCCCTACTACGGTTTTCTAGAAACAGGGGGTTGGGTTTGTGCCATTTAGCTTCATTTGACCACCACTCTTGAATTTTCCCGGTCCAAACTTAATTGACCGAAGATAGTGAAGGAGCTGATCATTAGAATTAAGGATGCTCAGGCATCCCCACACTTGGTTTCTTCATTGCTCCTTTTTAGTAAGTTCTTCATCCCCTGGTGTCCTTGACTTCAGTGGCGATCCATATATATGCTCAACCACGGGGAAGCTGACCAAGATTTATGGAGTTTGATGCAAAGCCTTCTCTTGCAACTCTATTTCAACCACCTTATCCCGTGCTTTTTTCTCTATTAGAGGCTTCCAATTTAGTAGTTGATGTGCTTAAAGTACACATCTATTTTATAGCTAAACACCCTCATTTGTTGGTACTTTATGCATTATTTTGGTTCATGTTACCTTTGTTTGGTGTAGAATGTCATAAACCGGTTCTCAAAGGTGGCCAAAGTGATAATTATGGATTTTAGAAGGTTTTATGGTGAAAAGTGATGAAGATTCAGAGGTTTAACTTATTTCGCACATCATGACTCGTTATGATGTAACGAACCGTTACAAGACTTCTGCCAATACCCTAATTCGTTGATGTCTGGCGGCACTCACTACCCGTTATGATCCTAACGGCTCATTACACCTCATTTCCGAAACCCTAACTTGTGGCTAATACATTTGTTTCACATCCATTAGAAGAGTTCCATGAAATTCGGTTCTTATTACCTGTGTTGAAGCCAGAGGAGTTAGTTCCCATCGATTGAAAATCAATTGGAGTGCTAGTCAAGTCCTAAAGTCTTCTTGATTGAAGATTCGACAATTATTTATTTAACAACCCTGACCAAATATCGGTTGTTGAAGAAACAGAAATGGGAAAATTAGAAAATTTTTGAAGTATTGCGGGGCGTATGGGTTCAGGATGATGATACGGTACATCCGGATCGGATCTGGATCCGAATGTATTCGGGCCCGCGATACGCCCGTATTGCATAAAAACAATATGGCCGTATCCGACTATAAAATCTTCATTTTGACCGAAATTGGTCACTTGTTTCATCCCAAACCAGAAGCTCTGCTGGTTTCTCCTTGTTTTTTCCGCCCTGAGTGTTCCAGGGGTGAGTGGAATTTTGATGCAAGAATTGCACATCAAGCATTGAGGTAAGCTTCAAATCCACAATTCTATAGTAATTTGGCTTGTGTAGATGTTGAATCTGATGTTGATCTATGGTTTACGACCGTACAAAGAAAAATGGTTGGATTTGGCTCAGAAGGTCAAAATGACCAAATCAGGATTCTGACTTGATGAAGAATACGACCGTATGATGTTAAATGGGATACGACCGTATCGGATGTGACAACCGTCAGATTCACCGTTAACTATTTATGTTAGTCTCGTTAACGACCTAGTTATATTTTTCGTGTCATGTTAGTGTCACGTGCGTTTATGTGACCTAGCCTGTCTCTGTTCACTATTTGAATCGGTTGCATTGTATAAAATAAAAATCGCAACGTAAATAAATTATTTTAATATATTATGTGCCACTATGTAAGGAATATTGCGCTTGGAAGATTTCCGGCTGAATGCCAATTTTACTATGTTCCGGCTGAAGTTGAAGTTGAAGCGGAATTCTCACTTCAAGCGAAACTGGCAGTTCAAGCGGAAAGAAGCAGTTTTGTCTTATAGCGAATATTCCGGGTGAACTCGATTATCCACCAGATAATGAGTTCAACCGGACTTTTCCTGAGATGTCTTTTCAGCAAGTCCAATCCTGCAAAAGCTTCTCGTATGCTTCTATATCTGATTCAAGCCGCTCTCCTAAAGTAGTATGTTGCTGTAAACACGCAAGATATTCCAATTGCCGATGTTTATTCGTTTAGTAGTTTGTATTTGACTTTTTAGTTTACGGTCTAGATTAGATCGCATGAGATCAATGGCTGTGATTGATCTCATCTGCACTATATATAGCTTGTTAGCTCTCAGTTTACACAACAGTTGTCATCACTTGTAATAGTGTAGCTTTGAGTTAATGCAAATAGTGCCGAGTATTTGATACTTTGTTGTTACTACTATTCTGCAAATCAAGCATTTACATTATACAAGAACTCAACATTGCTTAAGAAAAGTGAAATATAACTTTAATTCCACAGGGTTATATTTGCAAGTAAAGGGCTTTGTTTAAGTTTAACTCTGACTTATATCGATCCTACAATTGGTATCAGAGCTTTGGCTCTTTACTTTGAAGACTTCTAGTGCTTCAAAGTTGATACTTTACTTGCTTACTTGATTTCTACAAGCTTTTTCTGTTTTACAAAACTGTTTTTCACAATGACTGACTTAACTCTTGGTTCACTTAATGGTAGCTCTAACAAACCACCAATTTTCACTCCTGATGACTTTGATACTTGGAAACTCAGGATGGAAGGTTTTGTTAGAAGCCTAGACAGACGCATTTGGAACAGGTTGACTGTAGGTCCTTACAATCCAACTGTTCAATCTGCTGATGATGCCCAAGTGCAAATACCAAAACCACTAGACAAATATGTTAAAGCTGATTATACTGAGCTTGAATATGATCACAAGGCCTACTGGACTCTCCAGGCTGCATTACCCAACTCTATACTGGTAGGGTTCAAGGGATATAAGACAGCACATGGCTTGTGGAATGCTCTCAGTGAGATGTATGAAGGGTCTAGTGAAGTTAAGGAAAACAAGAAAGATGTTTTGAAACAAAGATATGAAAACTTTACTTACAAAACTGGTGAATCTATGACCAACCAGTACCTTAGATTTGTTTCACTTCTTGATGAATTGCAAAAGGTAGAAGTAAAAACTGAACAGGCTGATGCCAACAGGAAGTTCTTGAGATCCTTACCTCCAGCGTGGACTGTCTACACAGTCAGCATCAGGGAGTGCAAGGACCTCAAAAAGCTTAAACTAAGTGAACTCCATGGAGTCCTTAGTGCTTATGAAATGGAGCTTAATTTTAAGCAGAACAACTTTCCTAAAGCATCACCACAGTTGCAAACCACTGCTTTGGTTACAACTGATTTTCAAAAGATCTCAAATTCATCTCAATATCACTCACCCTCAGTCAGTTTCATTGAGTCACCTAGAGGCTCAGAGAGTTCTTCAACACTGTTTGACAACTCTCACTCTGCCTATGTGGCAACTGACTCATCTCAAGGCTTCACACGTGAAGACTTGGAATGCATAGGGGCAGATGATCTAGAAGAGATGGACATTTTAACTCAATTAGCTATGGTTTCTGTAAGGGCCCAAAGATTTTATAAAAGAACTGGAAGAACTTATAAAGGGTCAAAGGGATCATCAATTGGGTTGGATAAATCTAAAGCTAAATGTTTTAATTGTCACCAACTTGGCCATTTTGCCAGGGAATGCAAGCAGCCAAGGAGAGATGGACAGAACAATAACAACAATGTCCAACAGAGATCAAATCATGGAAGCAACAACAGCAGCAGTCAACACAACAACAACAACAGCAACCAGCAGCCAACTCAACCAAAACCACTTGGAAATCAAAATGTGGTGGCAGCTGTAGCTAACCAGACTGAATGCTATGAGTGGGATGACTTTATCACTGAGTTTGAGCCAATCAACCATGCTTTGATGGCTAAAGAAGATTCAACTGAACAGGTAAATGAGATTCCTGAAAAAGTTTTGGAAAATCTGTGCAGCCCTGCCTGCATAGAACAAGTGTCAAAATACAGGAAACATAACACTGATCTGATTGATGAAGTTTCTAACTTGAATGAGTTAAAGAATTGCTTTAAGAAAACTGAAACTGCATACATCACCAAAATTGAAAATTTAAACAAAGAATTTGATGTTTTGAAGCAAACTAACTCCATTTTGGAAACACAATTAGAGGATTTGTTGAACAAACTAACTATTTCAAGACAAGAAACAAAAGATGCAAAAGCAGAAAATGATGTTCTTGAAATTAAGTTAAAAGATGCCTTGTTCACCTGTGACAAATTCCAAACAGCTAACAAGAAAGCTGAGAAACTTTGGAATGGAGCAATGCATGGGAAAACAGGTATTGGGTACAACAATGTTGAACCACCCAAGGAATACTCACCTGTTATTGCTCCAATCCAAGCACTTCAGAAGGAGTGCAGTGTGAGTCTAATTGTTGACAGCACTGCATCTTCCTCATCTGAATCAAAATCTGTTGAATCATCTTCAAACTGTGAAGTCAAAGATGCTAGCACATCAGCATCTGTTGACCAATCCAAGGTTTTAAAACCAAAAGTTGCTTTTCCACCACCAACTATTTATGAGCCAAAAGACTCAAAAGTTGGAGGAAAACTACCTGAGCAGCCAAAACCAAGTGAAACTGAGAGAATGGGTAAGCTTACTTACCTCCAGGTCACTAATGAAAAGACAACCAAAAACACAGATACTTATCAAAGAAAGATGTTTGAATGTGTTTTCTGTGGTGAAAAAGGGCACATGGCTGCAACATGCAAATTCAATCCATTGAGCAAAGGTCAAAATTTGTTAAAACCCAAAAATGTTTCTACTCAGAAAAGATCTACAGGTAGAACCTCACCTGTAAGAAGTAACACAATGAAGTATTTTGATACTGAGTCAAACAAAATTTTAATTGGGAACGACAAAAATGGAAGTTTTTCAGTCTTAAAATCAAACAGGGTTCCGGCTGAACTTCAACCGGAAAAATTTTCAACCGGAAGAGAAGTTCAACCGGAAATCTCCAAAACACTCAGATCAGTTACTGCACCTAGACAACGACCCAGGGTTCAGTTCACTGATGAGTACGACCTTTGTGAAGGTCAAGAAAGGAGAAACCCATCTAGAGGCAAGACCTTCTCTAGAGAAAATTTTGTGAAAAACAAGCACAACTCTCAACCGAAAGTTCCTTCTAGCTCAAGTGGAAGTGCAACTGCTGCATTCCATAGTGAGAGATCTAGCCAAACCAATAAATTTTCAAACTTAAATGCTAGAATCTCACCAGTGACTAGAGTTGATCAGACCTACATCTCACCCAGTGAGCTGCCAAAGGTTTTGACCAACAAACAAAAGAAGTATAGGGAATATAGAGAAAGGAAAATTGCTGAGAGAAGGCTTAGCAAAACTGACAGGCAATGTCAATCAAGTACACAGCCTGAACACTTGAACATTGACCAAGATGACCTGCTGAATGAGGATCCAATACTAAATACTTTAGTACTTAAAGAATACAAGTATTATGATGCTTCTTGCAAGCCCAAGACCTCAAAGGCTTGGGTTCCCTTTAGAAATTAATCAATTTCCTTTGTGTGTAGGTGCATAATAAAGGCCAACAGAGCCTATGGGTTGTTGACAGTGGATGCACTTGCCACATGACAGGAAATAAGCATGTATTGGAAAACCCCAAAAACATAAATGGAGGTCCTGTAGCCTTTGGGAGTGCAAAAGGACACATTACTGCACAAGGTGCTGTCAGTAATGGGATGCTTACCTTTGACAAGGTAAATTTTGTTGACACATTAAATTTCAATTTACTTAGTGTCTCACAAATGTGTGACAAGAATTTGAATTTGATGTTTACTGAGAAAGAGGCCATAGTCTTGAAACCTGGTGTTAAAATCCCTGAGGAACTTGTGTTGCTCAGAGCACCTAGGAGAGAAGGACTATATATTTTGGATCTGTCTGCTGCCACTCCAGCCAGTGGAATTGCATGCTTTATATCCAAAGCCTCAGTGGATGAGTCTGATTTGTGGCATAGGAGGTTATGTCATGTTAACTACAAGAACATGAACAGAATAGTGAATCTCAGCTTAGTTAAGGGTCTTCCTAACAAGCAGTTCAACTGTTCTGAACACTGTGTTTCTTGCCTCAAGGGTAAGCAACACAAGATCTCTTTCAAGCCCAAAACTGAGTCTTCTATCACTCAACCTCTAGAACTTTTGCATATGGATTTGTTTGGTCCAACTAGAGTGATGAGCATAGGGAAAAGGTCATACTGCTTTGTCATAATAGATGATTACACTAGATATACATGGGTGTTTTTCTTAAAAACAAAAGATGAAACTGGTGATTTGTTGAAAACACTAATTGTATCTTTAGAAAATCAAGCAAAACTGAAAGTCAGGACAATCAGAAGTGACAATGGCACTGAGTTTAAAAATCATGTTTTGAACTCATTTTGTGAGGAAAAGGGAATCCTTAGACAATTCAGTGCTCCTAGAACTCCACAGCAAAATGGTGTTGCTGAAAGGAGAAATAGGACATTGATTGAGGCTGCTAGAGCAATGCTAGCAGATTCTAAGTTACCTGTGATATTTTGGGCAGAAGCAGTGAACACTGCCTGCTATGTCCAAAATAGGACTTTGATTGTTAAGGGTAAAAATAAAACTGCTTATGAGCTTTGGAGAGGTAGAAAACCTAACATTTACTTCTTTAAATCTTTCGGCTGTCCTGTTACTATTTTGATAACTAATAGGTTGTTGCCTAAATTTGCTGAAAAGGCAGATGAAGGATATTTTGTTGGATATTCTGGTGTGTCAAAAGCATTCAGGGTATACAATAAAAGTACTAAAATTGTTGAGGAAACCATTAATGTGACTTTTAATGAGAAATCTCTTAACAGTTTTGTATCTCAACCAGACTGGTTATTTGACATAGATGCACTAACCACTGCTTTCAATTTTACCATTGAGAAGCCATTGAGTTCAACAGTGCAGGAACAGGAACATAAGCAAAATCACATAAGATCAGCTGATGATATCTGGCAGATAAGCGCCAAGGAACTGCAAATGCAACCTACCTTCTTTTCATCCATCAGCACCAAGCCTGTGAAACCCAACAACTCAAAGAAAACCTCTGAAATTGTTCTTGCTGATGCAGAAGTTTATCCGGCTGAACTTCCGGTTGAAGTTCAAGCGGATCCTGTAGCAGTAGAATCTCCGGTTGAAATTCAACCGGAAAACAATTTTTCAGTAAATTCTGAGAACAATGAATCTAACGACTCAACTGATGCTGGTTCAAATGAGTATAGTTTTGAGCATCTAATTTCAGATTCAGTCCCCAGTTCTCATGAAGCAACTGAAAGTTCAGAACCTGTATCACAAACCAACAATATTGAGTTATTACCTCAACTCAATATTCCTCACAATGGGAGAAGCCATGAATTCCCACTATTTCCTGATAGGAGAGTTGGTAAGAATCATCCAAGGGAGAATATTATAGGAGACTTGTCAGCTCCTGTGCTGACAAGAAGCAAGTCTATTGATGCAAACATTTTCCTGCATGCTGCATATCTGTCTCAAGAAGTACCCACAAAGATCAATGATGCATTGGAAGATGAAATGTTGGGTAGAGGCAATGCAAGAGGAATTGTTTCAGATCAATAAACAGAAGGTTTGGGAATTGGTAGACTTACCTGAAGGTGAAGAACCAATTGGAACTAAATGGGTATTCAGAAACAAGAAGGATGATAGAGGAATAGTGATCAAAAACAAGGCCAGACTTGTAGCTCAAGGCTACAAACAGGAAGAAGGCATTGACTATGATGAAGTTTTTGCTCCTGTGGCCAGGCTTGAAGCAATCAGAATATTTCTTGCCTATGCTGCATTCAAAAACTTTTTGGTATTTCAAATGGATGTTAAATGTGCTTTTCTGTATGGTCTTTTAGAACAGGATGTGTATGTCAAGCAACCTCCAGGCTTTGAAGACCCTCATTATCCCAACAAGGTTTGCAAGCTGATTAAAGCTTTATATGGTCTCAAGCAAGCTCCTAGGACATGGTATGAGACACTCTCAAACTATCTCCTAGTGAATGGCTACAAGAGGGGAGCTATTGACAAAACACTGTTTGTGAAATCTGATGGCAAAGATACTTTGATGGTACAAATCTATGTTGATGACATCATCTTTGGTTCATCCAGTGCTGCCTTATGCAAAGAGTTTGAGGGATTGATGCAATCTAAGTTTGAGATGAGTTCAATGGGAGAACTGAACTTCTTCTTAGGCTTGCAAGTGAAGCAAACTGCAAATGGAATTTTCTTGAATCAGTCCAAATACATTCAAGATATGCTAAAAATGTTTGATATGCAGTCTGTTTCAACCTCAAGAACTCCCATCTCCACTTCTCACAAATTACACAGTGACTTAAGTGGCAAACCAGTGGATGTTCACCTCTACAGGGCAATGATTGGATCACTGCTCTATCTCACAGCCAGCAGACCTGACATCATGTTTAGTGTCTGTTTATGTGCTAGATACCAGTGTCAACCAAAGGAATCACACATGTTAGCTATGAAGCGAATCTTTAGATACCTCAAAGGACAACCAAAGCTTGGGTTGTGGTATCCAAAGAACTCAGATTTCTCCTTTAAAGCTTACACTGATAGTGATTATGCTGGTTGCAACTTGGACAAGAAGTCTACTTCAGGAGGATGTCAATTTTTGGGAGAAAGACTTGTGTCTTGGCAATGCAAGAAGCAAACCTGCGTGTCTACTTCTACTGCTAAGGCTGAATACATTGCTGCATCAAGCTGCTGCAGTCAAGTCTTATGGATCCAGAATCAAATGTTGGATTATGGCATCAAGTTCATGGAGACTCCTATCCTTGCAGACAAAAACAGTGCTATATCAATCACAAACAACCCCGTTCAACACTCAAAAGCAAAACACATTGATATCAGGTACCATTTTATTAGAGATTGTGCTGAGAAACACTTAATTAGAATGGTTAAAGTTCATACAGATCAACAATTGGCTGACTTGTTTACCAAAGCATTTGATGAAACTAGATTTTTCTATCTCATTAGTGCCATTGGTATGATGAACTTTGACTGATTAAACTATTTTCACAATTCTAATAAAAGAGAGACATGTGCTCAAAGAGCTCGTCTCTTGATACAAAAAGAAAATGAAAATGAAAATATTTAGTGTTAATCAGACGACATTTCAGTTCATAGTCAGTTACTGCTGAAAAAGCTATGATTAATTAACACAAATTTTCAAAAATCATGTGTTTTGGATTTTCGATTCAAGTTCAGGTTCAACATGAGAATATAACTTTTAAAATTCACCGGGTGAACTTCAACCGGAAAAATGCTTTAAAATGATGTGGAAATTTATTTTGAAAACAATTCTTTCAAGCGGAAAAATTGTCCGCTTGATGTTCAGACGGAAGAATTTTTGTTCTTAAAATAAAGGAGAAAATGGGTTCCGCTCGAACTTCCGGGTCAACAAAGTCAAAGTCTCATTTAATTACCCGGAAGGCACAATTTTCTAAGCGGATATACATTTATTTACCCATTAAATTTTTAATTGTTTAAAATCCGAGGTTTCAGTAAATTAACTTTTGGATAAGGACATGCTTTAACCAGTTGTACCGTATAACCCATAAAGCACCTATCCCATCAGTCACTGAACCGTCGATTTTTAGCCTCTCTCCTCCACATCAGCACTGAAAAAGGTAAAAAGCCCTAATTTACCGTCAGTTTCCCCATTTCTATCATCCCCACTCCGAAATTACTCCCAATTTCTCTCAAACCCTCTCCAATAAACTTCCGATTAACCGTTAACATTCTCAAAATCCGTCTCAACCATGGCTCCCAAAGCGAAGGCAAGTGACAAGAAGCCAATCGGTGAATCAAAGTTTCCCGTAGAGCATAACCTGGTGGCATACCTAGACCACCAACCAAAACTGATATCTACAACGGCATGATAAACTTCATCAAAAGTTCTCATCTCCATCATGCACTTACTATTGAAGCCAAAATTTTCGAAGAAGTGATGGAAGACTTTTGGGTTCATGCTAGGGTTACCGAAGGCGAAAACGGTGGTGACAAAATTGTGTCAACTGTTCAAGGGAAGGAAGTGGAAATCGATGAAGCCAAGGTGCGAAGACTGTTAAAATTAAGGGATGAAGGTGGATATGAAACGGTTGATCACACCAAATATCTCCGTTTGTTTAGAAATCTTGGATACGGTGGTTCACTGCAGAGCAAAACCATCAAGAAAGGGCAGTTACCATACAAGTGGAGGTTCGTAGCACACACAATTCTGGTGTGTTTGTCTCCAAAGAAGGGAGGATTTGACGAGCTCTCCAGCGAACAAGCTTCTGCCTTCTATGCTATGGTCAAAGGTGAAAATTTTAATTTTTCCAAACTCATTTTTCAAGCCCTAAAATCAAATGTCCATTCTGAATATATTTACCTATATCCTAGATTTTTAACTTACATTCTCAAAGAAGAGTACCCCAAATAGTTTGGCTTGGTACAATTTTGCATCAGAAAATTCTGAATGAGAAAACTTTTTCCAACCTTGCTTTAAACAAGTCTGCATTTCTTGGAAGGGACACTGACTACCCCTTACCAATTCCAAGGCAGTTTCCTGATGAACCTGCTACTGCAGAGGTTCAACCGGAAACTGTAGCAGCAACTGAGCTCCAAGCTCAAGATGACAGAACTGTAGACCTAACAGTATCTGATCCCACATCTGTCCCAGCTTCCTCTTCACTCAAAGTCTTTCAATCCAAAAAGAGGAAAGCTCCCACAAACACTACCACTGCCACCTCCTCATCTAACTCACCTCCTGTCATTTTTAAAAGACAGAGAAATGTGGTCACTAGGTCTCCTCCACCTAGCATCACCAGCCAACCTGAAGCTTTTAACCCCGCCCAAGGCAAAAACCTAAGTGGAAACTGGTAAAATTGGGATTATCTCTTAGGGATGAACCTTCAGTTGAGGGGGAGTCATTAGAAACAGATGTACCATCCCCATCTGAACATTTTTCACCCCTACTACCCCTGTCACCTAGGAGTGACAGTGCTCCCATTCTTGGCTTAAATGAAGGTGTTATTAACTCACATGCCTCATTACATGAGAACATCCCGATAACCCAGGACCTTGTAGCACTGCAACCCCACTCCTCACCGGAGGTGAATCTCAGGAGTCATGATGAGATTCATGCAAAAAGGGCTGCTGCTGCCCAAGGATCCCTACTGGATCTTGGTGTCAGTAGTAACATCAATAAGACCCAATTTGCGGCAATCTTCTCTGAATCAGCACCTGGAAGTCCTTTATTGGAACCAAGAGCTGCTGAAACAGATGAGGAGAATCCCTGGTGCCAAGAAGCCATGGGTACCAATGTTGATCAATCTCAGATTGATAGTTTGGTTTTTTCCAAGGATACTGGCAAAAAGCCAGTTGAGGATAGTCTTACACTACCGGAATTGATGAAATTGTACCTTTCTCTGCAAGCACAGGTTGAAACTCTCAACACTACTGTTGCTAAATTGGTTCAAGCTGATCCTATTCAAACTGAAGCAGGTCCTTCAAGCCCTATCAGAGATGCTGATGAAGTTATTGCAACTGATGAAGCTGATACTGTCAAATTGGGGGAGAAGATGCCATCAAGACCTGTTATCACAGAAATTAAAGAAGTGGAAAGGACACCGGCTGAAGTTAGAGCCACAGCCTGCCAAAGAATTGGTGTGAATCCCTTTTCGGTTGAAGATAGTTGGGTGACCATGAGATGCAGTCAACTGATTGCCATTTCTCCTTTTAAGGACCCAAATCTTGCTGAATTAGTACAGTCATCCATGCTAGTTGCTGGTGTTCTTCCTGAGCACATCAACATGATCACGACACTCCTCAAGGATGTCATTTTTCCGGCTGAAATAGCCAGTGATCAAGTGGTAGGAACTATTGCCTCCACCAGCAAGGCAGCACTTGATATTGAAGAAAGCACTACAACAGTTGCAGTTTCTACAATGACTGAAGGGGAAGACGAAAATTTGATTGGTGAAGGAGAAGGAACTGAGGTGCTGGAAATAGTAGACAAAGAACCTGAAGTCACCAAACCTCAGGTGGTGACTGAAGGGCAAATTCAGGTTCAACCGGAAATTCAACCGGAACCTCAACCGGTAGTTCAACCGGAAGAACACAGGAGTGAAGGAGTAGAAGATATAGCCGAAACTTTGATAACCTTAAGGAGCTCAGAACCTGTTCAAGCGGAAACACCTGTTCAAGCTGATGTTCCAAAAACTATTCAACAGGTGGTTCAGACTCCTGAAGCTGAGGCTATAGTAAAAATGGTGGAAAATGCCAAAAGAATAGCAGAGGATGAAAGGCTAGCAAAAGAACTTCAGAAGGAATATGATTTGTACCTACTACTGAAAAAGGTAAAAAGGGCATTTGTGGTTAGAAATTTGAGGAAAGAGGAAGAGATAGGTCAGATGAAAGTTAGGGGACTTTGCAGCTTGATTGATGAAATTTTCTATGAACTGAAAGGAGAAAATGTTGCCATCAATCCTAATTTGGTGATGCATTCACCTTCAGAGCTAATCTCAGGTACAACAACTGCTGATGTTAAACCTGAATCTATTGATTTTGCAGATGTATCACCTCCACCTTCATTTATTTACAACCCAAACCCAATGCCTACAACAGTTCCATCTATCTTACAGTCACTAGCCATCATACCTTACAAACCACCCTCCATCTCCAAGAAAGTAGCCACCAAGCTTGCCAACCCCAAGTACAGAACCGACAACTTTACACCCATCATTCCTTTCAAGAAGAAGCCTCCACCTACTATGAACTTTTCTGATATTTTCCCACCTACTCCACCTTCTAGCCCAACTCCTGAAGCCAGTAAACCACTCTCACGAACCTCCCTTCCTCCACTCACCATCAATGAACCCTCCACCACATTCACCAAACCTACTGAAGCCCAAGCTGGCCCTTCTTCATCTGACAGAGGCAAGAGACCCATTGTGCCAGAATCTACAGTTGATTCTGATAAAGAAAGATTGGTCAGAAAAAGAAAACTGATGCATGCCAAGAGCAAGAGAAATCAAAGACAAAAGAGAAAAGCTCCACCCAGTAAAAGACAAATTGTGGGTTGGACAGTGGATGAAGCCACATTTGATTTCACCTTTACTATGGCCAGTGGCATAACTCAAGTTGTAAACGTTCTCAAGGCCACATCACAACTTACTCTGCTGCAGATGACAGACATCATCCTAAAACTTAGAGAAATTTTGAATCCTTCAAGAGCTGAGCACATGCTAAGGCTTGTCTTTGAGCCAACTGTGCTAGAATGTGGAATGCTCTACAGAAGTAGTTTAGATGGTGACTCAGCAGAAGAAGAAGATGAAGTGCCTACCAGTGAAATAAAGTTTATCATTTGGGAAGAGGAGGAGAAGCTCTTTTATGTTCACAGAGCTGATGGCACTTTTACAATTCATGAGTCCATTTCTGTTCAAGAAGAATGGAGCAAAATGGACTGGGATTCAATTAAACATGTGAAGGTGACCAAAACAAACACCAAAGAGTTGTCTCAGAACCTTGATGCCAGCATCAGAACCACGGACAAGTAGAACAAGGTGAAGAAGATTTTTGGGTACAAGTCAATTTTTGAAGATAAACATTGGAATTTGACAGCATCAGCTTAGGGGGAGATTGTAAGGAATATTGCGCTAGGAAGATTTCCGGCTGAATGCCAATTTTACTATGTTCCGGCTGAAGTTGAAGTTGAAGCGGAATTCTCACTTCAAGCGGAACTGGCAGTTCAAGCGGAAAGAAGCAGTTTTGTCTTATAGCGAATATTCCGGGTGAACTCGATTATCCACCAGATAATGAGTTCAACCGGACTTTTCCTGAGATGCTTTTCAGCAAGTCCAATCCTGCAAAAGCTTCTCGTATGCTTCTATATCTGATTCAAGCCGCTCTCCTAAAGTAGTATGTTGCTGCAAACACGCAAGATATTCCAATTGCCGATGTTTATTCTTTTAGTAGTTTGTATTTGACTTTTTAGTTTACGGTCTAGATTAGATCGCATGAGATCAATGGCTGTGATTGATCTCATCTGCACTATATATAGCTTGTTAGCTCTCAGTATACACAACAGTTGTCATCACTAGTGTAGCTTTGAGTTAATGCAAATAGTGCCGAGTATTTGATACTTTGTTGTTACTACTATTCTGCAAATCAAGCATTTACATTATACAAGAACTCAACATGGCTTAAGAAAAGTGAAATATAACTTTAATTCCGCAGGGTTATATTTGCAAGTAAAGGGGTTTGTTTATGTTTAACTCTGACTTATATCGATCCTACACACTATGAGTTATTTAAATGTTTACCTAAATATTTATATTTAATTACTAATTAGTTTTAGTAATTTATTTCCTGACTTATGTGTTTCTTCAAAAATTGCATTTCGTAAGAAACCGGGTTTTATATGCCATTTAAGTTTCATGTGCGTACACGTTAACTAAACTTTTCCCGACTTAATATTTCATGTTAATTAAGTTATAAACTCATGGAAATGTTCCTAGCATTTTATTTTATAAGTATCGGGTTTAAAACCCATTTATATTGTGTTTTGAGATGCATATGCTTAGAAAGAGAACTAGAGGGACCAAATGTGTAATTTTACAAACTAAAAATCTGCCCAAAAGACTCCCCCTCCCCCTTGGTCACGCATTCTCTTCTTTTTACCTCTCTTCTTACGCTTTCACACACAAACACACACACTCTTGATTTTCTTGAAATCCAACATCAAACAAGCAAGATTTAAGGTTCCTAAGCTCAAGCAAGGTTCAAGAAGTCTAGTAGAATGCATGTGTTAGACTAGTGTTTATGTGGAATTTGGTGTGTTGAAATGCTCATGAAACATGTTTAATGTTAGGTTAAGTTAATTTATGATCTGGGGTTGAATATAAGTTCATATAAGTTCTGTTATGTTGAAGAAAAATCCGCCCCAAAGTGTTCTTGTCAAAAGCTTGTGTGGTTGAACATGAAATTTGGGTGTAGGTGCTTGTATGAAAGTTTTATGTTTTGGATTTTCTTTATCATGTGTGTGTTATGAGGGCTGAAAACTTGAGAGGAAATAAATCTCTACAAAGAGTTTGAAGATCAAATTGTTAACCAAAACTTTTAAACCAAAACTTTTGCAAATTCCCGTTTTTGACAGATTCTGTCCAAATTTTTGGCCATCTTGCACAGGTCATAACTTGCTCAAATTTTATCGAAATCGGTTGATTTTTTTTCCGTAGTAAAGTTCCATGTTTAGCTTTAAGTCGGCTACTCGCACGCATTCTAAAACCTCTATTTGGTCACCCAAAAGGCTGCTGCAAGTTAGGTATGTAGGGCTGTGTTTTTCAGTTAAATATAAACTTTGCTTTTTGGTTGGACATGATTCTTGTGTTCTATTGGAGGGATTATTGAATGAAAATGTTGTTTATATATTAAAACTAAGATCTGGAAGTTTTGGTAACCAAACTTCATGTTTTGATCAAGTTATGAATTTAGTTGGTTCAGTTTCACTACTTTGACTTTCTGCAACAAAGCTGGTTTTTGGTCAACTTCAGACGCGCATAACTTCCTCAATTCTTAACCTTTTGAGCTGATTCTTTTTGAAACATGTTTTAAACATTGGGAAGTATATACCCGTAAAATTTTAGAACCTGACTCCAATTGTGGAGCAAATTATGCGTGTCTCTAAATGGTGTATTAAAGACAACAAAGCTGGTTTTTAGCCAACTTCCGACACGCGTAACTTTCTCAATACTTAACTTTTTGAGTTGATTCTTTTTGCAACATGTCCTAAATGTTGATAAGTCTATGTATTAAAAATTTGAGAGGCTAACACCAAGAAATTAGCAAATTAGGCATGCCACTAGATGTATGTTCCGTGTTTGACTTTTAAATCTTATGCTTACGCATTTTGACTTGGGTTTTGCATATATGTTTTTCTCCTAGTTTAGGACTTGTGTTTAAGTGTTATGACCTAAATGAATGTATGAAAACATGATTGATTGTTGATAAGCTATATTCGTCCTAGCGACAACCTCTAATCTGGTTAGACCATATTCACCAAAATAGGTCATTCACAACCAAACGTTAAAGTCAAGTGTTGAGTCCCAGTGCACCCTAAGGTGAGTTTCACTACTTCATTTAGTTATATTCTATTGAGGATGATAACACACAACTAGTTGCATCCGGTAAGGGATGGAAATGCTATAACAAAGGTATTTTGTTCGTTTATATAAATATTCGTTAAATATCACACGATTCACTGAATTGCATTTTATTTACAAAAAGTCCTTACTTTCTCGGGCTGTTAATATAGAATAGCGAGGTAATGTTGAGTAGTATTACTGGGGATTGACACCCCCGCTCAGCGGTGCACAGGATGCACCCTCCCGACTGGCGGTCGGACTGAGAACAATATTAGCCTAAAACTACCGTGATCGGGAAAGACACGGGGAAGAAAATCGCACAGGCTAAACCTGTGACACATAGTCAGCTTTGGTAGCGAACATTCAGGTGAACATAAGCATAAGCTAGATACCTAACGATATGGATATTACTCGTAGCTTACGAATTGGTCTTTCATTATTCGTATACATTCTTGGTCTACACAGTGAAGTGTACACCGCTTTTATGAACTCACCAGCTTTTACTGACACTTGATTGTTGAATGCTTTTCAGGTTACTTGGAGGATCTTGGAGGCACGAGCGTTGGCAATACTTGTCTTTTGTAAAAACCTTTTGGGAATTGTATTTCAAATACTTTAGTAATTACTTTTGCTAAACCGCAACCTTGTAAAGTTTTAATGCTTCCGCTGAATTGCAAATGTAAACTCTGATTTATTAAATGTAACACACGACTGGTTTACCCTTTAAATATGGCTTGGTTGTAACTAAAGACTTGGATCCTGGTCTGGATCAAACCCCACACGGTTATACTCCATTAGTGGAAATTGGGGGTGTGACATCGGAGGTCGACCGATTTAAGAATTCGGATTCTAAAGGCAATATGATTGTATCCATGTTATGGCAATACGGCCATATCGTGGGATTATCAGATTTGGAGATCTGATCTCGTTGGTAATACGCCCGTATTATATAAATATGAATACGGCCGTATCGCGGGTATTCGGAAAATGAAGAAACTATTCAATACGACCGTATCAACATAATGTGATACGCCCATATTCATCCTGGAATAGTTTGAAGTCTTAATTTTCTGTTATAAAATGAAAATTTAGACTATGGATTAGGAACAGTATTGTTCTAAGGTTTTACTGGACTTATTGGAAATGAATTGAAAGGATTTCATAACGGTGTGTTTTAGCATAAACATAGAAAAATCAAAAAGATTTTTAGTGTGTTTTGACATAAAGTTTCAAAAAGCCAGAAAGATTTTATTTCTTATTTTTTTCGACTGATCGATATGTGATACGATATATTTTCAAAACTATATCTTGGATTCTCAAAGAGAAGTTTTTCGCTAATATTAAATTAATTTTGGTAAATCGAAATGGAAAAAACGCACTTTTGTCTTCTAAAGTTGCAGGTTCAAAGAAAAGACTCTAGCATGGTGAAAGAGGGAGATTGTCGTATTTACAAAATGGATCTTGAAGTTTAGAAGATATTTCAAGATTGATCCAGCCATGCAAGCTCTACAACTAACAAAAAAATTCAAGTTGGAAGATCTGATGCAGCAATGTTGAAGATTTAGTTAGTGTAGGTACACCACATGTTAAGGGGGAGTATGTTAGAGCATAATCCTATGCTATAGATTGTCTCGTGTGTTGTATCTAATCAAGGGCGTAATAGTGAGTTTAGGGAACCACGAACTAAGAAAAGAACCATGGGTTCGTGGGCAACGAACCAACGATTCATTGCTGCTTGGTTCACTGGGCAGTCTAACACTATAAATAGTGTTGAATTGCTAAGCTCTTTAGAACTCTTGACATTTTGTCATTCTGTGTGTGTGTTTCTAGAGAGAGAAACCAAAGAGAGAGCTTTGTAATTCTTCCTTTGTGTGATTCAATAAACAAAGCAGTATATTTACCTCTTTGTCATCTCGAATTCATCCCGATCAATAAACGATTCACGCTCAAAGCTTTTTCAGCTTCTCACAATGTGGGTGATTCTACTGGAATCCCCGATAGGTTTGAGCTGCTCGGGTCTTGTTTCCAGTTGTAGTTCTGATTGTTGTTCCACCCAGAGTTGTAGGAGTTGCGATATGAATTATCGTGTTGACGGCCCTGGCCAGCCATGAAGTCAACCTGCTCAGAGAGGTTAATGTTACCCTTCATAGGATAATCCGTAAGAGATGGGGACTTCGGCACAACTCACATGTCTTCACCTGCTACTGGTTAACCAGTATATTACCCATCTTTTTTGACAATTCCTCGACCTGGGCGTTCAAGGCTATGATAGGGTCAACCTTGTTGGATATTGTATATCCAGACCTAACAATTTCTAAGAACCCGACCCGGTTGTGACTTGTAACAATTACACTGAGGGCAACGAGAACTGAACATGATTAATTTGTTAAACGTTGTTCTGCGAACACCAAAATGATTTACATTGTTATTTATATATTGATATAAATAATAAGTAAACATTTCATATTATTATTATTTTATAAATTTTTATAATTACTATTACTATAACTAAATAAAAGGTAATTAAATAAAGTTAGTTTATTTAATTAGTTTTATTTAATGTGGTTGGATAATAGTAATTTAAATAAATCTGTTTTACTTAAATAAACATTATTTTAATACACTGGAAGAATAAATAAAAAATTTTAAATCATTTGTAGTTTATCTACAATTACTTGAAGGATAAGCCAAAAGAAATATTAAATAAACCAATTGTTTTTTATCAACAACAGGTTTATAGGGTTATAAATAGGAGACAAAAATACAGATTTTGGGTTGCACTAATTAAGCCTCCAAAACCCTAAGAATTCTGGCTCCTCCTCCTCCTTTGCGACACCCTCCGATTGCCGTCGACCATTTTCCAGCCTACACCGCCGTCGCAACCCAACCACTGGCAACCTTCTTTCGCTGCCATCACCCATCCGGCAACCACTGTCGACCAACCACCGCCGATCGCCGCCCGATCCGGCAGACCGCCACCGCACCCTACAGCACCATCGTCGTCCCGCCACCGTCTCCTTGCTATGTTGCCGCCATTTTAACCACCGGTCTTCTGGATCTGTTTTGGTGCGTTCTTTTTGCTAGGTTTCGAACCACTCCCGAGCTCGCTTCTCCGGTAAGATTTTCGTAACCCCTAGCATATGTCTCGTTGAACCTCGGTGTCTCGAATAGTTGTTTGACACAACCGACCATTCAAGATCTAAATAATTTTGGTTTAGACCAAATCATAATCTTGATTATGATAATCAGATAAAATTGTTGTATTCGATTACCACAACTTTATCTGACAAATATTAAGTAGATAAAATATATATATATTTGATGTATATTTAAACTAAGTAAAATATAAATACTAATATAAGTATATAAATATCGATTTATGTTTATTAGTATTTAACTAGTGTTTGCGTGTCAGTGATTGGATCATGTTATACTTGTCACTTGGTTTTTCGCGTTTGTTTTATTTATATATTTCGAGATACATATAAATAAATATACGCTTCCGCAACTCTGATTTGATTAATGTAATTAAATGTAATTGTATCCGGTAATACAATTAATAAAATGGGTTTTTTAATAAAACTTAAAATTACTATCCGTGACCAGAATACAACTTGCAAAACCCAACAGTGGTATCAGAGCCTTAATCACCACACGTAAATCTAGACCGGTCATATTTTAAATCGGTTTGAAATTGCAAATTGGGGTTGACCCAAAAGTTGTGAATTAAAATTATAATATATTTAACTGCATAAATATATATTGGTCGGTTTGGATCCACCAAAATAATGCAAGTATTATGGTTCAATTGTTTTATTTTGGCCCATATTTTGGCCTATTATGTAATAGATTAGAGTTTTCGGTTGGCCCATTATTTTTGGGTTGAAAGTTGTAATAAATAAATTTAAGTTTATTTATTTCTTTTAAATGTATTTCTATTCTGAGAACTTTCCCAAAATAGCAAGTTCCTAATTTTGGCAAGTCTCTAATTCGGATGTGTTTCCAAGTTTGGCAACTTTTCCGATTTAGTAACTTTTCAATTTTGGCAAGTCCTATATCGGTTCGGGTTACCGTTTTTTAACTTTCCTAATTTAGCAAGTTTATAATTTTGGAAAGTTTGTTATTTTGGCTCATGTTTCCAAACTTGGAAATGTTTCTAATTTTGGCAGTTTTCGATTTAGCAAGTTTCTAATTTTAGAAAGTTTCCAATTTCAGAAAGGTTGATGTTTTGGCTCGTGCTTTGAACTTTGGTAACTTTCCCGTTTTAGTAGTTTTCCGATTTGACAGGTTTCCAGAATTGTTAACTTCTCAAATCTTGCAAATCTGGCAGGATTCCAGAAATGGGAACTTTCCAAATTTGGTAGGTCTCCCAAAAGAAAGTTTATCAACCCGAAGAACAGAAGATTCAATCAAGCACAAGAAGAGTCTTGGAGTCAGTGGGAGCAGTTGAAGATAACAAGATGCTCAGAGAAGACCATTGTGTGTTGTCTTAATCGGTATTGCTAAGAGGCTCTAGCAATATTGAAGCCCTTTTAAAGGCCGAATACATGTTTATGTTTAGTGTGTTTGGTTGCTTGTTTTGAGATACCTGATTTTTCAAACAACTTAAACAACTAAATTGTTTTAAAGCGAGTTTAAAAGGATTTACCAATCAAAAGATTAATGAATTCTAAAATTGAAAACACTGGAGCGTACGAATCGGCTTAGTTTGACATCAACGTGTTATTATATCAATGACAAAACATGTAAATATCAAGTTCAATCTCTCATTCAATAACAAAGAACAGTTACAGAGAGAATCAGAACTATTACACCTTTGAACACACACACTTACAAAAAACTCATTGCAGAAAACTAGACTAACAACCTATATATAGGACAACCTGCTGTCCGAACTCCTAGCTGGTCCGAACCCCAAGTTCGGCCTAGGTTCGGCCTGGGTTCGGCCAGAGTTCGGCCAGCAGGCCTTGGTTGAAATCTTTAAGTCTTCAAACACTTTATCTGATCTAGCATGTTGCCACATGAGGTATCAACAAACTCCCCCTTGGCAAATGCTGGACCGTTCTTTATCAGCCTTGAACATCAGCAGCCTCATTCCCAGTCCATATCAGTTCATGATTATGCACGACATAGATATCGAAAGCAAAAAAAATCTGTATCACCCATTGAAACTGCAACGCCTGCTCCATATAGTCAGGATGATACAAGATCTTGTTATGATACAACACATCTATATCAGCCTTGGATAGATTGATCAGCCACATCGGATCATACACTTTCACAACCCTGTTTTCTTCTTTCAGCACAATCACAGCTTCACCAGTCTTTTCATTGTAATACCACCATCTCAATTCGTTAATGAAATCTAACTCCATTTTTATCAGAGGAATCTTTTTCATCACAGTAGGTTTCTTCTTGAAAGTCAATATTATCAGCTTCTTTCCAGTCTTTTGATGAACCTTAGTTGGATGTCGATGCCTTTTTGGTTTTTGAGGACTCAAAAATTGAAATCCTTCTTGGCATTCTTTCTCGATAAGCTTCTTGAAGTGAAAACCCTTCCAATCAGTGCCATAGTTGCACAAAGGCTTTCGCGTCAGCTCTCGAACATCCCAAACTAGTAAACTGCTGAAATCTCTTACACATTTGAAGTACTGGATACATTGTTGTCGTTTAATCCCATAGCACTTCAAACTATCAGTATACATCCAACTGATAATATCACCCGAAGCTTAACCCTTGAATTTTACAGATGATCTTTGCTTGATTGGCTTCGGAGGAGGAACGTAGTTGGCATGAAACGTCTTTATGTATTCATCAAATGCCCAACATTGTTCTTGTTCCTTAGCCTCCTTAGCCACCGGGTCTTTAGGTTTCTCAGCCTCTTTCTTCTTCAATCTTTCCTCCGCTTCATCACTTTTTTCCTTAGGAAAGAATTCAAAATCGTCACCAGTCTGATCATTGAAATTTGAGTACATACCAGGATATTCTTCCTCGGTAATGTCGTCGGTCTCAATTTCTTCATCAAAAATATCTTCTTCATCTTCATCAGACTCAGGATCAGACGATTCATATTTCTTTGGTTCAGATCTAGAAGCCTTCTTCATATCCTCATCATTCAAATCAAACACCACTTGCAGTTGTTCAGCAGTAAGATCACCAATAAACTCTCCTTCTTCAATTGTTTGTAGCATGTATTTGAATTCGCCCAAACTAATTGCAGCTTGATTTGATGGGATAGAAGTAATCGGCATTGCTTCTCTCGATTCTTTCTCCCCCTAGGATGTAGATGTCCCAGCACCCGAACCAGTGGTTCCAGTCGGACTTGATCCTCCACCTACATTCCCTTGAGGATCATCCTAATCGGGATCATCATTCATAAACCTCATGTAATCTTCCTGACAACCAGAGCTATCACCAATCTCCCCATGAGCTTTAAATTTCTCCATTAAGAACTTTATTTGCTCATGCATTTCAAGAAGCAATTTGCTCTAGGTCTCACTAGATCTGTTCAAACGAAGAATCTCCCGATCTTTAACCAAATCTCAACTCTGCAATGTAGTGATTAATTCACCTTGAGATTGATTCTGTGCCCTCAATTCGTCATTACTTGTCTTGAGCTCAGTAATCATCTTCGATTGCTCTTCAGTTGTAGCTTTCAAAACATCAATCTGCGCTTGCTGATCGGTGAGAGCACTGTGAAGAATACTAGCTTGAGAGAACGACACAGAACCTTGATCGAAGATGAAATTGATATTAGGTGTGGAATGTGTAGAGGCCGTGGCTGTTGTTGCTGTTGAGAAAACAGGATTCATGGGTGTAGAACCCATTGGCTGATTCACAAACTGTGCACCAGCATTTGCTGAAGGTGTTGTGCCAACAATTGTAGACCTATCTGCATTCATCAAGTATTGCAGAAACTCAGACTGAACATCAGACACTGAAGTCTGAATAGTTGTCGTCGTTTCTGGTAGAGACATTGTAGGACTAGCAGAAGAAGATACACCCGCCCGAGGCTTTAAAATAAACTTGTGATCCTTCTGTTTCTTTCCTCGGCCACCAGCAGCAACTGATTTCTTCCTTTTCTTTGACGGAGTCGAAGAAGTACCAGTAGCGTGCTGTTTTCCTTTGCCATGTAAAACATCGGCTTCAGGATGGTAATCTTCGTCTGACTCAGATGAGGCAACATCAACATACACATGATCTTTGCAACGATCGTTGCTTTTGTTCAGGCTGTTTCGGTACGCGAAATGTTCATCGCTACCCTTTCTGTCTTTCACATATTTTGAGTTGATCTTGATGCGCACAAACGGATTGTTTGTATCTGATGCATCTTCAGAGTCAGCCCCAGCATTCAAAAAAACATTATCATCATCTGATGAATCTTCATATAACAAGGTGTTAACAGCTGGTGTCTCAGTCACAGTGACAGTTATAGGAACCTCTTGTGCTGAGACCACCGGTTATGAGACAAATGGTTATGAGACAACCGGTTCTGGATTCACAGATTCTTGTACAACTGGTAATCTTCTTTTTGGTCTTTTCACTCTTCCTTGTTGGGGTATCCGATTTTGTTCCACAAGCCAACTATAATCGAGTTCTTCGGAATCACTTCCCGAAGAATGATAAGCAGCACCTTGAGCTGGTGCCACATAATCAGGATTAGCCAAATGACCAATCAAACGTTTCAACTTGGGCTGCTCTTCTGGTTTTTTCTTTTGATAAGATGCCAAAGCACCCACACTCGCTTCATTCATGTGTTTCAGCTCATCTTGTGATCATTTTTCTTCACCAAATCTGGATATAAATCATTCAGAATCATCATCAGAAATCTTGGATACATTGTTTCTTTCTTTTGTCTTTGAGTAAGATTATCTCTCATGTAATGAAAGATTAATCCAGCTACGTTGTAAGGACGGTTCATCGCCAAAGCATTCAACAATGAGAGCATAAGCTGATTGACCTCATCATACCCAGAGATTCTGTGTCCTAGACACACCGATAGCACATGCACCAAATATTTGTATGGAACACTCAGCGACGATTTGTAAATCCACTATTTTCTTGGATCTTCAGTGTACCAAATCCGTTTTAATAGTGCCACGTTATAAGCTTGTAGGAACTCAAATGGTGCTGTTGTTGAATCAACAGTCAACTTTAATACCCTTCTAATATCAGCTTCTGTAAATTCCACCGTTCGATTCTGAAGTGTTGCCGAAATTCTGATCGGATCATCAATGATTGTTCTGGCAGTACTCCAAAACTCCAGCACAATATCACGATACACGTCACATGATAGAGTGATTGCATAGTGAATTCTCGATCGTCGAACAAAATCAAAAATTCCAGAACCTCCAAATTTGGCAAGCTTTGATCGGGCAACTCCAAGATGAGCACACACGTTATGTTTATCACCAACTTTCAAATTGTCAGCCATATCTGAAAACACATAAAACGAAAAGTTCATTAAATCCCATGTTATTAACAGATATGTTCACCAATTTCGTCAATTCATTGTCGTTTGCGTAAACAATTAACTTTTTAATCAAAAAAATTTATCATGGCCGAACTTGGTCCGAACCATGTCCGAACTTGGTGCGAACTTGGACTGAGCGCCGAACCTTGTCCGAACCTTGTGGTCAACGTTGACCTTAGTCAAACGTCCGAACCTCATGGTCAATGGCCGAGCAAGGTCCGATCTGTGTCCGAACTCCGAGTTCGGAGTTGTCCGAACTTCAGGTTCGGAGCCTGACAAACTCCGAAAGATTTGAATCTCAAATCAATCGATTCAGTCCAAAACAGATCCTAAAAAATAAACCCATGAAGCGGTTTTAGATGACAAATCCATGGAACCAGTTTTTAGCTTCTGAAATCAAGTATTTAATAGTTAATTTTTGGATGTATGAAGTAAAAACCCTCGGATTGTATTTTGAACAGAAAACCCATTAATCTTGACCAAAAATCTAATCCACCACCAACAGTGTACTCGGAATCGAGAGTCCTACCTAAATCTGGTCTCAAATCGTTCAAACAAGCCGTTAATCAAAGGTTTGAAAATTAGGCAGCGGTTCGGTAAGAGTTCGGAGTAAAACAGAATAGTAACTCTCCGAACTCTGAGTTTGGCTATTTATAGCCTGTGAAGTTCGGAGGTCCGAACTACGTCCAAACTCCACGTTCGGTCTCAACCTTTGGTCCGAACTCTACCTTCGGCGTGTCCGAACTCTACCTTCGTCCCATTCAAAACCTGTCCGATCTTGAACTTCGGACCCTCCAAACTCCAAGTTTAGATGTCCGAACTTCAGGTTTGGACATTTTCAAAATATTTCATTTTTAACCCTTGAATTTGATGAATCTCCAAAATGAACCCCAAAAGTTTTAAGATTTGATAATTTTCCCAAAACTTCGTTCAATTCGATGATGAAATTTTGTGAATTCAAATCCATTTGGTTGTATCCGACATAATTTTGATTTTTCACTATTGGTTGATCGGAAATAAAACAGAAACACAATCTTTTTTATTTTTATAAAATTTTCAAACACACCAATAATCTTTTTGAATTTTTACAAGATTATGCTAAAACACACCTAAAATCTTTTTGGATTTTTCAGATACTCAAAAACAAATAACCAAACAGAAATGAAATAACAGAATTAAACCTAATATAACTTAAATTTTTACGAGAAAGATTCAGATGCGAGATTATATCAGCAAATGTGCATCAGACACACTTCATTTTCAATTTTAATCAGCATGCAAGCCAAGCTGGCAGCAAATACAATTCTTCAATTTATTTCAGCTCAGGCAGATCAATTTTTATAGCTTTCTGATATGTTAAGGTATGATTTAGCATGCATTGATAATATGATAGCCCGGACAATCCGAAATACTGGTATTTTGGCTTATTCTATTTTTGTATTTTTCACAGAATTTAGATTTCCAATAGAGATTTATCGTCAATGGTGTTTCATGCAAAAACAAAGCAGAACCCTAAACAAACAACAATCAGTTCGGCTGGTAGGCACGCAGAGAAAGTCCGATTGTTTAGGAAAATAAGAAATAGAAAATAAAGCAGAAGTTGTATAACCCAACAACAATCAGGTCGGTGCTCCCGCACACGCAGAGATAGTCCGATGAGTTATACGAAACACCAAAAAAATAAAGCAGAACGTCAAACGAACACTAATCAGGTCGATCTTTCGATACGCAGAGAAAGGCCGATCATTTGACAAAATAAAGAAAATCAAACAAGTTGAAATTCTCACAAAAAGAAAGCATGCATACACCAGAACATCTTTTATTCTGTTATTTGCTATTTTAATTTTTTATTTGCCAAAATTACACAGCAAACATCATGATGTGCCTCACAAATAATCAAGCAGAGATTTTATGTTTATATCATACTAACATATATCAGATTTGCCTTTACGCATTTAACTAACCAAACAAGTACCTACAGCCTTTATTTTTACTTTATCCATGGTTGATAACACACGCTGATGTAATATCATTTCTCGCTTGGTCGGATCAATTTCTCAATTTTTGATTTTTCACTTTTTTTTATATTTTCTGATATATCTCCCCCTAAAATACAAAACTTTATTTTTGGATTTTGTAATAAAAAAGGAAACACAACTAAAAATAAACCAAAAACATAAAGTAATCAACCGACGGCTACTAAGCTAGAAGTTTTTGTATATCATTGATCTGCAAAAGATAACGAAAGCAGGTTTTGTTAAACGCTTTTGTAAAAAGATCTGCTTTTGAAAACCAGTATGGATCTTTTGCCGATCAATCAAGTGTTTCTTACACACTGCCATGACACCAAGCGATCGCCTAAAAATTGACATTCGGCCATGGTTGACTTGAAGTTAATCTTACAACCGCCGTAGTCCGAATCTGAGTAGGCCGATAGGTCAAACTTATCATCACGAGGATACCAGATCCCGAGATCTGTGTTACCCTTCAAATAAGCTAGAATCCTCTTGACTGCATTCAAGTGTGAAACCTGAGGTGCTGCTTGGTACCTGGCAGACAAACATACTGCAAACATAATGTCAGGTCTACTAGCTATAAGATACATCAATGAACCTATCATTTCCTTAGACCGAGTGGCATCAATTGTTTCACCCTCTTCATCGGGACAAAGGCCATGTGACAGCTGTATCGGAGTTTTGGGTATACGAACATCTTCAACTTTGAATCGACTCAGAACATCTTTCACATACTCCGTCTGATGTATAAAGATCCCTGTGTCAGATTGATGAACTTGTAACCCCAAGAAGAATGACATTTCCCCCATCGAGCTTAAGAAATGGCTTTCATCTTGTTTCGCTATGAAGGATCTTATGGAAGCTGCTTTTATTCTTGGAATTAAGATTCACAGAGATCGATCGAAGCGGTTTCTGGTTCTCAGTCAAAGTACATACATTGACAAGATTGTAGCACGGTTCAACATGAGCAACTCCAAGAAAGGAGTCATCCATATGACAAAGGGTGTTGTCTTGAACAAATCTTAATCTCCTCAAACGGAGAAGGAGATTAACCAAATGGCTTCGATCCCATTTGCTTATGCTATAGGCTCGATTATGTATGGCATGCTATGCACTCGACCGAATGTCTCGTTTGCGTTGACCTTGACAAGTCGATACCAACAGATTCCTGGTCTAGCTCACTGGACTTCTATGAAGAACATCCTGAAATACCTGAGAAACACTAGTGAGATGTTTTTGGTATATGGAGGAACTGATGAGCTCGCTGTAAAGTGTTACACCGACGCTAGTTTTTAGACTGACCGAGATGACTCTCGCTCTCAGTCCAGATAAGTATTCACCCTCAATGGAGGTGCTGTTTTGTGGTGTAGTTCCAAAGAGCCAGTAGTAGCTGATTTCACTACTGAATCTGAATACATAGCCACCTCAGAAGCTGTCAAGGAAGCAGTATGGATGAAGAAGTTCATCACCGATCTCGTGTGGTTCCAAGCGTCAATCAACCAATCGAGATGATGTGCGATAACACAAACGATATTGCTCAAGCCAAAGAGCCAAGGTCTCATAAGAAGGCCAAGCACATTCTGAGGAAATTTCACTACATAAGAGAAGTAGTTTGAAAGAAATGAAATAAAGATATGCAAAGTAGACACATATCAAAACTTAGTTGATCCCTTTACGAAGCCCATGACTCACGAGACTCATGATCGTCACAGAGAAGCGATAGGGCTTAAATTAGGTAAAGACATGTTTTGATTTAGTATTTGGGTGTACGAACATATAATAGTTATCTTTACTATTCATATTCCATCGGTAAATGCAATATGGAATTTCATAACTGTGTTCGATGTTAATACGTTTAATCATCCCTGAATAATTGTTGATATTGTTCTAAATGTCCATAGTCGATTAGAGACGTGGGAACGACTCTAAATTAAGACTATTCTGATTTTGAACCTTAAAAGGATTTAACGTTCAAAAGTCACAGACCTCATTGGGAATGACGTTAGACGTAACTCGCATCAAGCAATGCAATCATGGAAGTTTTTCTTGCTTGATTAATGGTATGCTCTATTGTTTCCTTAGACCTGAGACGTATACTAGAACTCTTGTTTACTGCAGACTGTTCTTTGATCGTAGTCTAACGTTATCGTGTAACTGCCAACCATAGGACTACTTTTAAGAATGGTTCTAAAGTTCAGTGGGTGTTGTCAAGACAGGATTTCGTATTTTGGTTCGGCAATAAATAGACATAAAGGCGCCCTCGTTGATTCCAAGTGTGAAGTGTGAGGCCTCACCCAAACTAATTGTTTGTTTGATTGGTTCACTTTGGATGAGAGAACGAGATTATAATCGATGAATATAATACATGAGAGTCCATGTCTCATTATTCATCTATGTCTAGAGTGTTGGGTTATATAACAAATTATCACTTTAAACACGAGTACGCAGCGGAATAAATCCTATGAATTAATCTAACTAACCGGTTAAAGAACATGTACCTTTTTAGCTCGGCAAGAGAAGAACCTTTACGATTTGAAGTAAATCCCTCTACGTTCGCACACACGACACACCGATGTACGTATGCTAGTACGCGATCACGAACTCCTCTTGATATAGTCTTTGGTCGAACCACACAAGAAATCGAAACCCCTAGGGTTTTTTCTTGTTGCCGAAAATTAGAGAGAGAATAGAGAGAGATTAGGGTTTTGCACTTTATCAGATAAAAGCAACCTACAAACCTTAAACCCATAAGGTTTATTTATAGTGTTTAGGAACTTGATAAACAAGGTAGGGTTTGGGATAGGGTCTTTACGATTTTCGGCCCTAAGGCCTATCCCAAAACCTTCTCCTAATTGTAATCAAATTACAACTCTCTCTAATTTACAACTAACACCCCTGTTAACAATTAACTGTTAGTTTTTAACGACTCTTCGTTAAATGTTCGTGATAAATATTAATTAACTAATTAATTAATACAAATACATTAGTGTCGAGACGTGTAACCCCGTAGGCTTAAATACTTTCCAGACATACGCTTATTAATACGTGATCATATCCCTACAGCTCCCACTTGAGCTCGTAGTAATAAAGGTAATAACATTGGTTAGCGTCTAGCAACATGCCAATGCTCCCGGAAATATTTAAGTACAGTTTCTCAAAGTGTATTTAAATGGTACAGTCATTTACTATCCCTTTGTTACCGATACCGTTGTTAAATATGAATATGGATCAAGTCATTTCATACTTTAACGATTCTGTTTCTCATTCCCTAACTAATTAAAGATTACCAAATTCAAAATCGAGACACATCTGGATTTCATTTGGGCATGGCCATGCAAACATCTTAATTAGTCCCAATGAGGGGCCCAGTGGTATCTGCTTCAACTTTTAAGCTGAAGGAACAAATCCTCTTGACTACACGTGTCCAGTCACATACTTCACTACACTTACTGGAAATAACCCTTTTGTACTACCTTATTCAGGATAGTTAGAACTATATCAAGTAGGTGCAATCCATACATGCATGACCTGCTTGTATCTCAAGTCTAAGGATAAGTAAAGCAACCATTTATGAATTTCACTCAATGACGACGATCCATAAAGTGACAATTCGCTAGTGGGTTAGTCTGATATGCATCCAATGAATATCATGTGAGTTTGGTGGGACCATCCATTATATATTCCAAGAATATTACCAATCACTCAGATTTATCTTTGTTTAACTATATTCCCATATACTTAATCGACAATGGATGATTTAGAATACTTGACAAGTACTCAAGGATTAAACATGCAAATATAGGACACAATTTACTATTAAATGAAATCAAACATATCAAGTACTTTATTTCATTATATAAATAGAAATTGTTTAACATCCCTTATCCAAATACCGAACATCAGACATACATGATTTAACTAGCTAATTTAAGTCCCATGCCCTCGGCATGCCTTTCAAGCTTCGGCCTCGACAAAGCTTTCGTGAAAGGATCAGCTAAGTTAATATCTGTGTGAACTTTGAGTAATCTGATTTCACCTAGTTCGATCTGCTCACGAACATAGTTATATCTCCTGGCATAGTGTCTGGCGCCCTTCTGAACTCCAGGTTCTTTGGCAATGATTAATGCACCAGTATTATCACAGTACATATCAATAGGCAAGTTACTTGTAGGGATCACATCAAGCCCACAAATAAACTTCCTTATCCAGACTGCCTCCATTGCAGCTTCTGAAGCAGCAATGTACTCAGACTCTGTTGCAGACATAGCAACTGTGGTTTGTTTCTTGCTTTTCCAATCCACAGCGCCTCCATTCAGAACGAAGACGTACCCAGACTGAGACTTCGTGTCATCTCTATCAGTCTGAAATCCAGCATCACAGTATCCTGTCACTTTGAGCTCTTGATCTAGATTTCCCCCATATACCAAAAACAAATCTCTAGTAGCCCGTAGGTACTTGAGAATGGTCTTAACAACAGTCCAGTGACTTTCACCCGGATTCTATTGAAATCGGCTAACGATATTTTGCGCAAACGCTATATCAGGTCTAGTGCATCTCACCGCATACATTATGGAGCCTACAGCCGAAGCATAAGGAACTCTTTGCATATGCTTCACCTCATCAGGTGTAGAAGCACCTTGTTTGACCGATAGACCAAGTCCTTCTTGGCATAGGTACTATACTACGCTTGGAATTCTCCATCTTGAATCGCTTCAAGATCTTATCAATATAAGCACTTTGACTTAGTCCAATCAACCGCTTAGTTCTATCTCTATAGATCTTGATTCCAAGAATGAATGCTGCTTCTCCCAAGTCTTTCATGGCAAAACACTTTCCAAGATGGGATTTTACGTCTTGCAACATGGGAATGTGTTTTCCTATTATCAATATGTCATCTACATATAAGACAAGGAAAGTAACATTACTCCCACTAGCTTTGCGATATACACATGGCTCATTGGGATTCTGAACGAAACCAAACTTTTTGATTTCTTCATCAAACCGTTTATTTCAACTCCTCGATGCTTGCTTTAGTCCATAAATGGACCTTTGAAGCTTGCATACTTGGTTGGGATGTTTTGGATCAATGAACCCTTCAGGTTGATCCATATAGACTTCTTCATCCAAGTAACCATTTTAAGAAGGCAGTCTTAACATCCATTTGCCATATCTCAAAGTCATAGTACGCTGCTATGGCTAAGAGAATCCTAATAGCTCTAATGTCAGCTACTGGTGAAAAGGTCTCATCATAGTCAACGCCAAAACGTTGAGTATAACCTTTCGCCACGAGACGAGCTTTATAGGTGTGTACATTTCCATCCATGTCGGTCTTCTTCTTGAAGATCCATTTACTTCCAACAGTTTTCGCGTTAGGAGGAAGATCAACCAAGTTCCAAACTTGATTATCTTTCATGGATTTCATTTCCACGTTCGCAGCTTCAAGCCATTTGTCAGATTCCGGATCTGATAATGCAGCTTTGAAGTTCGGAGGCTCATTGAGATCTCCTGATACGTTATCCTCGGATTCGACTAGACCAATCCATCTATCCGGATTACGTACGATCCTTTCGGATCTACGAAGTGGAATCGCAACATCATCGACTTGAGGTTCATCACTTTGAACATTCCCCCCCCCCCCCCAAGTTGATGATTGCTAGTTATTTCAGAAGGTGACACATCTTCTAGTAGTTCTACAATTCTCCCACTGTTCTCTTGAGCTATAAAATTCTTTTCAAAGAATTCAGCATATCGAGCAACACGAACAGTATTTTCGGAAGGATTGTAAAAGTAGTAACCCATTGTTTCCTTTGGGTATCCTACGAAGATGCACTTAGTTGATAGGGTTGTAGTTTGTTAGGCGTATCACGCTTCACAAGTGCCTCACATCCCCAGACTCTTAAGTAAGACAACATAGGGACTTCTCCATGCCACAATTGATGCGGTGTCTTTTCAACCTTCTTGGTTGGAACCATATTTAGAACGCGTACAGCGGTTTCTAGAGCAAAATCCCAAAATGATATTGGGAGAGTTGTAAGGTTCATCATCGACCTTACCATTTCCAGTAAGGTTCGATTCCTCCTCTCAGAGACTCCATTATGCTGAGGAATGTAAGAAGGAGTAAGCTGTTGGACAATTCCACACGCTTTAAGATAATCCTTAAACTCTTGGCTTAAGTATTCTCCACCACGATCCGATCGAAGGGTCTTGATGGTCTTTCCGAGTTGATTTTCTACTTCGTTCTTGAAACTTTTCGAATGTTTCAAACACTTCATGTTTATGTTTAAGCAAGTAAACATAACCATAACGACTGAAATCATCCGTGAAAGTTACGAAGTAGCTAGCACCTTTTCTTGACACATGTCTAAATGGGCCACAAACATCAGTATGAATGAGTCCAAGTAGCTCTTTAGCCCTTTGCGGCTTGTTCGGAAAGGGTTTTCTTGTCATCTTTCCTGAGATACAGGAAACGCATTTATCAAATGATTCATCATTTGATTGTAAGATCCCTTCACGTTGAAGTCTTTCAATGCGGTTTTTGCCAACATGGGCAAGACGACAGTGCCAAAGGTAGGTAGAGTCCAAACTAGTTTTGGCTCGTTTGCTAATATTGTACATTGAATTATTTGAAACACAACCACGCATATCAATTTCATAAATGCCATCACAAGGAATAGCATCAAAATAATGAACATTATTTTTAGAAACTGAAATACCGATATTATTAAATGCATTAATAAATCCTTGGTTTTTCAACAAAGAAACTGAAATAACACCTCTAGTAATAGAAGGTGCATAATGACAACTGTCTAATACAATGAATAACCCAGAAGGCAGAATTAAATGATATTCTCCTATAGCTTCTACAACTGCTGGCAAACCATTTCCCACGTACAATTGCAAAGCCCCAGGCTTCAGTTTCCTCCTCTTTCTAAGACCCTGTAACGAATTACAGATGTGAGTTTCACAGCCGGTGTCATACACCCATGAATCACACTTAGAAAAGGAAAATAATTCAATTGTGAAGATACCTGAAGTACTAGCCCCGCTAGTATTCTTTCTCTTTTTCATCAACTCAGCTAGATAGGTAGGACAGTTCCTCTTCTAGTGTCCAACTTCACCACAATGTGACAGATATGGTCTTTAGCCGGATGCTCTTTTGCGGCCGGAGGGGTTTGCTTGGTTTTAGGAACAAACGCAACTGCCTTGCCTTTTCCTTTACCATCATTCTTGCCCTTCGCCTTTTGCAGTTGTTTAGCCTTTTGGATCTTTCCCCCCTTGATCATAAGAACTTGGGGTGTTTCAGTGGCCTTCTTAGGAATCGTTTTTTCATACTCGACAAGCATAGCATGAAGCTTAGGTATAGTCTTAGTCATACTATGCATGTTGTAGTTGCGCACAAAACCCTCAAAATCCTTCGTAAGAGATTTGAGGATCATGCCAACTGCCACAGCCTGATTATACCCATAATTGAGCGATTCCAATTTGTCAAAGTAGCTCTTCATCTTGAGCACATGACTACTGACCGATTTACCAGTTTCAAGCTTCAAGTCGTGGAGTTCCACAACTAGGTCGAACAATTCAACACCAACTTGTTTTTCATACATCTTCTTTAGCTCTTTGATCATATCATAAGGTGTATGAAATTCGTATTGCTTCTGAAGATCGGGAGTCATACTCGAGATCATCATGCAAGCAACCTCATCGTATCTGCTATATTCTGCATTGTAGAACGCTTTCTCTTGATCAGAAGCATTAGCAGCTGGCTCGGTCGGCCAATGATTTTCAAGGACATCGGTCCTCCGTTCAACTCTAAGGACAATCCTCAGTTGACGGTACCAGTCATTGAAGTTAGATCCATTCAGCTTTTCTCTTTCAAACATTTGACGAAAAGCATGACCAACATTGTTTTGAGGAGGGTTTGTTGCCATCTACAAAACAGATTAAGTTCAAAAATCAGTATTCTCGATAATCTTTTCCTTAATAAATTTAATTACCCAATGTTTAAACATTTTAAACAATTAAGCTTATTAAGGCTAGGATCCAATTGACATGCCATCATTTCATCAGTTGATCTGCTAGAAATGATGCATTCAAAAGGTAAGTGACGATCAATAATTGTACTCCAAGTACAATTCCTAGATTTTATAGGACCTACAAATAATACTTGTGAATCTTGCACCAAGTAATTTGTAGTCATGTTTCATCCCATCTTTTGCCACGGGCCAAGGGTCTCACCGCCTAGCTCGCTTTAAGTCGTCCAACTAAGAACGCACAAATTGTCTACCATTGTGTACCAATGAGTGGGAATTTGCCATGTAAATGCCATTTTACCATTGTGTACCAATGAGTAAGATGACATCCACAAGTGTCCTTTTCAAGGTGTATGGCAAAGACTTAAGTTTGGTTTGGGTCAAAACAATTTTGATGTGTGATCAAAATGTTATGTGTGAAGATTCATGCACATCTTCATCACATAATGTGTTTATAAAATTCTTAGTTTGTCTTTCAAGTCAAAAGAGCTCGGTAGCTCCATTTGCAACACACAAAGAAGCGTAGGGGTGAGGTTTGCACTTTTGCAATTAAAAACCTACCCACTTTAGGGAAGCAAGGGGACCCGACTTATACCTCTCTTAGAGTGTGTTCAAATGGGTGAGCCGGTGTTTCTTTTGAGTTTTAGGACACAAATTTTATTTATAAACAAATTCATATTTCAATAGATATTTAAGCAAATTTCGATTTTCATAAAACAAATTTGCAATAAAACCTTTTATTATGTCACAATTATCACAAATAATCACATAATCTTAGGATTTCTAATTATCTAACATAATTTTAATTTTAATCCTCTTTGATCTAAGTAATAACCACGAACGATTTGCATGAAACATCATGGTTTTTACTTCCTTTTAACATTTAAAATAAAGGTACAACATGTTGATTATCAAATAACAAAAACTTGGGTTCTTAATTTTAGATCACAAAATCAAATTTTTAGACCTAAAATTAGGGTTTCCGATTCGACTAGAGGTTTTCGATCCGTTATATAGTTTTCGATCGGAATCAGGGTTTCCGATCGAGAACATCACTTTTCGATTAGGGTTTACGATCGAAACACGTGTTTCCGATCGAAACTAGGGTTTCCGATCGAAAAACAAGGGTTTCCGATCAGGAATAGGGTTTCCGATTGGAAAACAAGGGTTTCCGATCGGGAGTAGGGTTTCCTATCGGAAAACAAGGGTTTCCGATCGGGAGTAGCCTGCGGGTCGAAAAGCAGGTTTCTACCGAATTTTAGAGTTTTTTCGTTTTTACCAATTTGCGAAACCTTTTCCAATTGTAAAACACGATTTTTAATTGGATCGAAAAGCTAGAATCTGATTTGTTTACCCCCCTTCCAAGTTTTTATCCCTGGTAATTAATTAAAATCATAGGTGGCTCGTGATACCACTGTTGGGTTATATAACAAATTATCACTTTAAACATGAGTACGCAGCGGAATAAATCCTATGAATTAATCTAACTAACCGGTTAAAGAACATGTACCTTTTTAGCTCGGCAAGAGAAGAACCTTTAGGATTTGAAGTAAATCCCTCTACGTTCGCACACACGACACACCGATGTACGTATGCTAGTACTCGATCACGAACTCCTCTTGATATAGGCTTTGGTCGAACCACACAAGAAATCGAAACCCCTAGGGTTTTTTCTTGGTGCCGAAAATTAGAGAGAGAATAGAGAGAGATTAGGGTTTTGCACTTTATCAGATAAAAGCAACCTACAAACCTTAAACCCATAAGGTTTATTTATAGTGTTTAGGAACTTGATAAACAAGGTAGGGTTTGGGATAGGGTCTTTACGATTTTCGGCCCTAAGGCCTATCCCAAAACCTTCTCCTAATTGTAATCAAATTACAACTCTCTCTAATTTACAACTAACACCCCTGTTAACAATTAACTGTTAGTTTTTAACGACTCTTCGTTAAATGTTCGTGATAAATATTAATTAACTAATTAATTAATACAAATACATTAGTGTCGAGACGTGTAACCCCGTAGGCTTAAATACTTTCCGGACATACGCTTATTAATACGTGATCATATCCCTACATAGAGTGGAAAGGAACATATGACAATGATTACCATAAGTCCTCAATCTTCTTGCTTTACAACCAGATATAATTTGGCTAACGACTTAAAGTGTCGTAACTGGTTGGTGTAGCCATGCATAGCTAGAATGCCTCTGACTACAATGTTAAAGTGTCGCGATCAGTCAAAGTGGGAGACTGTTAGATATTAGGTGTCCTGACCCAGCATTTAACGTAACCGACCCGGTTTCAACCCAGAAGAGTTACACCAGAGTCAACGAACCAAACAATTAATTACTTGTTAATTAATTAACTTAAATAGTTAAAATAAATATATACTACTTATTTATTTAATTAAATGTAACAAAACAAAGTTTATCGTAAAATTGTTTTAAGAGAAAATTCGACGGGATATTGTCTAGTCGTTACCGGATTAACGGACTAAAATGTCATTAGGTTTGGGGTGTTGGATCTCGACATGGGCCTTGGATTCCTAAAAGTCCGTCGAGGGGAATTAAAAAGAGGTGATTGGGGGTGGAAACCCTAATCTAAAAATTGGAGCCTCTCTCTCTCTCGCCTCCTCGTCGTCGTCCCCTATCCCTTTCCTCTTCTCGATTTCAGCGCCACCACCACACACCACCATCATCATCGATTTCCGTCGTCGCAATGGTGAAACGAGATCCACGTCTCATTGTTGCCGCCTTAAAGTTGGCGACCACCGCCGCCGCCGCTAGGCCCGCCGCTGCGGACCACCGCAAGGTGGTTCGTGCTTTACCCGCGCCACCGAGGCCCATGTTTGAGCCCTCTCCTGCCGCCACCGTCCAATCCGGTGATAGTTCCTAGTGGCCGGCGCCACTTTATGCCGCCGCCATTACGTCTCTTGCTCCGTCGCTACCACGCACGTCGAACGAACTCGAAGTGACATCGGTTTCCTCGTCATGCACGGCAAAACCTTTTAATTGGAATGCCATGATCCATGGCATAATTTCGTTACTGCCACCACCGTCGGTTCATTTGATGAATGCGCTCGTGGTGCCTGAGGCCCCGTCTTCACAGTCGGTTGAAGACTTGAGTCACCGATTCGAGTCGGGCATTACCGTTTGTCCTAGCGCCAGTTCGTCGAACCCCGGTTTCTTGAACAGTTGTTCGGACTGCTCCAAGGTATATCTAATTTACTATTAGATCAAACGCGATTTATTTTTTATAGTATTTACGCGTACATGGTGATCAGATCCTGTCTACGGTTTTATTTATTCGCGTTGTAAAACGTTTTTCTGCTGCGTAATTAATTCTGATTAATTAACCCATAAATTTAGTTGGTAATAAATTAAAACGGACAACCCGGATACCGACTGTAAAACCCAACAATATATATATATATATATATATATATATATATATATATATATATATATATATATATATATATATGGATTAGGATCGTGTGAAAACCCATTTATTTTGTGAAAACGTGAAAACCACTTTAAAACCTTTATAACTTTTTCATACGTTAATGTTTTTTCATGAAATTTGTGCCAAAAGTCTTAGAATTACGTTATCTTTAATTCTATAAAAACCAAAAACAAAAAAAAAACGTTTTTTTATTTATTTTTTTATTTTTTTTTCCGTTTTTGGTACACATGTGTACCACAATAAAAAAACTCAAAATTTAATATGAGTTACTAATAGTTTTAAAAGAAAATTGCACCCTAATTATTATAGTTTTATTATCTTTATATCTAAAGAAAAAAATAACATTTTATGATTTTTTAAGTATTGCTACACATGTGTACTATGTTTAATTATCATTCGTAACATAAATGTTTTATTGTTTTTAGTATGTTTTTAATATATTTTTAACATAAGGAGTGTTTTTATACTTTATAATTCGTTTTTGTGTAGTAGTAGTGATGATGGTACACATGTGTACCAAAAACGGAAAAAAATAAAAAAACGTTTTTTTTTTACGTTTTTTTTTTAAATATTGTTTTCCAGAGTTATAGATAACGTAATTCTAAGACATTTGGCGCAAATTTCATGAATAAACATTAACGTATAAAGAAGTTATGTAGGTTTTAAAGTAGTTTTCACGTTTTCACAAAATAAAGGGTTTTCATAGGATCCTTCCCCTATATATATATATATATATATATATATATATATATATATATATATACTATTACTATATATAATACATATTGGAGAGAGAATCTTGATTGTCTTAATTTTAAGACGCGCACACATTATAAATCAACATGTACAAGTCAAAGAAGCAAGTCCCTTTAAAAACAAGAGTTTTAGCGGCCATGAGACATATTTTAAACGATTTTGAATTTAAAATTCAAATTTTTATCGGGAGCAGCCCCTCCCTATTAAACCATGTATTTATTGTCCTTTTCTAATTTGCTCAAATGGGCGGTGGGGTTGTAGCCACGTGCTTTTTATCTTCATCACTTCCACAGCTCCCATTTTTGTTATCTCTCTCCACCGTTTCTTCTCAAAACTTTCTCTCTATCTCGACCCAAAAAAGTCAAGCCAACTTCCCAATCTACGATCGCCGTTCAACGTTGCCCCATTTTCACCCATCGCTGATATAGCCTCGACCCATTGCGATTCGTTGTGTGTCGTCCTTGGATATGAGACATGTGTATACATCCCTCTATTTGGTTTTTTGATTCTGGCGATGATGCTCACTTCAGGTAATTAACTTACTCTTGGTTTATGTTCTGTTTGATTAACTATCGATTTTTGATTTTTGATTTTTGAAGTCCCAAATTGATTCACACTGTTGCTTCTGCACATCAAATTGAAGGTCCAAAATCCTGAATGTTATTTCTCAAACTTTAAATTTATGTATTCTTCATCATTATCAACTCAAATCTATCATTTATAATTATGTGAAAGAGTTTAGCATTCCAGTTTCCTACAATATGGATATGGTTTTCTTTCTCTAAGTTTGATTGTTCTTGGTTACAGAAAACCTAATTTCCGCCAACTAACAGTAATTTTTTTGTATTATGGTCACTTTTTTTAGTACCGTGTTGATTTGAGAACCTGCATCTTGAAAATGTTCTTATAGACGATAAAGGAAGCATCAAGATGTCAAATTTGGGGCTGAGTGCACTGCCTCAACATTTAAGTGTATGTTGAACACGTGGTGTGTACATTATAGGTATTAATGTTGCTTTAAAATTAGGCTAAAACAGTAGGTTTGTGATTATTAGAATGAAGGGATTAATGTTGCATATGTGAGAGTCCTAACTATGTAGCTCCTGTGATTTTTCTAACACAGAGCGTACAATGGTGCAACATCAGATACGTGGTCATCTGGCCATCTGGGTCATCTTATATGCGATCCATACAGGGTATCTACCATTTGGTGATAGGAATCTTGCAGTTTTGTATCAAAAGGTGTGAGTATGTGAATAAAAATTAAAGCTTTTCTTGGATCAGCCGTTATTGTAAATTTTCTTTCTACTTAATTTCATTTCAGGTATTTATAGATTTTAAAAGGGAATTATCCCTTGTTTCTTAGACATGTGAGAATTTGATAAAGAGAATTGTCACATGTTTCTTAGACAATTAAAACAATAGGTACAAGAAACTATGATTTACTATATCTTAATAAGCTTTAGTTTTATCATGCACAACTTTTGTTGTTGACTCAAATTTAGCCTTTTCGTTTGCCTTTGTGTACAATGGTGCAACATATACATGAATTTTCTAATGAAATATTAGACAAATACAATATAGGCCACTGGTAATACATTCTTTGTTGCTGTTTTCTCATAAACAAAATATGGCATGTTCATGAACAATACAACATGGAATGTGCAAATAACCATTCAGAATTTAGAAGGAGAGGTAAATTTTCGTTTTATTTTATGTTCCTATTTCGTTTTGATTTATGATTCATGTTCTTATTTTCGTTTTGATTTATGGTTCTGATTTATGTTTTGGTTTAGTTAAATCTGATTCAAGCTTCACTGAGAATTTGAGGTACATTCAAGCTCCCTCTCAAGCTTCTTATTTTGTTTTGATTTATGTTCTTATTTATATGATTTATGCTTTATATTTATAGGCTTTGTGTATTTTAAAAGTGACCATTGTAGTACTATTCTACGAGTTCTTGAGGTTAAGGTGCTATCCAATGTGTTGAAAGATGATCAAGGACTTACTCATTATCTACAATTGTTACAAGAGTTCTATATTGAAATCAACTGAATATTAAACATTGGTAAGAGACCTAAACTTATGAGCCATATAAGCTTAGAGTCTAAGACACGAATATTAAAACATAAGAACTTTCACCATCATGTTTTCATAAGGACTATTTCCATCACATGAGAGATAATAAAACAAACAATTAACATAAAGTTGTAAGTTGTGACCCATAAAAAGCATAAGTGTTAAAATCTTGGTTATGCATGGCTACATGTGTTCATTTTGTGTAGTTATACACGAGCCTGTTGTCATATCAGCATTCATGTCATGACAACCTTATGGTCTTGAATTCAAAGCCTAATATGTAATGTTAACCTAGCTTATATTCAATTCAGTGTAATAATGAACTCCATTTGAGTGCGAAAATGAACTTTATTGTTTAGAAAAAAAAACATTTTTCATGAAAAGGTTGTTGTTTGCAGTATTCTAACATTTTCCATTACTGATACATGTATTTGGGTATAGGTTTACAGTGATCTCACTATTGATTACCTCAAAATGTTCCTCATAAATGTCCCAACTGCTGTTGGTGTGGTAGGATTGTATGTCTCATTTTAACTATTATCCTACTTTTGTTGTTCATAATTATGCCACTATTTCATTTTAATTGCTCTATATATGTTTCTGTATGGTAGGTTCTTCTTCCTAGATGACATTATTGGGTTTGAAATCACATACCTTCTGGAGGTAAACACTCTTTTATTTCCCATGTGTTATTGCAATTTGAAGCTCTGTGTCCAGTTTTAAGTTATTTATGTTTTACCATTTCTTTTTTATTTTTGAAGAATTTATGCTTTGTTTCTAATAAGTTCTTGATTGTAAAAACTTTATCAGCTTCCAAAGCCATTTAGTTTCATCTTAATCAAACTTCAGGTTTACTTAAAAATACTACTCTCTTTATTAAATTTAAAACTTATCTTTTCAGAATTTATCTTAACAGGACACAAACTTACCGCGTCATAGTTACCAGACAAGGTAGATTTAAGTCCTTTATTTTTTAAAGGACCAATTTAGCGTTCTTCAGATATTAATAGTTTGGCGTTCTTTAGATATTAATGTCGGACTTACTATGAGTCTTAATGTAAATAAGATACAATTTAACATGAGAGGCTATTACAATCACTAAATGGATTTCAAGTCAGACTGAAAAAGACTTGCAGCTTTGAAATAAAAACTACAAAGTTGATCCATATAGAATTTCTAAAGAAAGCCAAAATTTGAACTATGTAAAATTCTAAATTGTTATAAACTATTTTATAATAACATAGTAACAAATATGTTGCTTTATAGTTTTTGAAATCTCTTATAGTGGTTGCTCTAATCGAGATACTATAGGTTAAAGGAAATAAAAATGGCTTGTCGAGATACTATAGGCACCTTATCTGATTGTTTAGTGTCTTAATTATCATTGCAAGTTCCATTCGCTGATCCTTCCAACTTCAAGGGAAAAGGCCAAAAGGGAGATCGATATATGTCTTTATCATGACAATCAGATACAACATACCTGAAAAGTGTATATGGTTCTAATTTTGGTGTTTATCCAAAATTTGTACCTGAAGTTGCACCTGCTCTTCCTATTCAGCGGAAAAAGGGCGATCGCTTTATCATGACAATCAGTACAACTAGGAACTTTTGTTTTGGATCATAGGCGTAACTTTTATTCCTTCTTTTAATTAGCAACTATGATGAGAAAACTTTGTCATGATAACTGAATTTTGTTATGTTTGTAGACTGAGTACTTGCAATTTAGATCTCGCCATTGACTACTTGACTGTAAAGGTGAATCCATTCCTTTCCAATGGAGTTCATAATGAACAAGCTATTGTTAGTCGCCTGCTGCAGCAGATTGCTGTACCAGCAACGACATATGTCCTTTTCATGAAGCCTTTCCAATTGTACTTTATTATATTAGCAAATCCACATATACTTTATTATATTAGCAAACCCATGTGGATTGAAAAGAAAAATGATGTAGGCCAACCTGGCTATTCTTAGTTCTTCAATTATATGCTCCTTAGATGTACTTATAAATTACTAAATGAAGGGTATAGTGGCCATGGATGGGTCAGGTTGAATCCTACTACCTCAACACACCATTGAAAATATGTTGATCATCTTGGCCGTTGGAAAAGTTACCCAAGGTAAATTCTTGCCTTTAGAATATGGAATCTATATCTCTATCATTTAACGAAATATCATATCACATCCCATTCTCTATCCCCATCTCAATCTCACTCACAAATAATTGTTTTATTATAGTGTTTGGAGTTATCTTATTAGGAAGATAAACACTTTTAAATAAGTTATCCCAAGCAGAAGCACCATTCAACAAACTAGCATTGTAAATCCTTTTTTATGGAAGCAGATAGAAAATAAATCATAACAAACCTTTTGGGTGGCATAACCTTTTTGGTAGAAGCGAGCTTATGAATTTTTTGTTGTTACATATTAAAGGAAATGAATATCACATAATCAAACAAATAACGGCAATATTAAGGGCTTTCGGTTATGGTCTAACAAAATCTAAACTTAACATTTCTATTTTGTCACTTATATACAAATGAGAAATTTAACAGAAGTACACTACAATATATCACGAGATGGATTGATAAACTATTAGATAACAATTATAGTGTTGGTTGATTGTTGTTGTTGTTTCCGAAAGCGAATTACCGCATTATAAATTGATGTCGTACTGCATCGTGCTAACATAAACGAATATCGCGTTGTAAATCATCGTAGCCGTCCAACTCACGAACAGAAGACAAATAATGTCCTATAAAAACTGTCGCCCGCCGCAACGTGCGGGTACCCCACTAGTATATATATATATATATATATGCACGTTATATTCTATAAATTTATGTAACAAGGTGTCACGTAATTATACGTAACGTATTCAAATTTCATGTGGAATTATATATTATATGATTTTATGCAGAGCGTTTTGTGAATTTATGAGATATTATTTTATGTGAAACGTTTTGTGATGTTATGTGGCATTATATGTCACATAAATTTCAATTAACTTGTTCTATGAACTGAATACATGCTATCATATTTATATAAACTGTATTCCATAAAGAAGAATGACATTTCCCCCATCAAACTCATTTCAAACCTGGTTTGCATCAACTTTTCAAATTCTTTTGATAATTTTTCATTTGAGCTGCCAAAAATAATATCATTAACATAGATCTGTACCAATAGCAAATCCTCCCCCGTTTTTCGACAAGACAAAATAGAATCAACCAACCCACGCTTAAATCCATTTTCGAGTAGATAAGTGGACAAAGGCTCATACCAAGCTCGAGGAGCCTGATGGAGACCATAAAGTGCCTTGTCTAGCTTATATACCTTCTCCGGACAATCAGGATCGTAGAATCCCGGAGGTTGATGAACATACACTTCGTCTTTTACTTTGCCGTATAAAAACGCACTCTTGACATCCATTTGGAACACCTTGAATCCACTATGTGCCGCAAATGCCAAAAAGATACGTATCGCTTCAATTCTGGCAACCGGTGCATACACTTCATTAAAATCGATTCTTTCTTCCTGAGAAAACCCTTGCATAACCAAACGGGCTTTGTTACGGACTATCACTCCACGATCATCTCTTTTACATTTGTAAACCCACTTTGTTCTGCATGGTTCTTTACTACCAACTGGTAAATCAACTAGGTGCCACACACCAAGCTTTTGGAATTGCAACAACTCTTCTTGCATCGCTTCCACCCACGAGCCATCTTGTAAAGCGTCATTAACATTCTTTGGCTCGATCTGGGATAGAAAGCATGAATGAAAAACTTCGTCCTGAATACCAGATTCCAGAATTGTTAGCAAAGCACTGCTCTCAACTTGATGTCTAGTACGCACTCCTTCATTTAAATCACTAATGATGTTATCTTGCGGATGAATGGTGTTTATCCGGAGCGTCTGATGAATCGAAACAACAACCGTTTCAGCCATATCAGGAACATGATCTTCCTCAACCATCACAGTCTCAGTTGAATTAACCGTAGTATCACTTGAAGTAGCTTCAACTTGTGGATCGACTTGTTGAACAGGAATCTCAACCTTATCTGACATGACTTCATGAAATTCATTATCATCATCAAAAGTCATATCATCAGCCATGATTGTAGAATCATTTGTTGTTTCGGTCAAGTAATCATCAGCAACAGCACATTTGGAGTAGACAGAGTTTCAATATTCAGAACCGGAGTATCATATTGTAGATTAATATAGACTCGAGTAAGAACATCATCAGATACTTCTGGTGTTGATTCAAGTTGTTCAAACAATGACTTGTAATCGAACATCCAGTCCGGTCTAACACCTTTGGGTGGTTGAGTATACGATTGAAAGTCAACATGTAAATACTCTGCCACCGTACCAGTCTGCTTGTTGAATACTCGTTTCTTTTGATTCGGGTAACCGACAAACAAGCCTTCAAAGACTTTGTCGTCAAACTTGCCAGCAGACGTCAACATGGTACACAAACACCCAAAAGGCTCCAAATACTTGAGATTTGGCTTACGATTCTTAAGAAGTTCATAACAAGTCTTCCCAAGACGTTTCATCGTAAGCACTCGATTTAGCACATAACATGTTGTGTTGACCGCTTCTGTCCAGAAATAAACCGGCAATTGAGCATCGGCCAACATCATTCGTGCTGTCTCAATAATTGTACGATTTTTCCGCTCTGCAACGCTGTTTTGCTGAGGAGTATATGGTGTACTGAATTCATGTACGATCCCTTTGTCTAAACAAAACGTCCTCACGGAGGTGTTTTTAAACTCCGTGCCATTGTCGCTGCGAATCCTTCTTACTTTCAACTTATATAATGACTCAACTGTAGACATTAGGTTGATAAGAATCCTTGAAGCTTCATCTTTTGAGACCAAAAAATCGACCCATGAAAATCTTTAGAATTCGTCGGTCACCACAAGACAGTACCAGTTCCCGGAAATGCTTTTACGATTCACAGGACCGAATAGATCCATGTGAAGCAGTTCCAACGGAACATCAATTGAGTGGTACTTCTTCAGTGGATGAGATTTTCTCTTTTGTTTTCCTTTCTTGCAACGCACACACACATCATTAAAATCAGAACCCCTTCTACAAGATCCCTATGCACTAATTCGTTCATTTTTCGATAATGGATGTGACCCATGCGACGATGCCATAGAACGGATTCTTTCTCTGAAGCTTTTAACATAAAACATTTGCCCACAACAGTTGCTTTGGCTGAATTCATATCTAGCATGTACAAATTCGAGAAACGTGGTGCTCGCATCATAACAAAATCATCCGGAATCTTGTAACCAGGCTTCAGAATCAGACATTCACTCCCTATGAAAGCAGTTGTGTATTACTTATCACATATCTGGGAGACACTGAGAAGATTGTACTCCAATTCCTTGACGTATTCCAAATTATCGAAAGTGACCGAACCATTTGACAATTTACCAATTCCAGTGACTTGACCTCCTTTGTTACCAGCAAATGTTACTTTTCCTCCATCGAAGGGTTTCACATCATGCAAAAGGGAGATGTCACCAGTCATGTGCATGGATGCTCCGCTATCAACGACCTAAATATTTTTCATGAGTTGTCGCGAAGATCCCTGCATAAATTAACAAAGATGATTAGTATCGGGACGAACCCAAGCTTGAAGCTTTGGGTTGACCGTCATCTTCAACAAAATCATTTCCAGCAGTGGAAGAACCCTCAGGTTTCCGCTTATCGTGTAAAGAGCTTGTGAACCCAGAAGCAGAGTTTTTCAGAATTGATTTAACATTTTCAAAGTCACATTCTGATTTCTTATCATTTTTATGTTTTTAAAAATCCGATGATTCAACTTAAAAGTGAACTCTGCCCTTATAGTCCACAAATTTGACTTTCTTTTTAGAACTACCAAAAATAGGTGTTTTATTCTGATAGCCCTCAGAAACTCCATCAGACTTTTCAACATCTGATTTATCTGATTTTTGCTTCTTCAACGGACATTGCCGATATGTATGACCACGGTTTTTACATTTAAAACACTTTCTTTTATCGATCACAACTTCCTGAACCGTGTCATCATCCATATCAGACTCAAAAACAGGTTTTTGTTTCTTTGTTTTCAAACCCTTATGGTTAGAAACACGATGATTACGAACATTATCATAACATCCAGAATCATAACCTGAAACACTATCTGGAACATCACCACGATAAACACATTGACCCCTAAAATGTGTATTTCCAGAATAGTAATGATCATCATAATCCTGATATCTGCCCCTCCTACCATCATGCCTTGGACAAAATCATTCCTAAATCCATGCTCAAACCACCTTAGACCCCTTCCAAGCATAGGTTGATTTGGTCCATTACCAAACTCATCATAAAAACCATCATCGTTGTAAAATTGTGATCTTTTAACATATGGATTTCGTTTTCTGAAATTCGGTTTAACAGATCCATGAAAGTTTTGGTTTTGAAAAACCCTTGGTGGCTGAAAAGTAGTTGGTTTCTTGTTGACATATTTTTTAACCCTATTAACTAACCCAGACTCAGAATGATGATCTGAATGCTCCGAGTCGAGTGTGTCCATTGGTATCATGACTTTACCATTCCCTATCCTAAGGGGAACACTCCTCGCATTTGGATCATACTTGGGATCATAACCTCCTGAAAAGATCTTATCAATCAAATTGGGATTGACCATATCTAATGGAAAATCCTTATCGCTATACATCACATCAGATCCTTTCAAGCGATAGGTTACCCATTTTTCATACTTATCATACTTGGTGTTCTGAGTTGGTTTACCAGCCTTAGCCTTTTCAGATTTTGTGACATTAGACGATGAACCTTTTTCAAAATGTTTTGGTTAGACGCAGGCACAAACCCAACTCCACCATTCTTAACCTTTTTATCCTCCACAGATTTGCTTCGAGCAATCTATTTACGTTCAAACTCACTCAATTTCTTAAGCTCAGATTTGATTGTTGGAAAATCATGCTTTGAAATCAAATCGTGATGATCTGGCTTAGAAACAGTTGGACGAGTGGGTTTTGAACTTTCGGTTTCAGTTTCAGACACGAGATCATCAATTTTATCCAAGTCCAAAACATTATAAAATAATTCATCTACAGTAGAATCTAAGACAAATTTTCCTGTTGAAGTTTTATCATACTTTGAATCAATTGATTGATGATCACTTTTCTTTTCATGAGATGAAACCAAATTCTTTGTGGATTCAAAAGTAACATCCACTTTGACATTAGATGAAGGACTATTGGTAATGATTACCTGAGGAGGAACTTGGCTCAACTTACTAGATTCATTTTCTTTTTGAACATTATAAAGAAAATTGGTAAATGATGACGGAACTTGAAAAGTGTCAATCTTTTGTTTTAATTCAAAAACTTTAATTTTAAGATCTGACACAAGTTTTTAACTATTTCCCAAGTCCTTCTGTGTGGACACGAGCAGTTCTGATTGAGTTGAAAATTCATATTTTTGAAGACGCAACTTCTCGTGTACTGATAGCAAGTCCTTCTGTGTTCCTTCCCATCTTTCTTTGTATATATTCATATCAGCTCTTGCTACTACTAAAAGAACATTTAATTTGATATTTTCATCTAAGAGCGTACTCTTAGCAATAGCAAACTGATCACATGACTTACACATAGGAGGATAAGAAACTACCTTTGATGTATCGGCCATTAAAGCAACCGATTCCTTGATGTTGTTTCTTTTCAAAGTACCAACCTCCTGCTTCAAACTATTATTTTTATCAGACAATTTTTGCATTTCTTTCTGTAATGTGATCGTTTTATCAGCAATTTCCACAGCATTTTGCTGAGCCTTCTCATATTGTTGCTTCAATGGGAGACTCTTTTGATACAAACTTTCAAAATCATTTGATGTGTCTATTGCCTCAGCTTTCGCAGCTTCACATTCTTTGATCAATGCTTCCTTCTCTTCAGTTAGAACTTTAATTTTCTTTTCCAACAAGAGAATAGCATTAGATTCAACTTTCTTAGACATTGAATTTGCCATGAAAGCAAATTTTTCTTCAAGAAGAGACTGATTGTCATCCGTTGAGTCTGGCACATTTGCTTCATCACAGTTTCCAACACTAACTCCACCAATTTCTTCTTCATGCACTTCATCACCATCATGGGTTGACTCATTCATGGTATCTTCATCCTGCAAATGTTGACCAATCAAAGCAGATGAATCAGCAAATTAGTTCCCCAGTTATAAGTTTTGTCTTCTTGAGACACTAGGGCTTTAGTATTTTCAGGTTTAGAATTTGAGTTAGAAGAACTCCCTGAATTCGAAGCAATGTTGGATCCAGAAGCATTTGTCTTTGGAGCAAACTTTAGATATTCCTGCTTCTTGGGTTGAGAACATTCTCGGGAAAAGTGTCCAAAATTGGAAAAATTATAACACCTCACATTAGACTTATCAAAACCAATTCGTCCTCCTAAATTCAGATCTTTCCTTCCAGTCTTTTTTAGAAATCTCTTGACCCGTCTACTAGGGGTGTGCAAGAATCCGAAAAAAACGACTCGAAACCAAAATAACCGAAAAAACCAAACCGAAAAAACCGAATCCAAATAGAAATCGATGGTTTTGGATTGAACTTTTTTAAAATCCGAAATTTCGGATCGGTTTCGGTTTATGCTAAAAAAAATCCGAAAAAACCGAACCGATTCATTTAATTATTGTAGGATTTCAAATTTTAATTTTAAAATTTTATTTATAATTATAAGAATCTTTGAGTCTTTATGATTAGATCATTTATGGAACTTTAATTTTTGTTTGAATGTCGTTTGAGTGTTTGAGATTAGATCGTTAAGGATTTGTTTGATTTTGGATTATTATGCAACATTATGGATTCTTGATATTAGATCGTTAAGGATTTGTTTGAATACTATTGTTTGAAATTGGATCATTTTGCACGTGATGGATTTTAAAGTTTTTTTTAATATTATTAGTAGTCAATTAATCTATAATTGAAAACTAAGTAGACCCAAATTTAATGTTAATAGTTTTTTTTTTAACCCAAAAATTCATATAGATTTGAATCCTAAAAAACTGAATCCAACCCGTAAAAAACCAAAAACAAAATCCGTAAAACCGAAAAAACCGAATCCAAAGGGATTTGAAAATGGTAAAAACCGAAGTTTGGATTTGGATTCGGTTTTAGCCAAAATCCAATCCAAACCGATCCATGCACACCCCTACCGTCTACCAAGCATGGAAAATTACCAGTTCATATCCATAAGCTCCAAATCGTCCGGATCAACCTGATCATAATCCTCTTCTGTTAATTCTGCATTGCTTACCTTCCCAGTAATAACCCTATAATACGATGACACCAAAGCAAATACCAGAGCCATATAATCTTCCGTCGTTGTAACTGACATGGCCATCTTACTCGTGTTCATTAGATTACTTGCAGGAATTGAGACATTACAACCTCCCGATCCATAATTGTATTCATAATTGTTTGAACTCATTCCATTTCTTGAACATGAAACGTTTCCAGGAAAATTCCCAGCTACAAAAGCAGTAGCTAGTGTTGAACTTGTCACTTTACCAGATTTGCCCGAAATCATTGCAGCATTTGACCCATAGTAAACTTCAGGATTCTGGACTTCGGCAGATGTTGTATTCACATTTTTTAATTCTAAATCTCTCGCGTGTAACTTGCCCAACAGCTTCACAAATGTTAATGTCGAGTAATCTTTTTCATTTGTAATCATCAAGACATACGATTCCCATTTTGATGGCAAACCTTCAAGTAATTTTTCTTTAAGTTCCTCATCGTCCTTCTTAATCTGAACCGTATCCATCTCAGATAACAGATGACAATAGCTTGAGATTAATTCAGGAACGCCTTAACCATCAAAATGTTTAAAGTTATCAAACTCCTTGTTCAAGACCTTCTTCTTACTCTTTTTATATTGGTCGTTTCCTTCACACCGTTCCTTCAAAGTTGTCCATAATTCATTAGAATCTTTACAGCTTTTAAACTGATGCAGCAACTCTTTTGCTAATGCTTGAGTTAGAAGACCGTAGGCCTTTTGTTCTCTGTTGTAATTAGTTTTCTTACATAGATCCGGATTTCTTTGCATTATGGGTACGTTGTTGATACCAACCGGATAAATGTACGGCGCATCCATAGCAATCCAAAGATCAGGATCGGTAGTTCCAATATATGATTCGAACCGCTTCTTCCAGTTATAGTAGTCTTCGAACTTGAGCGACTTGGGTACTTTCTGAGTAGTCCGAATCTCATTATCGTAGTTCAACAACGTCTGCATTTGAGACTGAATAGCAGCGAATGCTTGGAAATCCGACATTTTGAAAAGTTGAAATTTCTAATTGGTCCGAACTCCTCCGGACTCTAATCAACCTCCGAACGTGCTCCGAACTTCGTCCGAACTAGATTACATCGTCCGAACTCTTCACGAACTTCTACTTGTGTCCGAACTCCTCCGAACACTAGTTGTCCGACTCCTATAGTTACTAATCACCGAACTCCTCCGAACCAGTCCGAACTCGGTCCGAAACCTCTCCGAACAATGAACGAACTCTCACCGAATAGAAATAGGACCGATCTCTCTCCGAACTTAGGGTTCGGAGCTGTTATAGCGAACTTGGGGTTTGGCCAAACGTGAATTTTTCAGAAAATTTTGAATCTCACAGGAACACTGAAACTCTCGAGCTCTAGACAATCAATTGAACGAAAAGCAACAGAAAAAAGGAATTTGAACGTAAAGCATGATGTATACAAGGCAGATTTTCAAAAACAAGATGAAAAACACGATGAAAAACGAGTTTTCAACCACACAATTGACTCAATCAAACTGAGCAATACTAGATAGCTCTGATACCACTTGAAAATGCTAGAGCGTACGGATCAGCTTAGTTCGACATCAACGTGTAATTATATCAATGACAAAACGTGTAAATATCATGTTTAATCTCTCATTTAATAACAAAGAACAGTTACAGGGTGAATCAAAACTATTACACCTCTGAACACACATATTTACAAAAAACTCGTTGCAGAAAACTAGACTAACAACCTATATATAGGACAACCTGCTGTCCGAACTCCTAGCTGGTCCGAACCCGAGGTTCGGCCTGGGTTCAGCCAGAGTTCAGCCAGCAGGCCTTGGTTGAAATCTTCAAGTCTTCAAATGCTTTATCTGATCTAGCATGTTTCCACACGAGGTATCAACAAAAATAAGTTATTTTTGAACTCTAATAACCAATTATAGAGTTTTTCAAATTTTATGAAATTTATAAACTCTAAATAACTTGAATGCTTTGTTTGGTTATGTATGTTTCACGACAACGTAGTCAATTAATTAGGATACCTAATTTGACTGTCCGGAGCGATGATAGGGTTTGCGATAAAATAATCACTAATTAAAAGCTGATTAAATAACCCTATTTTGTAAGTCATAAAACTGGTAGTCTATGTCATCCTAAATCAAGTTCTACATGGGATGTATGTCGACTGAACCATCAGTGTTGGAGCTACAGCACCGCACTTGGCATGTAGGGTACATTCTGGGGTGCAAATATTGGAGCTATAACACTAACATGCACGTGGGCCATTTGCGATGACTATTACTTTATTTGTAAGTCATTGCAGTATTGGAGCTACAACATTGTACTGTAAGTGTTTGTAAATGAAGTGGGCATGGATGAGGCTAAACGTATCTTTATGTATCCTCGATTACTCCTTATAAACGGGTATTATGACTGGTCCTCACAAGTGACAATTGTTGTCTGTCTATTTATTTAGTTACTATTGATTGCATGCTACAGCTGCCTTTAGTAATTAAGTTAAATGGAATCCCATCCTTTATTCAGTTAGAACTTACCCTAATTGAATTTAGGCTTAACATCGAAAATACTAAAATATAATTGTCTAAATGTTTTAGCTGGCCATTAAAAATGCAAATAATGACACCTTCCATCTTAAGTCTATCCTTGAGAAGGAAAAACTTAACAACACCAACTTCCTTGACTGGTTCCGCAATATGCATATTGTGCTTAAGATGGCTAACGAACTCCAAGTGTTGGAGGAAGAGGTACCAGAATAGCTTGCAAAGAACACTGTGGTTGCTCGTGCGACGCATGAACGTCTAGTAAAGGATGCTACCCAAGTATCCTGATCTTCAGAAGAACATGGAAGACTTGAGCGCTTTCCAGATAATTGGACAACTGAAGGTCATGTTTGAGACACAAGCCCGTCAGGAGCGCTATGAGGTTGTTACTTAACTCATAACATGTAAGATGGCTGAAGGCGCTCCTGTCAACCCTCATGTGGTCCAGATGAAGTCATACATTGACCGCCATGGAGAAGCTCGACTGTACCATTCCTAAGGAAATGGCTACCGACCTGATTCTCCAATCTCTTTCCAGTCCGTTCACTCAGTTTAGAGTAAACTTTAACATGAACAACTTGCTAAAGATAGTATCGGAGCTTCATGGGATGTTGAAAACTGCCAAGATCAACATCACCTCCAACAAGACCCCTACAGTCTTAGCGGTCAAGTCGACTGGTGTTAAGAAGCCCGATCGAAAGAGGAGGCGTTTTGTTACTGGAAAGGGTAAATCTCTTGCCACCACTCAATATGGTGCCAAAGGTAAAGGGAAGGGCAAGAAGACTTCCAAAACAGGGCCGCCTGCTGATCAGCGCCAATGTTTTGAGTGTAACAAGATGGCATACTTGAGAAGGAATTGCCCTGAATATATTGCCAAAGTTAAGGCTCAGAAGAATGGCGAGAGTTCTTCTAGAGGTATTTAGCCATATGTTCCATTTTTCTAATTCCTTAAGGTGTGAAGCTTTGCTTACACACCTTATACTTCGTAGGAACATGAAAGATGATGGGGATCAAAACCAAGAGATCGTGAAACACACTTGCAAATCTAGGAAACTAGGGTTTGCTCACGTTCAAATTAATAAACTTGTTAGTTTTCTAAAACATTTGGTTAATTTTTCCCTGGTTGCGTCCAGGATGAATACTTATTTGATTTCCCGTTTTAAACCTGGTTTGCATGTTTTTTTTGTTTTTGACATTAGTATCTTCATCGTATGAATAATTGTTTGACGTTTGAGCTTGCTTTCTCAATTAGTCTTTTGATTATGGGTTCAAAATAACATAACGCATAGCCTGATGTATTTGATTCACATAATCGTGAACACATCATAAGCGTTAAAGGATATGTGATCCTCACATTTGCTAGATGTGATCATGATTGTCTAATAATCACTTGACTGGTTAATAGCTCATTGAAATTATACATTTTGTGATGAAGAGTTTCAACAAGCTAATAGACAATGGATTTCTAACTTCGAAAATGTGTGTATTTGTACAACATTAAATTGAGCATAAGAGTTCTTGATCTAATAGCATTTGCTCAAAGAAGTTAGGATCATCAGCCTTGATTAATAGTTAATAATCATTTGGATGGTTAATGATTAATAAATACCATGACCTTAATATTCTTATATTTGAATTTTTTACTCCACTAGTTGTAAATAAAATTCGAAATTCTTGCAAAGTTAATTTGTAACTCTTGAATCTAGGAATTTAAGCATCAAGAAGTTGAAGCTTAAACATAGGAAACCGTTTGCCAAAATTACCTAACCAGATAAATCCCTAATCCATAACTTGCCTGCTCAAGTCTACTACCAAGAAACAATTCTTTCCATTAACTATACTTGACCATGAAATATACTTCTATGAATCCTTTAGAATTAATGATCCATCCAAGAGAGGAAGCAATTCCTTTAAGTGCTGGACTAGAACGGAACATGATATATAATAATGAACTTGAAGAATTTCAAGTGTAACAATATAGATTATCTGACCAACAAATTGTTGCCTTAATCAGAAAATGTAAGCGTTTTTTGAAGGAGATGGATTTGAATGGAACTTAAGATTCTTATCGAAGAATATTCCATAATCCATTACCTAAAAGAATAAAACTTGAATATATACCAGATATCTGATCTGAAATGATTCAGTTTTATTGAATTAAGATATTAATTATGCACCGGCTTGCATGAATTTTCAAACCCATAATCTTGTATCTAATTACAAGATTAAGTTGGTCTAACTAGTAGACCAAGATAGGTTTAAGCAAAATTGTTTGCTAATTTCCTATAAGTTTAAAATTGATAATCTTAAAGAACGCCAATTCTATAAAAGGCAAGTGAGAGCACTATGATAATAATCATATTTATGATAATTACATAATGCTTCAAGAAGTTTGATTTAAGTAATTAAATTAAACAATGGATGTAATCATCAGATGATTGAGAAGTTACTTGCGTAAATAAAAACTCTGGATAAAGATCCACAGAGACAAGTTACTTCTAGGGCTAGTTCAAAACCATTAGGACTTTGAATGAAATAATATAATAAATAGTTATTATATGGATGTCACTGTAAACGGTTACACAATGATATAATTGGATGTATATCATAACAAAAGGTTGTGTTTTTTGGGTAAAGGGTTACCCCGAGGACTTGTATATATACCACAAAACAAGCACAAGTAGTAAGGAGAAATCCTTACTAGTTCATACCAGGAACATGCCTCCAAGTATGTAAACAAAAAAGAAACCAAACAAGACACAAGCGAAAGGCAAAACCACCTAGCACAACAAACTAGGCAAAAGAAACCAACACAACTAGAGGCTACGTTATGCCATCTAGAGGATTCTCAGGGATCCCCCACCTAAGAAGGGAATGCACCACTCTAGGAGTCATCTTAAACTTCAGGCCAAGAACCTTGTTTCGAACAGTTGCAAGAATCGGGTCTGCTAAAACATTAAGAGGACGAACATGGTTCTTGAAGATCCGATTGTTCCTTTCTTGCCAGAGAAGATAGGCCGCAGCATGACCAGTTTATCAATGATAGTCACAAAAGAAGAACAAGGCCGGGCAACAAAGAACTCCAGAATATCCTCCCACACATCGGAGACATCCCTCATAGAAGTATTCACCCTGACCAGTCTCCAAACATGAGAGGAGTAAGAACAACTAAAGAACAAGTGACTATGAGAATCAAAGTTAGCATAGCACAGGAGACAACACATCATGTTCATGTTTTTTCGTCTAGTAATACCCCACTCAAGAATCCGATCCTGAGTCAACAGCCTTTGGCGCAACAAAATGTTGTGTTGATATAGTCGCGTATTTATAAGGTATTTATAATATAAATACATAAGCCATCTCAAGTGACCTTTACATGAATGAAACTATTCATTTAGAGTCTTAGATTGATTAAGGTGTAATCATTGAAGATGGATTATGTGTAACACAGATTTATAGTGCACACTAAAGGCACTTATTATCACATATCACTTGAGTACACATCACTATTTAGGAAACAATAGTGGAAGTATAGAAACATTTAATAAAATACAATTAACACGGTATCAACATTGTCTGAGAATTACTAGGAAACTATCATTCAAACATCACATACTTGATGTGAAAACTCAGCACGACAAGCTAAAATATGATTTAGTATTTGGATGTACGAATTTTAACAGTTATACTTTATTATTCGTATTTATTTTCAAACAGTTAAAAAAATTCTGAAATGTATACATTTGTTCGATTTTAATACGTTTAGTATCCCTGAATAGATATGTAGTATTCTCAATGCTGCACCAGAATCGTGAAAACGAATCAGATGTTGAGCATTCTGACTTTGGATTTGAGTTGTTTAAATATCTAAACTCACATGCATCATTTGAGAATGATGCTGCAGAATGCATATATATATATAATTCATAATTGTCCGTATTCGGTCAGAATCATGGAACAAATCTGAAATAAGACTATTCTGACTTTGGACTTAAACAGTTGACTATCCAAATTCACAGACCTCGTTACAGAATGGCGATGGACGCAACTCGCATCAAATCATCTTCTTTGATTCGAGATGAATTGATTATTGGTAAACTCATTTGTATCCTTAGACAGAGATACATGTGCAACCTCCTGTTTACCAAGGCCTATTCTTTGATTGTAGTCAACCACTGTCGCGTAATTGCCAATCATAAAGGCTATTTTTTGGGAACAGATCTGAAGTTCAGTGGGAGCTGCATGTAGTTAATATGGGACTCTGTACTCTTGCATTTACAATGCAACAGTGAGACATTGTGGGCCCTCTCGTTGATTCCAAGTGCTGAGTATAAGGCCTTACCCAAACTTACCGTGTGTTTGATTTAAACACTTGCAATCGAGATCTAGAAAGACTGAACTTAAGATAAGTTGAATTGAATCTATTCCTTTTCGTTAATTGATGTCAAATACAGAAGGGAACAATGACTAACGATAATTACCATAAGTCTAATATCATGTTGCTTAGCAACTAATATGCCTTGGTTGTCGACTTAAGGTGTCACAACTGGTTGGGGCAATCATGTGCAGCTAGAGCGCCTCTGACTGCATCCTACGATCTTTCAGGGTCCGTCCAAGTGGGAGACTGTTGGATATTCTATGTCCAGACCTGACAATTTTCAAGAACCCGACCCGGTTGTGACCTGTAAGAGTAACACTGAGGGCAACGAGAACCGAACACGATTTATTTGTTAAACGTTGTTCTGCGAAAACCAAAATTATATACATTGTCATTTATATATTGATATAAATAATAAGCAATCATTTCATATTATTATTTTATTAATAATAAATGCCAGAAAATAATTATTAATTGTTAATAATTATAAGTCGATAAAATAAAAATAATAATTGTTATTATTAGTATTACTAAATTAAGGTAATTAAATAAAGTTAGTTTATTTAATTAGTTTTATCTAATGCAGTTGGATATATAGTAATTTAAATAAATCTGATTTATTTTAATAATGATTATCTTAAAAGCTGGATGGATAGATAAAAGGGTTTAAATCAATTGTAGTTTATCTATAATTGCTTGAAGGATAAACCAAAATAAATATTAAATAAACCAATTGTGGTTTATCCACAACAGGTGTATAGGGTTATAAATAGTAGACCAAAATACAGATTTTGGGTTGCACCAATTAAGCCTCCAAAACCCTAAGAATTCCGGCTCCTCCCTCTCCCTTCGCGACACCTTCGACCGCCGTCAGGCCGCAACCACCACTGGGGCCAGGACCGCCGTCGCACCCAGCCGCCGGCGACCTTCTTTCGCTGCCGCCACCCATCCGGTAATACAATTAATAAAACGGGTTTTAATAAAATTAAAAATTACTACCCATGACCCGAATACCACTGGGAAAACCCAACAAACCTGGCGAACTCCCTTCTGCTACGGTCTGCTGCTTATGGTCGACCATTGATAAACTCTAAGTGTAAGCTCTTTCAGCAATTCTTGGGCATCCTCTGGGGTTTTACCTCTCAACGCCCCCACCCCCTCAAAGTGTCAACCTTCTGTCTCGTGAGTGGGTGTAGACCACTGTAAAAGATTTACACCTGATAATGAAACTCTATCTTCTGAGACGAGATCTTTCTCAATAACTCCTTAAACCTCTCCCAAGCCTCGTACAGGCTTTCAGAATCATCTTAAAGAAAAGAGTAGATTTCGTTCCATAACATGGCATCCTTAGATGGAGCAAAGTATTTGGAAACAAACTTATGGGTCAACATAAGCCACGTAGTGACTTTAACTAAACAAGAACCCTCTACTTGTAAATATAACCCTACGGAATTAAAGTTATATTTCACTTTACTTGAGCTGATTCTAGTTCTCTTGTATTAGGTAGTGTTTGATTTGCATAAGTATAGTAATAACGAAGTAAGAAATACTCGGCACTATTTGCATTAACTCAAAGTTACACTATTACAAGGTGATCAAGAACCGTGCGTAAACTAGAGCTAACTAATGCTATATATAGTGCAGATGAGATCAATGACAGCCATTAATCTCGAACGATTTAATCTAAACCGTTAACTACAAAGTCAAATACAAACTACCAAAAGAATAAACTTCGAAAATCGGAATATCTTGAGTGTTAACAGCAACAACCTATATTAGGAGAGCGGCTTTGATAGATTTGGAAGCAACCGAGAAGCTTTTGCAGGATTGGACTACTGAAAAGACATCTCAGGAAAAGTCCGGTTGAACTCATTATCTGGTGGATAATCGAGTTCACCCGGAATATTCGCTATCAGACAAAAAATGCTTCTTCCAATTGAACTGTCGGTTCCGCTTGAAGTTGAGACTTCCGCTTGAACTTCAACTTCAACCGGAAAACATCAAAACTGGCTTTCAGCCGGAAATCTCCAAAGAGATATTCCTTACAATCTCCCCCTAATCTGATGATGTCAAATTATTCTTCAACTTCGAAGTCTATCTTCAAAAACTGACTTGTACCCAAAATTTATCTTCTCCTTGACTTACTTGTCAGAGGATTTGATACCTGCATTCACATCCTTCGAGAGAACATTCATGTTAGTCATGGTGACTTTCACATGTTTAAGATCTTCCCAATCTTGTTCAGTCCACTGTTCTTGAACATCGATTGCTTCATGAGTGGTAAATGAGCTATCTGCCCTATGCACATAGAACAGCTTTTCTTCTTCTTCCCAGATAACAAATTTTATTGGACTGGCAGACACATTCTTCAATATCATCATCGCCGTGAGCTTCATAAGGCATTCCATGCTCGAGCACTTTGGTTTCTATGCTGATTCTCAGTAGGAGCTCTACTCTAGTAGGACTCATGATGTTTCTTAGTTTGGCATAAATGTCTGTCAGTTGGAAGATGTCAAGCATTCTAGTGGCAAGATGTACATTAACCACTCTAGAAGTGTCGTCCAGGAGTCGATATTTAAATTCAAAGTTGTCTTCATTTACTGTCCACCCAACAATTTTGTTTTTCCTTGGGGGACCTTTCTTCCTGGGCCTTTGTTCTTTCTTTCTTTTGTGATGCACCAGTCTCCTCTTTCTCATATTACTTTCCTCATTGGACTCATCTGCTGATTTTGAACAAAAAAATTTGAAATGTCAAATTTCCAGACTTAGCCAAATTTTGAACATCTTATTCTTGAGCAAATTCAAACTTCAAAAATCAAAGTTAACGAAATCTGTGTTTTAGGGCATCAATAGTCTTGAAATTTATGTAGGATCATTTGATTCAACTAACACAAACTCCAAAAACCACTCTAAATGACCTAATTTGATGGAATAGTAATATTATGTGAAGAACACCACAAACGTGACTTTAGGTCTCTAAAATCTTCAAAACTTCATGTTTTGGAGTAAAATGAGTGCCTACAAATTCGGTTTTGGGTGTATTAACCTCACAATCCATCAATTTTAACAAGGAATCAACATTTGAATGAATTTGAAAATTTTGCTCAAGTACAAAACCTTAAAAATGGCGTAACTATACTTGGCTAAACCCTAGAAATCGACTAAATAGCATTAGATTTAAAGAAATCTGAGTATTGCATTGTGTTCATTGAGTGATTGTTATTGAGAATCAACTCAAACAACTAGCAAAACCAACTGAAATCGACAACTCATATGAGATTTTCTTCATTTTGAGAAAAAACCTCAAAAATGAAGAACATGGCTCTAATACCAATTGTTAGGACGAGATTTGAGCACAAGTTTCTCATATGATTCATCACACAAGTGCAGATATCATGTGTGATGATCGATTCCGGTTGAATCTGCATCAATGCTCACCCATTGATGATTTCTAAAGCTCAAGAACACACACTACACCAAGAACACACAGACAAAATGCTCTCTGTCGAATAATCCAGGAGTGGCGTATTCCAAATAGGGTTTTCTCAACTGTTTTATACTACTAGAGAGAATAGGACAAAAGGAATGTTTGACACAACAATCATTACATAGATTTCAGCAATGAATATTCCATCAGACAGACAAGTTCACTAAGCATGAGACAAGTTCGCTAAGCATGAGACAAGTTCGCTAAGCATTAAACAAGTTCGCTAACAAGTCCGCTAAGCAATAACAAGTTCGCTAACAAGTTCGCTAAACACAAAGAAGTCTGCTAACAAGTTCGCTAAGCAATACTAAGTTCGCTAACAAGTTCGCTAAGAACAAAACAAGTTCGCTAAGATCAAGAACAAATCAGCTAAGTAAAGAAGTCTGCTAAGAACAAAAATTAAGTTCGCTAAGACATGTAAATCAACAAGTACGCTAAATGCAAAACAAGTTCGCTAAGTACAAGATCAGAAGTTCGCTAAGTAGAAAAACAAGTCCGCTAAAACGGAAACAGAATTTTACTAACTACAAACCCAAAATCTATTACAAAAGCAAAGTATCAATTCTAGTTAAGTCATCCAGAGGTCTTCGCCAGCAATACTCAATGGTGAATGGTTTGTGTTGCCAACAACCAAAATGGGTTCCAACAAATTCCACCCTTGTTGGAAATGCAAACACTTTGAGCTTTATGCCACCTGACCGAGTAGCTTGAGCAAAAATCTCCAGCTTTCTCTTGCGGATTCTTTGTCTTTATCAGAAAGTATAGTAATTCCAAGATCGTACAGCCTCCAGAGATCTTGCCAGACAATCTTCTTCAGGTCATTTTAGTTGTTCAGCTCTACCAACCTCTTTGCCTTATCAAGGATGACACTTGATCCATGATCTTCTATCAACCAGCAGGTTGCTGTTCTTATGACTTCGCTTATCAATTGTAAGTTTACCCATACCTGCAAGTCTAGTACACCACCAATTTAAAAACATCAAAAAGTAATTGGCGTCATAGCATTCGTATGGTCTTAGTTTAATAGGAATGGTCTGCATCTTCTCATAGTAGATCAGCTTCAAATAGGATCTTGAGAGAAGTCGGAGTTCTATTGTTGCAAAGATTCTAATAGACTCAGCACCAACTCTCCCAATCACCAATTCATGAGTCTTTCCGTTGTAGTACCAGCTGATTATTGGAGCCTTTTTCTGATTCCCTTGTATAGTCTTCACTTTCACCTCCTTCCCTATGTCCTTGAACATTCCACAATGAGGGGCGCGGAGACGCCTTCTCTTCAAGCAGCTGAGCTTTCTTCTCCTCTTCAGGAGTTTGTTGTTCTTCTTGTGCTCATAAGTAGCATTGATTAGTGAAACAACTTTCACACCTTTTTCATGATTGGTGTGGTTCACCAGATCAAGGTATTTTAGCTGTCTGAGCTCCCATGAGAATAAGCTGCGGAGAGCTCTGAAGTCTGCAAAGATTTGAACATATCCGTTTCGCCTCTTCACTAGAAATGCATCAAAGGCCTCATTATACTTCCATCCAAGTATTTTCATCCCATAATTGACATTTGGGTTGGTAGGCATCTTTCTTAGGTCTTTGGCAGTGAATTGCTGCATAGCCTTTAGATATGGAGCCATCTTTTCCCATTCGTCATAGATGGGAGGGTTGTCTTTCCTTTTGAGAGCCTCAGCTCGTTCCTGTGCTCTGAGTCTGATCTGTTCCAACTTTGCCAAACGTTCAGTCTTTCGGTACTCACATACAAACTCTCGTAGATCTTTAAGTCTCTTCCTGTTGTAAGCCTTTTTATCCACATTCTTGAATCTACAATAGTTGTGGAGTTCATTGAAAGTCATCATATTGGTAGTGGATTTGATATATTCTTTAGTATCAGGAACTTCATCAGATGAGTTTTCAGGAGGAGGAAGATATGTGTTGCCAATGTCAAGTACAAGATCAGAAAGATGGTCACGGATAGGAATAAATTCGACCGTTTTGTTGGTGTCTGCAAAGACATCCTCTAGGGGGATCAGATTCAGCTTCAATATTTTGATTTTGAGGAGTTAACTCAATTTCGGTAAGAGTCATCAGATACTCCAATGAGAAGTTGTCACTCATTAGAGTTCTCACCGTGTGAGCAGTTTCAGATGTATCTTCTTCATCTACATCTGTGCTCTCTAAGTTAGTGACGATGCGGATACTTGGTTCATCTGTTCTGGATGACTCAGAATGATCTGGCAAAGTACTTGAGCCCTTTCCGTATATGACAGCAGGAGGATGTCCTAATTCATACCTTTTTAGTGCATTAGCTTTTTCTTCAATCAGTCGGTTCTGTTCACTATGAGTTTCTGCAATAGGTGCTCGACGAGACCTATCTTTTTCAGCTTCCCTTCTCAGTTGCTCCTCTGCTATTTCCTCAGGAGTTAATTTTCTCTTTCCCTTATCCTTGTCGGAGGGTCCGGGTTGCTCTATGATAGCCGGTTCTTGAGTTGCCGTCAAATTGGCATCAACTTCCTCATTTTTAGAGTCAAAGGAGAAATGCATAAAAGAGGCTTCAAAGATCTATTCATGAAGGTCTTGCTCAGCAGATACTACATGATCAGTTTGACTTTAAGATTCTTGACCAGCACTTGTTTCAAGGTTGATGAATTCAGCGTCAGTTAGGATAAAACCTGGAACATGTGGGGTGATGTCCAAGGCAAGAGTCTCTCCTGTAGACATAAAAATTGATAGAGGCAAACTCACATCTTCATCGTCTACTTCCATCTTTACTTGGATTGAAGTAGGAAAAAGAGGTTCCTCTTCATCATCATCTTCACTATCGATCGTATCCAGGTCAATGTAGTTCAATGGATTAGCTTCATTCATGAGCACGTTCATTCTCTGACCTAGCTCATTCATGTCATCTTCATCTCCAAAGTCTACAATGTACGGATGTTCTTCATATGTTGTTTCATCACCATCATCAAGATTCTCAATTAGAATTCCACAGGAGTTTCTTCTTGAGTAGATTTTCTCCGCATAGTATTCCCTGAAATTTGACATTTCAAAGTCTAAGAAGGCTGAGTTGACGTGCATATGATGGACACCTTCAGTCAAGGGGACTATGGAAGAAGAGGTAGAGATTTCAGCATGAACGGTGGGAACAATGGATAGTTGAAGAGAGTTGTCAGGTTTAGCTTCAGACTCTGCACTTGTGGATCCCTCAATAGCAAGAGCTTTAGTTGCCAGTGAAAATCTTGGAAGTTTCAGATTTTCAGGTACCGGGGCAAGCTTCTTGATTGAGTCCAATATTTCATCAACAGGTTCATCATGAAGGAGGCTGTTGACGAAAGATTCTTCGTCATCTGAGAAGTTCAGCTCATCTCCTTCAACGACTGTATAAGCATCATCCTCAAAATCACTATCATTCATAGGGCTTGAAGTATCTTGAACACCAGATGAGTCTTTGCCAGTAGGAACAGTAGTAGAAGATTTAGGATCTTGAGAATTCCTTCCTTCACATATTTGATCAATTTGAGGTTGTTCTTCTGGTATCTCAGTCTCTTGATCACCAGTATTATCATCTGGTTTGTCGCTTGATTGTTTGTCTTCATTTGATTTGGCTAACAAATCTTGGAGTCTCAGAATTTCTGCTGCTTGTTCAGCAATTACTTGTGACTGATCATTTATCTTTTGATTCGCCACTTGTAGAGAACAATTGAGCTGAACATTCTGACTCTGAAGATTGACAATTTCAGCTTGAAGTTCCATTACTTTTTCGGATTCAGAAACTGTTAGGCTGGTAGCAACAATACCAGTTGTGTCAGTGGTGGTAACAACAGCTTTAGCTAGCTTCTCCAGTGGTCTCAAATCCATATCAATCCTCTCGATTTGTTCAGCAGGAGATGGAGAGACCGTTGTTGTAGATAAGGTTGTATCAGATTGAGGGCCAGATGAACCCATAACTTCATAATCATTTAGTGAGCCGGGCTTTCTCCTGACTTTTAGTTTTTCTGTACAGGACTTGCTTATCTCAGCTCTGATCATGATGAACTCAGAGGATATATCTCTGTCTTCAGCATTTCTTGTTAGATTTTCTAAACTTGTCTTAGAAGGAAACTGAGGAGGGCTGTCAAGCTCATCGAGATCATAAGTCAGATCGACTTGATCGAGAGAAACTGAAGTCTCATCATCATCTTGTTCATCCTGTGACGGACTGTAGCTTTCATCAGAGGATGATTGTTGTGTCTGAACGGTTGAGGCCCTGGAATAATCTCAAGTCCTCTGTCTTTTCCGAGGATGAATGCCCTCAGGTTGTGCAGAACTGTCATCAGATTCTGAGGAATCAGACTTTTCATCATTATCATCGTCGTCTCCTTCTTCTTCTTCAGACAAGTCTACTAGTACAGGACTTGAGGTACGTTCAGTAGGCTCAAAAGCTTCAGCACTTGTACCTTGGAGATTCCCAAGGTCTTTAGCAGCATCAGAAGCAACAAGTGCATTCAAATCTAACTCAAGCTGGATTTGAGCAGCTTTAGCATTTCCTTCTTTATCTTCGACAGCTGCTTCACCGATTTGGACATCTCCTTCAGCACCAGCAGGAGCAATCCGAGCGATCATATCGGGAAAGAAAGGTACAACAATCCCTTGATATTTACCTTTATGGCACTTACTGTATGAGCTAGTGTTCATTGAGCTTGTGGAGAAGGTCTCTCCTTGCTTGATCAAGTTAGGGTAATAATGATCCAGTATAGCTTGAATGAAACGAGGATACATCAGAAACTTCTTTGCTCTTCCAGTAGGGTGTAGGTTAGCAATTATCCACTTAAGAAGTTGGTGAGATAGATTGAAACCCTCACCAGTGATAAACCCATGTAAAGCCCATGCGGTTTCTTCAACAAAATCATCTGGAGCTGCCTTTCTGTGTCCAAAGGCGGCAATGAAGAAGCTGATTATGAACTTCCAATTGGTTGGAAATAAGGTCTTGAGTATCTTGTTGCTGACATCTGGGAGAAAGATGCTAGAATATCCCATCCTTGTGATTGTTGATTGCCACTGAGTCCTTGTGAAAGACTTGGGCATTGCTAGCATCTTGCAAGTTCAGGATCGTTCTGATCTTTTCTTCAGTAAATCTCAACATCAATGTTCTGGATCCTGGACCTTGTTACACTTGAATCATCATCAAGCTCTGCAGGTTGAGCATTGTTCCAGAAAGCTTTAATGATACCCTTGTAGATGAGAGGGTTAATCTGCATTGCCGTTACCCATGTTGATTGTGCAAGCGACCATACTCCAAAGCTTCTACAGCTTGTCTGGGAGGTATCTGCACATATAGAATTACAAGATTATATCTGAGTTGACACTAGATGAATGTCATGTCACACTAGACTCGTGATAGTGACATAGCTTTTCATATTAGAATCAATGACATAAACTAAATCACATAGTGCATATACTCCAAAATGATCACAAGCAACCGGAATATCATGATTAACAATAGTAAGAATCTTAGGAAGTAAAAATGTTGTGTGTGATAAATTAAAATCTGGAAAACAAGGAGCCAGATCTAAAACTCCATTAATTTTGATTTAATTTAAAGTTTTGCATGAGAACTACAAATGACCCAAAAACTTAGTCTGAATCAACCACATTTTGACTTGTTGTTGAGTCAAGGAGAAATTTATTGAAAAGTCTACTACTTAGGCTCAACAACAGTCAGAAACATCAAATCTAGGAAGTTTTGACAATCTGGGATCGAAAACCAAAAGACTTTAAGTTTAATTGGTATAAAATGAGGTTTTAGGATCCCAGTTTGTCAAATCAATTCAGGGAAAGTCACTTTGGGACTTGGTTCCACCCGAGCTTGTGAATCCCTTGATTTGGTGTCTTAAGATGGAGAAAAAGAACAAATTAGTCTAAATCAGCACATTTAGGTATAGGACAGGGAAGTTAGGATATAACAGGTCTATCCTATGTCAAAGGCCAATTAGATGCATGCAATAAGTGTAACACTGACTTGTCAAATTACCAGAACAATCCTAGTACATCAGAAATTCAAATACTGATCTAATGGTATGAAGAATAGACTCAAGTCCGCTAAGCGGAAAACAAGTCTGCTAGAAACTCATCAAGTTTGCTAAGCAGAGAATAAGTCCGCTAGGAACAGATCAAGTTCGCTAAGCGGACTTGAAGTTCGCTAAGGACTAAATCAAGTCCGTTAAGATCAGTAGGATTTCACATTGCAGATTCATAACACTTACAATTTACTATAAAGTGTCTAAATCATATTTCAACAACAACTGAGATTGTCTAAAAACAACAAAGTCAAGTTAACACACATGAGCATGCCAAGTGTCCTAATGGGTCAAAAAGTTCAATTTTGAACATTAAAGGACAGAATGTGGTAATCTATGCTTAACAGATTAGATGGTGTCTTTACCATGTTAAATTCAATCCAAACACACAAATTTATGCACATAAGGATCAAGAAGCACATAACTAAGTCACCAAATTCACATTCAAGCAAAATAGCCACATATGTCTCATAAAGTCCATTTCATGCAAAATTTGACTTATCAAAGTCAAAATGACCAAGTAAGTGTTCAAACAGAGCTTAATTACCTGAGATAGTTCATATGAACCTTAGAGGTGTCATAGATCACATCCTTTGTAGTTATGCTCACAATTGATCACAAAGATGATCAAGTTAACTTTAGATAGGTCAAAACAGTCAAATAATTTTAACTTTGTGTCAAATAGGTCCAAGATCCTTTCACCTGAGTTATTGACTAGTTCCAGACCCATGTAGATCCTAACCAGACTAAACCACCAGTGTTAGGCTCAATTGGATGTCAATTAACACAAAGAAAGACATTTATTCAAGTAATAATGAAAAGATGAAGTTCTACCTGATTAATAATCTAAAAGCTTGTATTGAGAAACACATACCTTTGTGAAGATCTATGGGTGACTAAGATCTAAACTAAGATGTAGAGAGTTCTCAATTGACTCAGTGAATAATCTGTCTGGGATAAGCTTCAATTGTAACAATTAAAATAAAGATTTGCCCCTATGTAGCTAAGCTTGAGCCTTAACTCAATTGCCATTTGTTAGAACAACATACCCCTTTGATGATCTAAAATTTGCTAAGATCACTAGAAAGAGATGCAATGCTCTTGATCAATATCACAACAGTAAGAATATCTGTTATGGGATCAGACAAGCTATGTTAGACTTCAAGAGATAGACAAACACAGAAAATATAGGCAAACACTTAAACAACTTGAGTTAAAGACATAATTGAGAAAAATGAACCAAACCATCAATTTTACTATTGATTCAACTAAACAAAGGTTTGTTAACAGTTTGTAGTTCTCAATTCATCAATTAGTCAATGATAAGCAGGAACAAGTGACTATGGTTTGAGACAAGGTGAGATATATCAATATGAAATTCTCAAAGTCAATCAAACGTCAAGGTCAAAAATCATGGATAACTCATAGTGGTTAATATAGAATTCATGTGCACATCCACTTAACCATACTTTGTAAAATAGAATAGGTTAACAGTAGCAGCACTATGGATCCTAATGGTCAACCAAATTCCATAATTTGTAAGAACATAAAAAAAGTTTCTAATCACCAATAAAGAACAGAGGTCACAGTTTATGGCCTTGATTCAAACAATGTAGCAATTTACAACATTCAAACCAATAACAAAAACAATCTTAACCAATCTGTTTTAAAATTTAAAGAAATTTTAAAGTTCAAACACATTCATCCGAACCCGTGTACACAACATTCTCGGATTCAAAGTGTAACATTTGTGAGGTGAGATTCACATACCTTAATCTTGATCACAAGAGAAATAGGAACAAGAAAAAGTGATAGGAATCTGTTGAATCAACAAATTACAACATCCGAACCCTAAAAACGTTTCAATAGCACCTACGGTTCTCGCACATCACCGAAACCGAAATTGACCTAAGTATAAAGTAAAATCGAACCTCTGGATGCAAGAAGAGTGAGCGAATCAACTCTAGATGCAACTAAAGTGATAGATTCGTGAGAGAATGGAAGGAATTCGATCGAACAGTGATGTTTTTGAGTCGCCGGTTCGAGAGGAGAGGAGCGGGTGTTTGTGAGTTTGAACGAGTGAATAGGAAAAATACTAAGTCTCCCTTTTATAGTATTAGGTTTAGCGAACTTAGAAATATCTATGATTTAAAACAAGTTCGCTAAGAGCAGTCTCCAAGTCCGCTAAGAGTAAGCCGACTGAGACAAGTTCGCTAAAGGGAGATTTATGTATGAACAAGTTCACTAAGGCCTGAAAAAAGTACGCTAAGCCTAAAAGAAGTTCGCTAAGGAAAGGAAAGTTCGCTAAGCCTAAGGAAGTTCGCTAAGGCTTGAAACAAGTACGCTAAGGCCAAAATGAAACTTGTGAATATAAGATTTTCTAAGTAAAAAAGAAGTCCGCTAAGGTGTAAACAAGTTTGCTAAGAACTTGTTTAACCTCAGTAGACTTTTAGACAAGTGGAGAAGTTCACTAAGGCAAAAACCTTCTTAGCGGACTTCTCAAACACTTGAATAAAAAGTAAACACAGGAGAAGTTCACTAAGGACAAATTCTACTTAGCGGACTTCATATCCCATGAAAATATTCTAAGTATATAAGAGAAGTTCGCTAACAACAAGTGTTTAGCGGACTTCTCAAGGCTTAGACAAGTTTTTAAAGTTAAAAAATTTAACAGAATAAGAGAAGTTCGCTAAGGACTAAAGTCAACTTAGCGGACTTCTTGCCTTAGAGTTAATAAGAATGAAAGAGGAGTTCGCTAAGAACAAATTTGTTCTTAGCGGACTTCAAGAAATAAAAACAAGGAAAAATTTTACAAGTCCAAAAAAAGTTCGCTAAAGGCAAACAAGTCTTCAAACCTATGAATTGTTCTTAGCAGGCTTACTTTATGATAAAGTTCGCTAAGGCAAAAACAAGTCCGCTAAAACCAGAATTTTAAAAACAACTAAGGAAAAATTCAAAGTCTTAGAATTTTCAAAAAAAATTAAAGAATTGCAGTTTAACCACAAGACTAAAAACATAAAGGCATGCCTACCACCAAGAACCTACCAGGATGATAAATTTTGTATAAATAAGCCAAGCACTTGTTAACTTCAACAAATTTGACAAGGACACATCTAGTACCTATATTTTAATTTTTCTGGTCAAAATTCCACCCGAACTCAAAATTTCCATTTTCATCCGAGTTGGGTAAATTTTCCAACCGAACTCAAGATGTCGTTTTCTTTTAAGTTGGTTGACTTCAAACCAATTCAATGATTTATTCTAGCACAAGTTGGTCAATTTTACACCAAATTTGGAAATTTAAGTACATTGACTTAAAATTCACCTATTTTTGCATGGTCGTGGTCAGACATGTTTAGAATCATACCGGTCATATACGTGATCAATAACACTAACAATTCAAATCACCTTTCGGATCCGGTACCCTAAGTCAGATTGTTGGTATTTTTATCCACTTAAGCTCAGACAAGGTAATTTTCAACATTTTTATGTGATGTATTTATCATGTTTTGTCCGATTAGTGAAAGATGTGATTAACCTTATATACAACTTAAGTCACCAGAATTCTACCATGGGTCATTTTTGCACTTCGGATACAGCCTACACACATAAGAATTGGAACATATGGAATTTCTTTAACAAATGACAACTTATATTATTTCCCCCTATTTCTTTAGTGTTATGTAGCTGATTTCATGAATGGATGTTAAGATGGATCGCGTGAACACAAGGTCATTACTTTCGCAAAGCAGATGTGTCACGGATAATGATGAATGTGATGATGGGATCGCGTGGACACAAGGTCATTGCTTTCGCAAAGCAGATGTGCCATGGATTTATTGATCGATAAAGCAACACCAAGGTCTTTGCGTAAGCAAAACAGATGGTGTGCTGATGAGTGAAATCAGGGACTTAATGCTAAAGAAATATTCGTGTGTGTTGGCATATCATACTTAGCTTAGACTTAGGCAATTTTAAAGAATTTAGCACTGGTAGACTTAAAGGTTCACATTTTCAAGCAAATTAATGTGTAATCACAGAAACAGTCTACTTCTAAGTATGCGGAGCCTACCGACACATCAAATGATAGAATTACCGGTCGATCGGATCATATCCTATGGTTAGATCGACGAGACCAAAATCATATCATGTTCCTTACATTTTGTCCGACCACCGACCAAAGATTTTTTATTTTTCTTAGTTTTTTTACTTGTGTTTAAAAACACTTATTGACTTTCAACATAGACACTTTATTTGTTGTTTTTATCAATTTTCAATGTTTTTTGGTTTATCTTCCACATTGCAGGACCGGCAGATAGACACAAAAACAGAAATAAGCAAGAAAAATCTTTTTTGTCTTTTCAAAATGAATTTGACACAAGACAACCACAAACAAAAGCGTTCAGTTCAAATCAAGGTCAAACAAAACAAGAAGATTGACTCAAAGAGTCAAAAAATAACAAATAATCTTAAATAATTTGCAGAAAGTAACTATATACAAATAAAGAAAGTAAAATCTTTTTGTGAAATTTTAATGCAGGGCACAGATAACACTCCTAAGTAGATAAACCTATGAAAACAAGATACTAACATACTAGGGAAAGGAAAAAGCTTAATCATAGTTAATCATGCCTACAGCACTAACCAGAAAGTTAAACATAGACATATCAAATGGTTTAGTGAAAAGGTCTGCTAACTGATCATCAGTACCAACATGGACTAAGGTAACTAGCTGTTTCTCGGCACAATCCCTAACGAAATGGTATCTAATCTCAATATGTTTAGTATTAGAATGCTGAATAGGATATTTAACAATTGAAACAGCAACAATATTATCTATTTGAATAGGGGTACCCATGAAATTCAAACCGTAATCCAGTAGCTGATTTTGAATCAAAAGCACTTGAGAGCAGAAGGAGGCAGCAACAATGTACTCCGCTTCATCCGTTAAGACTGACACTGTTGTGAGACCAGATGGTTTCCTAAGAACTGAGCTCCTCCCGTCGTAGACTTACGATTGAGTTCACAACAGGCGTAATCACTGTCTGAGAAGGCTCGAAGACAAAGGTTGAATCTTTATGATACCAAAGTCCTGTATTCGGATTTGACTTCAGGTAACGAAAAATCCTCTTCACGGCCATCAAGTGCGATTCTTTCGTTTACTTTGGAAACGGGAACATAGACAAACTCCAAACATGATGTCGGGACGACTTGCTGTCAGATACATGAGAGAGCCAATCATGGACCTGTATAGGTGCTCATCTACACAAACACCATCCGGATCCTGATTCTACTTGTGATGAGTGACCACGGGAGTAGAAAAACCTATAGAATCTTGAAACCCAAACTTCTTCAGGATCTCTTTCACATATTTCCCTTGGTTGATTAAAATGCCATCAGGCTTTTGTTTCACTTGAATTCCAAGGAAAAATGTCAGTTCACCCATGGCACTCATCTCAAATTTCTTCTTCATTACATCCTCAAATGCATGACATAGGTCGACGTTGGTTGAACCAAAAATGATGTCGTCAACATATACTTGCACTAACAGCATATCCTCTCCAACGTGACGTATGAAGAGAGTCTGATCAATCATACCCCTTTCATAACCATTAGACAGCAGATAAGTAGATAATGTCCCGTACCACTTCCTTGGGGCTTGGTGTAGACCATAGAGGGCCTTGTCCAGTTTGTAACATTTCTTAGGAAAAGATTTGTCAACAAACCCCGGAGGTTGTTCTACAAATACGTCTACATCAAGCTCTCCGTAGAGGAACGCGGTCTTTACATCAAGTTGATAAACAGTGATATTCATTGATGTGGCATATGCCAGAAAGATCCGTATTGCCTCCAGACGAGCGACAGGCGCATAGACATCTTCGTAATCAATGCCGTCAACTTGCATGTACCCTTTCACAACCAGGCGAGCTTTATTTCTTGTCTCTCTTGTTTTTGAAAATCCATTTGACAGGTATAGACTTTACACCTATTGAGGGATCAACTAAGTGCCAGACATTGAGCAATTTGAATTGTAGTAACTCCGTTTGCATGGCTTCAATCCAGTTATCATCCAAAAGGGCGGCAGCAATAGTAGGAGGCTCCTCTTGTGAAATGAAAAAAGAGTACAAACATATGTGCATTTCCTTTGACTGACTCCGAGTGAGACATTTGTCAACTGGCCCGATAATCTGACTCGTAGGGTGTATCTTGTGAATTCGAGTGTCTTCAACAGCAGGTGATGGAATAGACGAGTCCTGATTTCCAATTTGTAGATCATCGCCAGGATTCTCTCCGGTATCAATCTTTGTTACGTCATCTGAATAAGAATCATGCATTACAGCATCAATTTCTATAGTGTTGTCTGCCTCAGCTGTTTCTTGTACTGGTTTGGTTTCCATAATTTCAGGTTCAGTAATCTGAATGGTTGGCTGTTCAAATGCTGGATCGACTGAATAAATGGTATTCAGGATCGATGAAGTAATAGGAGCTAGCATATCAATAGTTGGATTAGTTGATTCATTTCCTTAATCAACTACAGAAGATGAAGTACCTGCATCATCAGATTTGAACATATTAAAAGTAGAAGTAAACGACTCAAGGTCATTGAAAAACCGTATACGGATCGTTTCTATGGATGAGACGGAAGTTTTGTCATTGAATCATGTTGAATGATTACATAACGAAGGAGTATACAACGATTAAGCTCTGGGGGAGGTCGGACAGAACCTCCCCTCTCAACACACAGAAACAAGACAGAAACTTACAAAGAAATACAAAGACGAATCTATTTATACTTCTTCATAAGGTCCGAACTCGGCACCTCCGAACTCTGTCCGAACTCCCTCCGAACTTGGAGTTCGGCCATCTAGGTTCGGCCAACTCCGAACCTAGAGTTCGGCTGAGGTTCGGACCTCAGTTCAAGTCTTCGACAAATCAGTCTGTTTGACAATTCGAACAGTAACGGCCATACAAGGTTCATGCATCAACAGTCATACATACTATCCAGAGCAGGATCTCTAGTGTTCTGAGTGTGCTCATTACAAGTAATGTTGCACGACTCGATAACAACTTGAGTTCTTCTGTTGAACACTCGATAGGCAGCAGATGTCGTCGAGTATCCAACAAAATAACCGTCATCCGCCCGAGGGGAAAATTTGGTTAACTGATCCGACTGAATTAAAATAGTACAAGCGCATCCGAATGGTTTAATCGTTTTAAGTTTGGTTTTACTTTGGAAAACAGTTCGAATGGCGTCTTGTTAGCATGTTTGACCAAGAGTAATCTGTTTAGATTATAGCAGGCTGTATTAACAGCTTCTACCCAAAAAAGATAATTTTAAGTTAGAATCAGCAAGCATTGTCCTAGCAGCCTCGATGATAGTTCTGTTCTTCCGTTCAGCCACTCTATTTAGTTGCGGTGTGTACGGTGAGCTGAATTGTCGAGTTATGCCTTATTCATTACAAAACGCGTCAAATGTCTGATTCTTGAATTCAGACCCATTGTCTGATCTGATGATTATAACCCGCTCTCTACATCTGTTCTCGATTCGTGTGACAAAATCCTTCAAAATCTCAACTGTCTCAGACTTCTCTTTCAGAAAGAACACCCATGAGTATCTGGAGTAATCGTCTGTGAAAACCAGGCAATATGACTTTCCCCCCTAAACTCTTGATGCTCACTGACCCGAAGAGGTCAAGATGGAGTTGCTGAAGTATTGTTGTCGTTCTACCTGGTGGCTTTGGCTTGTGGGACGTCTTGTGCTGTTTACCCTTCAGACATGCTACACAATTATCGATGTAGATGAATTCCTTCTGCGACACACCGTCAACGTGTTTCCTCCTAACAAGACGGTTCATGTTTCGAAAGTTCACATGCCCCATACGCCTATGCAATAAAGTAGAGTAATCTTCTGATGCCTTTGCTAAGAAGCATGCTACAGAACCAGTCGGCCTTGCAGCAGACATATCCAAATAGAATCTGATCTTCGCGAATCTTGAATCCAGGCTTCAGAATATAGCATTCACGCCTATGCAATACATGTTCCCTTTCCGTTTTGCACGAAATAGAATCTGATCTTCGGGAATCTTGAATCCAGGCTTCAGAATATAGCATTCACGGTCATCGAAGAACATCGACATCTTGTTGTCGCGGATTTGTGATACACTCGGCAGGTTGAATTTTAGATTGGACACCAGATTTACATTATCAAATGAAATTTCTCCATTAGTCAAGAGACCGTTTCCTATTATTCTACCACCCCGAACATCACCTCCAAAGGCAACAGGACCACCATGTGATATTGTTTTGATATCATACAGCAGGTCCTTGTTCCCCGTCATGTGACTGGCATAGCCACTATCTAAGTACCACGTGTTGGCAGCACTATGGACCAGTCCCTGCACATGAAAAAGAAAGTGATTAGTTCAGAGATGGACCCTGGCCAGATTGACCAGGGGCCTTCTTTTTAGGTGCCTTTTTTGTTGGCGGAGCAGTTGGTGGTGTTAAGACTACAGCAGGAGGAGTTTGTAAAGCTGTAACATTTGGTCGAGGAGCCCGGACAGGTTGTTGTATCATAACAGGCCTTGGCATGAAGGCAGGCCTTGGTCGAGGCATCCAAGATCTTATAGGAAAAGGATTTGGTGCAGTCATCCCCACTAATTGTTGAACTTGTGGCCTCAAAGCATTCATATTCCTTCCCAAACCACGAGGGACATACTGGGCTTGGTTAGGAACATAGGGTTGGTTCGGGTAAGATTGCTGAAACATGGTGTCAAACCGTTGATCCATGTAGTCCTCACCATAGTTCCCATAATACATTGTTGCCAATTGTTTTCCTTGTGGTACCACATGCTGTTACTGGTAGAAATAAGCAGGAGGCACTAGAGCGTTGTTGTAAACAGAATAACCCGTGTTGTACACACACACCCTTGCATCATGGTGTGGATTCCCGCAAACTATACATCCCAATGTCTCAACTGTCCCGCTAGGGTTTACCAAAAGAGGTGGTTCAGCAATTTGTGGAGCCGCTGGTTGTGGCTCATTTGACATTGCACCATCAGCCTTATCAGTGTCAGTGACTGTCTTCTTCTTCCTCCTCCTTGTTTGTTTCTTTTTCTTTGGTGTGTTCTCACATTCAGGAGCATCAACAGTAACAACATCTAGCTCGACCACCGCAAGCTGATCTTCAACACTTGGTTGACTAATCAAAACTGATTCATATTGAGGTCTCTTTTTCTTACGATCACTTGCCTTGAATAGTGCCATTGTGGATTTCCCAGCCTCATTGGGAGCTGTGTTGACATATGCTTCACTTGGTTTGACAAACACGGATGCAGAAGTTGCTTGAGCAGGCATCGTTGGAGCGTTCAGTTGTGCCGCAGGAACAGTGATCACCTTACCATCGGTGATTGTAAGACCAGCTTTTGTGTGCATAACTGTCTTACCATGTTTTAAGGCTATTTCGGCAAAATCACGACTAAACTCATCATCATTGATGACCTGCTGAACCACAAGTTTCTCATTTGTAACTTTCTTCTTTGGCTTACGCCTCTTAACGGTTTTAGTCCTTTTAGGAATTTCATTTATGTTGAAAACATCATAATTTTCATTGAACAAAAACGATTGACCTTCAGATGTCTTTTGAGTACACAAATTGAGAAACTCGGTTTCAGCAGCCTTTTGCACATATGCTTCTGAAATACTGGTATTAACAGAATTTAAAGAAATTGCATCGAAATCACCAAATTTAAGTCGGTGTGAGACTAGAACCAGTTTTGGCGTTAGCTAATTGGTCGTCCAACGATTTGATTTCAGATGCACTCAGAATCAAGCTGGGGTCAATGAACTTAATGTGGCTCTTTGGATAGATTTTGGTCAATTCGCGGACACAAAGATAGTTATGATTTAGAGGATGTTCAGCAGCATTATCCAGTATCTCCCGAGTAAGACCTAAAATAGATTTAAGACGCGACATTATGTTCTTTGCAACCGCACTGCCCAAAGTTTCAGGATTCAATTTCATCAAATCGATTGTTTCTCGAGCTTCAGCGTAGCTGTTTCTTAGAGAAGTCAATTTATTTAAAAGATCAGCAATTTGGATTTTTAAGTTTGATTCAGTGTGCTTCATGAATTCAATATCATCCTGGAGTGATTTAATTTTGACCAAAAAATCCTTTTCATTTGCTTGAAGAAGCTCAACTTGGCTCTCGCTCTCTGCCGCCCTAGCATGCAACTCTAGGTTGTATGTGCGGTAGCGAGCGACAGCTTAAAGACATTTGTCAGAACACAAAGATAATTTTACCTCATCTGGAATTGTTCCTTTCTATAGTTCAAGAAGACGCTTGCTAGCTTTCGTTTCAACCTCAGATGAACTCACATCAGTAGCGTTTCTGACAGAAGAAGAGGTTTCTTCAAGAATCTTATCAACTCCATCCATCAGACAGAAATCAGTAGGAAACAGAGGGTGAAATACGACAGAATCATTAATCTCTTCTCCATCTGAATTGACCAATAGTGTGTAATCTAACTGGCTTGAAGGTTGAGAAGTTGATTAAGACGTCCAGTTGTAGTTACCACCTTCAAGTGAGATCAATGCCTTGCCAGAGTTGTCATTTCTTTGAGCAGATTGTGAACTTGACGATCCAGGATGAGATGCATTTGAATTCCCATTCTGTGGCTTTTGATAGGATGAGCTGTCGTGCTTCTGATAAGACTGGTTTATGTTGCCAGCTTGTTTCTGAAAAGCCTGATTTCCTCCACCCGAGTTTACAGGAACATTCCACGTTCGTGGTTTTTGACATTCACGCGCGAAGTGTCTGAGCTCCTGGCAATTGTAGCATTGAGCCTTGGACTTATCAAACCCAATGTTGGCGTTTGAAGGAGGTTGAAACAGCTTCCTCCCAGTCTTTCTGAAGAATTTTCTTGTTCTTGCAGCAATCATACCCATCTGCCATTTAATATCGATCTCTTCCAGATCATCAGAAGATATTTGGTCAAGATCTTCTTGACAAATAGTCATGCTCTCAATGTTTCCTCACATTTGAGAGTTCATGCAAGCCAGGAAAGCATTACACAACTCTTGATCCAAGCTAGTGTTGCTAGTTGAAATTGGTGTTGAGTGTTGGACCAAGTACCCAGAAGGTGGATGTTGAACAAATGTCACATTTGAAGGCTGATGAGTTGCATGTGATGCAAATACTTCAGTTTGAACAGGAGCTAGTACAGGAGATGGAGCAATTGCAGGCAGTGTTGAGCCAGAAGAATTGGAAAACTGATAATTCTCCTGACAGGTAGAGGAAGCAAAGGCAGAATTAGGAGTCGTAGAAGATGAGCTCCTTGAAGTCACATTACCCATGAGTGACTTACCAGTACGTTCAACTGCTTTGACTTCATAGTCTCGAACCTTGTCATTCATATCCAGATAGTCAGCCTTGGTTAGATCAGTGCTTTCGATCAGATACATGACATAGGAGGCAAACTCTTGAGGAAAAGAATGCAGAATCTTCCTGATGATATCTTCAGAATCAGGACGAATTTTCTTGGTAGTCATTTCAGTAATGATTCTGCAGAATTGATTGACATGAGTTTCAAATGACTCTCCATTTCTGTGAGCAAAAGTGTTGAAAGCCAATCTAAATTTTTTAAGTCTTCTTTCTTTCGTAGCTGCATTGCCTTCATACTTTTTCTCCAAGTCAACCCATATCTCATGACCAGGAGCTGGCCTCTTTTAATTGATTAAGTAGATCATCATTAAGAGCCATCTTAATGTAACCCAATGCACGCTTATCAATCTTCATCTGTGCATGTTCAGCCAAGGTTAACTTGTCCAAAGGTTTTGGAATCTTCTTCTTGGCAGCTGGTGGATCAGCAATAGTGACAGTAACTCCAGGAACAGTAGCCTCTTTAATTTCAAGCACAGCAGGACCTTCAATAATTGAACTCAAAAGATCAAAGTCAAAATACTCCAGAAACAACACAAACTTTCCTTTCCAATCATCAAAGTCACTTGCGCCCATTAGTTTTGGTGGACGATTGTTACTCTGCACCATGGGATTAAACTGGGTGCCTTCAGCCATTGGAAGTGAGAAACACAAAAACTTAGCACAAACTTGCTAAATTGATGAACGGTTCAGACAGATTGAACGCTTGGTTTAGAATGCTCGAATGCTTGTAGAACGCTTAAATTCACACAAATCCTACATTCACAAACAATAACAAGCATAATTAGTCATTAGCAAGTGAGATTTCTGCAAAAAAAATTTGAACAGCTTGTTCTTGAGCAAATTCAAACTTCAAAAATCAAAGTTAACGAAATCTGTGTTTTAGGGCATCAATAGTCTTGAAATTTATGTAGGATCATTTGTTCAACTAACACAAACTCCAAAAACCACTCTAAATGACCTAATTTGATGGAATAGTAAGTTTATGTGAAGAACACCAAAAACGTGACTTTAGGTCTCTAAAATCTTCAAAACTTGATGTTTTTGAGTGAAATTAGTGCCTGCAAATTTGGTTTTGGGTGTATTAACCTTGCAATCCATCAATTTTAACAAGGAATCAACATTTGAATGAATTTGAAAATTTTGCTCAAGTACAGAACCTTAAAAATGGTGTAACTATACTTGGCTAAACCCTAGAAATCGAATAAATAGCATTAGATTTATAGATATCTGAGTATTACATTGTGTTCATTGAATGATTTTTACCAAAAATCAACTCAAACAACTAGCAAGACCAACTGAAATCGATAACTCATATGAGATTATCTTCATTTTGAGAAAAAACCTCAAAAATGAAGAACATGGCTCTGATACCAATTGCCAGGACCAGATTTGAGCACAAGTTTCTCATATGATTCATCACACAAGTGAGGAAGTCATGTGTGATGTCGATTCCATTTGAATCTGCATCAATGCTCACCCATTGATGATTTCTAAAGCTCAAGAACACACACTACACCATGAACACACACTACACCAAGAACACACACACAAAATGCTCTCTGTAGAATAATCCAGGAGTGGCGTATTCCAAATAGGGTTTTCTCAACTGTATTTATACTACTAGAGAGCATAGGACAAAAGGAATGTTTGACACAACAATCATTACATAGATTTCAGCAATTAATATTCCATCAGACAGACAAGTTCTCTAAGCACGAGACAAGTTCGCTAAGCATTAAACAAGTTCGCTAAACACAAACAAGTCTGCTAACAAGTTTGCTAAGAAATACTAAGTTCACTAACAAGTTCGCTAAGAACAAAACAAGTTCGCTAAGATCAAGAACAAATCTACTAAGTAAACAAGTCTGCTAAGAACAAATTAAGTTCACTAAGGCATGTAAATCAACAAGTACTCTAAATGCAAAACAAGTCCGCTAAGTACAAGATCAGAAGTTCGCTAAGTAGAAAAACAAGTCCGCTAAAACAGAAACAGAATTTTACTAAGTACAAACCCAAAATCTATTACAAAAGAAAAGTGTCAATTCTAATTAAGTCATCAAGAGGTCTTCACCAGCAATACTCAATGGGAATGGTTTGTGTTGCCAACAACCAAAATGGGTTCCAACAATCTTGGGTTAGAAAGTTTGGTGGCAACCTTCTTGGATATTGAGGGTGGCTTATATGGTATGATGGCAAGTGACTGATATGTTGATGGAGTAGCTGTTGGTGTAGGGTTTGGGTTAAAGAAAAAGGAAGGTGGAGGTAGGATGTCTGCATCATCAGTGAATTCCGGTTTAACATTTAAGTTAGCTGCCATACCTGAGGTAAATTCTGAAGGTGGGGGCAGCACCAGCTTTCGGTTCACAGCAGCTGCATCTCCTTTGAGTTCTTGAAAGATTGAGTCAATTAAGTTGCATAACTCCCTTACCTTTAACTGAGCAACCTCTTCCTCTGATTTTAAATTTCTGACAACCAGGACCATCTTTACCTTTGTGAACAGCAGGTAGTTCTCATCATTTTTCACCAGTTTGGTGGGCATCTGAAAGGCAATAGATATCAACATTTGCCTTTCAGCTTCAGTCATGGCATCAAGGTTGTATTCCCTCAGCCTCCAGTTGAAAGACCTCTTCTTAGCTTATTCTAATAAACTTTCAACAACTCCATCTTGTGAGAACAAATCCAATTCCTCTTGAAGCTCTTTTGCTAGCCTCTCATCTTTAGCAACCAATCTGGCATCTTCCACCATTTTGTTGATAGCCTCTAGTTCAGGAGTTTGAACAACCTGTTACATGGTCCTGATAATTGCAGGTTGAACTGGCTCTGTACTCCTCATAGCTATTAGAGTTTCAAGTATGTCTTCAGCCTCTTCACTCAACTGTTCTTCCGGTTGAACCATAGGTGGTTGATCAGACCCAAGTATTGATAGACCAGGGCCATATGTTGGATTAGGAGTGTTTTCATCAATTTGAATAACTTCAACCTGGGTTCCAGCTTCCGGTTGAACTTCCGGTTAAACTATTTGTAGACCTTCAGTCACCACCTAAGGTTGGTGACTTCGGGTTCTTTATCTGTCAGTTCTAACACCTCGGTTCCTTCTTCTTTACCAATCAAGTTCTCATCTTCTCATTCAGTCATAGTTGCCACTGCTACAGTGTTAGTGCTGTCTTCATGCTCAGTTGTTGCCTTGCTGGTAGAAGCAATATTCTGTTCAACTTGATCACTAGCTTTTTCAGCCGGGAAAATATCATCTTTTAGTAGCCTAGTGATCATGTTGATGTGCTCCGGGAGAGCACCAGCAATCAACATTGAAGACTGAACTAATTTAGTGAGGTTGGGGTCTTCAAATGGAGAAATTGAAATATAGTTGACTGCTCTTCATGTTTACCCAACTTTCTTCAACTATGAAGGGCTTGATACTAATTTTTTTGCAAGCTGTGGCTCTAACTTCAGCCGGAATTTTATCAGTTTCTTCAATTTCAAGAATAGAAGGTGTTGAAGTCAACTTCTCCCCCAATTTGACAGTCTCAGCTTCATCAGCTTCTCTGTTAGGGTTTGAAGGACCTGCCTCAGCTTCAGTATGAGCAGCCTTCACCAAAGTTGCAACAGTTGTGTTCAAGTGATCAACCTGTGTTAAGAGATTTAGGTACAGCTTCGTCAATTCATGTAATGTGTAACTGTCCTTAACTGGCATTTTACCAGTATCCCTGGACAAAACCAAGTTATAAATCCGAGATTGATCAACTGTGGTACCCATGGCTTCTTGGCACCTGGGATTATCTTCAACTGTTTCAGCAGCCCTTGGTTCCAATGAAGGACCCATGGGTGCTGATTTAGAGAAGATTGTCGCAGTTTGGGTCTTATTTATGTTACTGCTGACATCAAGTCCCAGTGGGGACACATGAGCAGTAGCAGCACTCTCTGCATGAATCTCTTCTGAACTCCCAAGATTTACCTATGGTGAGGAGTGGGGGGTTCAGTGCAACAGGGTCTAGGTCCATCAGAATGTTCTCATGTAATGAGGTTGGTGAGTTGATAACACCCTCATTTGGACCAACAATGGGTGCACTGTCACTCCTAGGTGAGGGGTTGTAGGGGTGAAAACCTTGAGGATGGGGATAGTACACCTTTTTCTAATGACTCCCCCTCAGAAGAAGGTTCATCCCTAAAGAATATCCCACTTTTACCAGTTTCCGCTTGGGCTCTTTGCCTTTTGCGGGGTTTGAAGCTTGAAGTTGGTTAGTGGTAGTAGGTGGAGGAAACCTAATAACCACATGTCGCTGTCTTTTGAAAACGACAGGAGGGGATTCGGATGAGGAAGTGGTAGTGATGGTTTTAGTGGAAGCTTTCCTCTTTTTGGAATGATAGGTTTTTAATGGTAGAGGAAGCAGGGACAGATGTGGGATCAGGAGCTATTGGGTTAGTAGTCCTGTCATCTTAAGCAGGTTGCTTAATTGCTGCCACAGTTTCCGTCTGAACCTCAGCTTGAGCAGGTTCATTAGTAAACTGCTTTGGAATGGGCAGGGGATGGTCAGTATCCCGTCCAAGAAAAGCATACTAGTTTAAAGCTAAATTTGAGAAAGTTTTCTCATTGAGTAGTTTTGGTTGCAAAATTCTACCACCCAAAACAATTTAGGGGTATTCCTCTCTGAGAATATAAGTTAAACACCTAGGGTATAAATAGACATAGTCTGGTGAAATGTTTGTTTTAAGACCCTGAAAATCAATTTAGAGGAATTAAAGTTTTAACCTTTGGCCACAGCATAGAATGCTGAGGCTTGTTCAGCAGCAAGCTCATCAAAGCCGCCTTTCTTGGGAGTTAGGCAAACCAGAAAGGTATGGGCCAAGAATATCCACTTGTAAGGCAGTTGCCCCTTCTTTATGGTTTTGCTTACCATTGAACCGCCGTAGCCGATGTCTCTAAAAAGAGGTAGATAAACAGATGATTCAACAAACACATATCCTTCTTCATCCCCTAGTTTTAACACCTTTCTAGTTTTGGCTTCATCGATTTCCACTATTGTGCCCTGAACAGTTGACACAATCTTTTCATCACCATCATCGCCTTCAGCAACCCTAGCATGCGACCAGAATTTCTCCATGATTTCTTTAAATATCACTGCTTCAACTGTCAGTGCGTAATGAAGATGGCTATGTTTAAGGAAGTCGATCATGCCGTTGTAGATGTTGGTCTTACTGGGTGCTTCAAGGTAAGCCACCAGGTTGTGTTCCACATGGAACCTTGAGTCACTAGCAGGATTTTTACCACTCGTACTCGCCTTAGGGGCCATTGTTGATGCAGGATTTTGAGAGAGATTGACGGTTTTTGGGAAGTTATGGAGAGAATTTGGGAGTAATTTCGGAGTGGGGTTTGAGAGAAATGGGGAAATGGCGGTAAATTAGGGCTTTTTACCTTTTCCGTTGGTGACGTGGGGGAGAGAGGTTTTAAACAAACCGTTGAGTAACTGATGTGACTGGTGCATTATGGGTAATACGGTATAACACGTTAAAGCATGTCATTATCCGAAAGGATATTTACTAAAACCTCGGATATTTAATGGTTAAAAGATTCAATGGGTAATTAAATGTGTATCTGCTTAAAAAGCTTTGCCTTTCGAGTAATTTAATGAAAAGTAACTTTGACTTGTTGACCCGGAAGTTCAAGCGGAACCAATTGTCTCCTTTATTTTGAAATCTAAATTCCTTCTGTTTAGATTTCAAGCGGATGATTTTTCCACTTGGAAGAATTGTTTTCAAAAACTTTTTCCACATGATTTACAAGACATTTTTCCGGTTGAAGTTCACCCGGAGATTTTCAAAAGTTTTGTTCTCACAGGTTGAACCTGAACTTGGACCGGAAATCCAAAACACATGATTTTTGAAAATTTGTGTTAATTTTTCATAGTTTAACAATAGTTGCTGACTATGAACTGAAATGTTTTCTAATTAACATAAGATATTTTCATTTTTCTTTTCTTTTTGTATCAAGTGATGGGCTCTTGAGCACATGCCTCTCTTTTATTGAAATTGTGAAAAGCTTTGTGTTAATCAAAGTTCATCATCCCAATGGCTGTGATGAGGTAGAAGAATCTTGCCTCATCAAAAGCTTTGGTGAAAAAATCAGCCAATTGATGATCAGTATGAACTTTGAACAACTTAATCAGATTCTTTTCTGCACAATCTCTAATAAAGTGATACCTAATATCAATGTGCTTTGTTTTGGAGTGCTTGGCGGGATTATTGATTGGATATGGCACTGTTGTTGTCTGCAAAAATAGGAGTTTCCATGAAGGTGATTCCATAATCAAGCATCTGATTTAGGATCCAAAGAACTTGACTGAAGCAGCTCGAAGCAGCAATATACTCAGCTTCAGCAGTTGATGTAGAAACACATGTTTGCTTCTTGCACTTCCAGGAAACAAGTCTTTCACCCAAAAATTGACATCCGCCTGATGTTAATTTCTTGTTTATGTCACACCCTCCATAGTCACTATCGATGAATGCCTTGAAAGAGAAGTCAGAATTTTTGGGATACCAAAGACCTAGTTTTGGTTGACCCTTCAAGTACTTGAAAATTCTCTTGACAGCTAGCATGTGTGACTCCTTTGGTGATGACTGATATCTTGCACATAAGCAAACGCTGAACATGATGTCAGGTCTGCTTGCAGTTAGTTACATCAGTGATCCTATCATTGCTCTGTACATGTGTACATCCACTGGCTTGCCACTTAAGTCATTGGTTAACTTATGGGAAGTGGAGATGGGAGTTTTGGCACTTGAACATGTCAGCATATTAAATCTCTTTAGCATGTCTTGAATGTACTTTGATTGGTTCAGAAAGATCCCACCTGCAGTTTGCTTCATTTGAAGTCCTAAGAAGAAAGTTAATTCTCCCATGGAGCTCATTTCAAATTTCGACTGCATCAAAGTTCAAATTCTTTTCACAACAAAGTGTTAGATGAACCAAAAAGAATATCATTTACATAAATTTGTACCATCAACATATCTTTACCAATAGTTTTGGTAAAACAGTGTTTTATCAATAGCTCATCTTTTATAGCCATTCTCTAGAAGATAGTTTGAAAGAGTTTCATACCAGGTTCTAGGTGCTTGTTTGAGGTCGTACAGGGCTTTGATTAGCTTGCATACCCTGTTTGGGTGATGAGGGTCCTCAAAACCAGGAGGTTGCTTGACATACACTTCTTGTTCCAGTAGGCCATACAGGAGGGCACTTTTGACATCCATTTGGAAGACTTGGAAGTCTTTAAAGGCAGTATAGGCTAGAAAAATTATGATTGCCTCTAATCAAGCCACTGGTGCAAACACTTCATCATAATCAATGCCTTCTTCCTGTACATAGCCTTGAACCACCAGTCTTGCTTTGTTCTTGATGACAATGCCCCTGTCATCCTTTTTGTTTTTGAATACCCACTTTGTGCCAATTGGTTCTGTATCAGCAGGCAAATCAACCAATTCCCAAACTTTCTGCTTGTTAATTTGAAATAATTCTTCTTGCATTGCCTCTACCCAGCTGTTATCTTCTAAGGCTTTAGTCACCTTCTTGGGTACTTCTTGAGACAGAAATGCAGCATGCAGATAGATGTTTGCATCAGCAGATTTACTTCTTGTTAACACAGGTGCAGACATTTCTCCAATAACATTTTCCAGAGGATAATTCTTGTTGATTCTTCTATCTACTTGCATGGGGAACTCATGACTTCTTCCATTTAATGGTATGTTGAGCCTAGGAAGTATGTGTTCAAGCTCAACATTACCAAAGTGTGATACATGATCAGAAACTTCAATTGTTTCATGACAATTTGTGTCTGAATTATAGGTCAGATGCTCTAGATTAAACTCATTTGATGTGGCATTTTCTGAATTTTCAGCTACATTTGACCCTGACACAGTATTCTCCTCAGTTTCTGAAATGGAGTTTTCCGGTTGAAGTTCAACCGAGAAACTGGTTCCGCTTGAACTTCAACCGGAACTAATTCATCATCGATTTGAACTGTTTTAGATGGTTTCTTTCCATTTTTTTGCAAGATATGCTTGATACTCATTGAAGAGAAGAAGATTGGCTTCTTGATTCTAGCTTGGTTGCTCTTCTAATGATCATCAGCTGACCTATAAGAATTTTGGCCCTGCACTGATGTACTCACAGGCTTATCAATATCAAATTTGAAAGCAGTAGTTAGTGCATCAATATCAAATAACCAGGTGGGCTGAGACTCAAAATTGTTGGGAGATTTTTTCATTAAAAGACACATTTATGGTTTCTTCAACAATTTTGATTCTCTTGTTGTATACTCTGTATGCCTTGGACACACCAGAATATCCAACAAAATATCCTTCATCTGCCTTTTCTATCAAAAAGAGAAAACGCTGAAGGATGTTCCAATCGCCCGTGACTTTCCTGAAGTATTTTCTGAAGACTTACCAGGACTGCCGCTAGCCAGGCAAATAGAATTCCAAATCGATCTTGTTCCAGGTGCTGCACCTGTAGCCCGTTCTCCCTATCGTCTCGCCCCTTCTGAAATGCAGGAATTATCCAACCAGTTGCAAGAATTATTGGATAAAGGATTCATTCGACCCAGTTGCTCCCCCTGGGGATAAGAGGTTAGAAAGGCGTAAGATTCAAATCGGGGTAAATTCAAACAATCATAAATCAGGTTATGTAAGATGTTTATTTGTTTCTTTTCAAGTCGCTATTATATTTTATAATAACGTAATACAGGAGGGCACTTTTGACATCCATTTGGAAGACTTGAAAGTCTTTAAAGGCAGTATAGGCTAGAAAAATTATGATTGCCTCTAATCAAGCCACTGGTGCAAACACTTCATCATAATCAATGCCTTCTTCCTGTACATAGCCTTGAACCACCAGTCTTGCTTTGTTCTTGATGACAATGCCCCTGTCATCCTTTTTGTTTTTAAATACCCACTTGGTGCCAATTGGTTCTGTATCAGCAGGCAAATCAACCAATTCCCAAACTTTCTGCTTGTTAATTTGAAATAATTCTTCTTGCATTGCCTCTACCCAGCTGTTATCTTCTAAGGCTTCAGTCACCTTCTTGGGTACTTCTTGAGACAGAAATGCAGCATGCAGATAGATGTTTGCATCAGCAGATTTACTTCTTGTTAACACAGGTGCAGACATTTCTCCAATAACATTGTCCAGAGGATGATTCTTGTTGATTCTTCTATCTACTTGCATGGGGAACTCATGGCTTCTTCCATTTAATGGTATGTTGAGCCTAGGAAGTATGTGTTCAAGCTCAACATTACCAAAGTGTGATACATGATCAGAAACTTCAATTGTTTCATGAGAATTTGTGTCTGAATTATAGGTCAGATGCTCTAGATTAAACTCATTTGATGTGGCATTTTCTGAATTTTCAGCTACATTTGACCCTGACACAGTATTCTCCTCAGTTTCTGAAATGGAGTTTTCCGGTTGAAGTTCAACCGAGAAACTGGTTCCGCTTGAACTTCAGCCGGAACTAATTCATCATCGATTTGAACTGTTTCAGATGGTTTCTTTCCATTTTTTTGCAAGATAGGCTTGATACTCATTGAAGAGAAGAAGATTGGCTTCTTGATTCTAGCTTGGTTGCTCTTCCGATGATCATCAGCTGACCTATAAGAATTTTGTCCCTGCACTGATGTACTCACAGGCTTATCAATATCAAATTTGAAAGCAGTAGTTAGTGCATCAATATCAAATAACCAGGTGGGCTGAGACTCAAAATTGTTGGGAGATTTTTTCATTAAAAGACACATTTATGGTTTCTTCAACAATTTTGATTCTCTTGTTGTATACTCTGTATGCCTTGGACACACCAGAATATCCAACAAAATATCCTTCATCTGCCTTTTCTGCAAATTTAGGCAGTAGCTCATTGGTTCTTAATATTGTGACAGGACAACCAAATGGCTTAAAGAAGTAAATGTTTGGCTTTCTTTTTCTCCAAAGCTCATATGGTGTCTTGTTTTTTCCTTTAAAAATTAAAATCTTGTTTTGGACATAACAGGCAGTGTTCACTGCTTCTGCCCAAAATATCACAGGGAGTTTGGAGTCTGCTAACATTGACCTAGCAGCTTCAATCAGTGTCATATTTCTCCTTTCAGCAACACCATTTTGTTGTGGAGTTCTAGGAGCACTGAATTGTTTCACAATTCCCTTTTCCTCACAAAATGAATTTAACACATGATTTTTAAATTATGTGCCATTGTCACATCTGATTGTTTTCACTTTGAAATTGGATTGATTTTCTAAATTTATCACAAGAGTTTTTAACAATTCAGCAGTTTCATCTTTTGTTTTAAGAAAGAAAACCCATGTGTATCTAGAAAATCATCAATAATGACAAAACAGTATTACCTTTTTCCCAAACTCATCACTCTATTTGGACCAAAGAGATCCATGTGCAGCTCTAGAGGTTGTGAAATAGAAGATTCAAGTTTAGGCTTCAAGGAGGTTTTGTGTTGCTTGCCCTTGAGACATGGCACACAATGTTCAGAACATGTAAACTATTTGTTAGGAAGACCCTTAACCAAGCCAAGATTGACAATTATGTTCATGTTCTTGTAGTTTACATGTCCTAGCCACCTATGCCACAAATCAGATTCATCCAAAGAGGCTTTGGATATGAAGCAAGCAGTGCTATAGGAGGGTGCAGCAACTGACATATCCAAAATGTATAGTCCATCTCTCCTAGGTGCTTTAAGCATGATTAGCTCATCAGGAATTTTCACACCATGTTTGAGAACTATAGCCTCCCTCTCATTAAACATCAAATTCAAGTTCTTGTCACATAAGCATCGTTATACTTGTACTCCTTGAGTACTGAGGTATTCCTTGAGTTCTTGTCTGCCATAAGCATCGTTATACTTGTACTCCTTGAGTACTGAGGTATTCATCACTGGAGCATCAGTAAGTAAATCATCATTATCAAAGTTCAAGTTCTCATAGGGAGTGCTTGTTTGACTTGATCTCTCACTTTTGTTGTTTTTCCTCTCAGCAATTTTTCTTTCACGGTATTCCCAGAATTTTTTCTGTTTATTGGTCACTTTCTTTGGTATTTCACTTGATGAATAGTGAGCTTGATTGACCAATTTAATTCTTCCAGGTGATTGGGGAAATCTTTGAGAAACGTTTTCAGCCTGATGTGGAACACAGTAATTTCCACTTGAACTACCAGAGAATTCCCGGTTGGTTAGTTTTCTTGCATTTTGAAAAACTTTCCCTTGAGGTGGTCTTTCCTCTTGAGGGATTTCTCCTACCTTGACTTTCAAAAAGTTTAAACCCTACAGCAAAGTGTACTTTTGGTCTCTGCTTGGGAGTAGTAGCTGATCTGGTTTGTTTTCGATTTTCCGGTTGAACTGAAGTTTGAGCGGAAGGTCGTTCCGGTTGAACTTCGACCGGAAAACAATTTTGCCTTAAAACAGAAAAACTTGCATTTCTTTCATTTCCCACCAAAATCCTGTTAGACTCAGGTCCAAAATACTTATTTGTTTGGCTTTTCACGGGTGAGATTCTTCCTGTGAGCTTTCTTTGGAAATCAGTTTTTGGTTTTTGAGTAAACTTTGGTTTTGGAAGATGTTGAACATTACTTAGTGGGTTGAATAAACACATGGCAGCAAGGTGCCCTTTTTTACCACAGAAAACACATTCACGACATTTTGCTTCATAAACTCATTTTTCTTGGGAGACTCAATGTTGGTAAATTGCTTGTAATTTAATTGACCAAGTCTCTAAGTTTGACTTCCCTTTTGTTGTTCAGGTTGTTTTCCTCTAACTTTTGACTCCTTAGATTCATAAATAGTTGGAGGTGAGACAGCAATTAATGGTTTCAAAATTTTTGATTGGTCAATAGATGCAGATGTGCTAGCATTGTTGACTTCAGGCTTCTTGGTTTCAACAGATTTTTCAGTGCTTGACTGTGATGAGGTATCATCAACAGTGAGACTAATTTTACATTCTGTTGACAGGGCTTTGATTGGTTCAATTATGGGTGAATATTCAATTGGTGGCTCAACACTGTTATAGCCAACACCAGTTTTCCCATACATCCCTCCCATCCACAGTTTCTCAGCTTTCATGTTAGCAGTTTGAAATTTATCACAAGTGAACAAAGCATCTTTTAGTTTTATTTCAAGAACATCAACCTCAACCTTAGCTTATTTGGTTTCTTTTCTTGATTTTTCAAGTTTTGACAACAAATCATCCAGTTGTGTTTTAAGAATAGAGTTGGTTTGCTTCAATTGTTCAAATTCTTTGTTTAAGTTGTCAATCTTGGTGATGTGAGATGACTCAGTTTTCTTAAAGCATTCCTTTAACTCATTTAAGTTTGAAACTTCATCAATCAGATCTGAATTGTGATTTATGTACTTTGTCACTTGTTCAATGCAGGCAAGGCTGCATAAATTTTCTAGAACTTTCTCAGGAATTGAATTTACCTGATTAGAAGGAGAATCTTGCTTGGCCATCAAAGCATGGTTGATAGGCTCGAACTCAGCTAGTAAGTCTCCCCAGTCAACACATTCAGTTTGGTTTGCTACAGCAGTAACCACATTCTGATGGTTTTGGCTTCCGGCTGGTTTTGGTTGGGTGGGTTGTTGTCCTGAACTATGAGCGACATTGTTGCTTGAGTTGTTGTGGTTGTTCCACCATGATTCTTCATCTGAATTTGATCCTGATTTTGTCCTTCCCTTCTTGGTTGGGAGCATTCTCTTGCAAAGTGACCCAGTTGGTAACAGTTATAGCATTTTACCTTGCTTTTGTCTAGGCCAATGTGAGCACCTTTTGCTCCTTTATAGGATCTACCTGTTCTTTTATAAAATCTTTGAGCTCTCACAGACACCATAGCAATTTGGGTCAAAATATCCATTTCTTCTAAGTCATCAGCACCTGTGCATTCTAAGTCTTCAGGAATGAAGCCTTGGTATGAGTCAGTTGCTACATAAGCATTGTGATAGTTATCAAAGGAATTTGAAAAACTCTCTTGACACCTTGGTATCTCAGGGAAACTGACTATAGGTGACTGATATAAAGATGAGTTTGAAGCTCTCTGGTTTTGAAAATTAGTAGTTACTAAAGCAGTTGAAAACAGCTCAGTTGACTCAGAAGATGAGTTTTGCTTAAGATTTAGTTCCATTTCATAAGCACTGAGTATGCCATGAAGTTCACTAAGCCTCATCTTTTTCAGATTTTAACATTCTCTGATGCTTACAGTGTAAACTGTCCACATAGAAGGCAAAGAATGTAGAAACTTTCTGTTTACATCGACCTGGTCTAGTTTTACATCTACTTTTTGCAGTTCGTCAATTAAGGAAACAAATCTCAGGTACTTGTTGGTCATAGATTCACCAGATTTGTAGGTAAAGTTCTCATATTTCTGTTTTAAAACATCTTTCTTGTTTTCTTTAACCTCACTGGTTCCTTCTCATACATTTCACTTAAGGCATTCCACAGGCTATGTGCAGTTTTGTAACCCTTTAACCCACTTAAAATGGAGTTGGGAAGTGCAGCCTGTAGAGTCCAATATGCCTTATAGTCAAATTCGAGAGCAGCATAGTCAGAGTCAACATATTTATCAAAAGGTTTTGGTATTCTAACTTCAGCGTCATCAGCAGATGGAACTGTGGGTGAATACGGACCTTCAGTTAAAGAGTTCCATATACGGCGATCTAAGATTCTAACAAAACGTTCCATCCTGAGTTTCCAGGTACCAAAGTCATCAGGAGTGAACATTGGCGGTTTGTTAGCACTATCGTTTGAACATCCCAAACCGAGTTCATTCATTTTGAAAAACTTTTGAAAGACAGAAATAACAAAGCTTGTAAAGTAAACGAGTAGAGTATCAACTTTGAAGCACTGGAAGTCTTCAAAGTGAGAGCCAAAGATCTGATACCACTTGTAGGATCGAAAATTAGTTAGACTTTAACTAAACAAGAACCCTCTACTTGTAAATATAACCCTGCGGAATTAAAGTTATATTTCACTTTACTTGAGCTAATTTTAGTTCTCTTGTATTAGGTAGTGTTTGATTTGCATAAGTATAGTAACAACGAAGTAAGAAATACCCGACACTATTTGCATTAACTCAAAGTTACACTATTACAAGGTGATCAAGAACCGTGCGTAAACTAGAGCTAACTAATGCTATATATAGTGTAGATGAGATCAATGACAGCCATTGATCTCGAACGATAAAATTTAAACCGTTAACTACAAAGTCAAATACAAACTACGAAAAGAATAAACTTCGACAATCGGAATATTTGGAGTGTTAACAGCAACAACCTATTTTAAGAGAGCGGCTTTGATAGATTTGGAAGCTACCGAGAAGCTTTTGCAGGATTGGACTACTGAAAAGTCATCTCAGGAAAAGTCCGGTTGAACTCATTATCTGGTGGATAATCGAGTTCACCCGGAATATTCGCTATCAAACAAAAATGCTTCTTCCGCTTGAACTGCCAGTTCCGCTTAAACTGCCGATTCCGCTAGAAGTTGAGACTTCCGCTTGAACTTCAACTTCAACTGGAAAACATCAAAACTGGCTTTCAGCCGGAAATCTCTAAAGCGATATTCCTTACAGCCATGCTTTATGTAAGAGCGTGAGCAGATGGATCGTATACTAGTCTAGATCAAACCGAGAAGAACATGATGTAAATAATGGAGTTTGTATTGATTTCACTTAGAAACACATACAAAGACTCTGGATCTCAAACACACAGCTTTCACACAGAAAAACACTCTGAACTATGTGTTATTACCACACATTAAGCTATTTATAGACCCTGCTATCCCTACGAACTAGACTAACAACGAACCAACAGTTTGTTGCTTTGTTTGCTGCTGATTCGCAGCTCAGTTCATTGGCAGCCTAACTACAACTCACTAACTCTACTTCAACTAACACGATACGACTTGATACAACACAAGAGTCTCACTGTTTATGCTCTAACAGACTCCCTCATAACATGTGGTGTATCTACTACTATCTTCTTCAAATCTTCTGGTATCTGATATTTAACAATGTTGTATTAGATCTTCAACTTGATATCCGTTGTTAGTTGTAGAGCTTGCATTGCTAGAACATGACTAAGTCAACCAAACCACTTGTGCAATATCCTTCATGAACTCCCCCTTTCACCATGCTTGTGAGCCAACATCTAACCTGCGATTTCAGAAGACACATAATTGTGGTTCTCTATTTCCAATCCAACATAAGTTAATCTTGGGCAACAATATCTTTCGGAGAACTAAGATAATTTGAAAATCAATTTTGAAAATATTAGTATCTTGTTTCGATCAGATAAAAAACAAACAAGAAATAAATTCTTTTGACATTTACAAAGTTTATGTTAAAACACACCAAAAATGTTTTTGAATTTTCTAAAATTTATATCAAAGCACTCCTAAAATCTTTTTGGATTTTCTGAAATGAAAACATAAAGCAATACAACATTAAACTCTGTTTTTGTTTTGTGAGAAAGATCAAGATGTGAGATCATATCAGACATAACGCATCTAGCAAATTTCAATTTCGGCCCTAATCAGCATGCAAGCGAAGATATTTGTATATACAACATTTATGATTATTTCAGCACGAACCAATCATATTTGCTTAAGATAATATTTTCATGCACTGACAATCCGGTCTCCACTCTACCAGATATGCCGGAAAATCAATCCGTTTTATCACATAGAAACAAATTTTACTAGATATTTAATCATCCTTGATGAGTCATGTAAAAATAAAGCAGAACCTTAAACACTTAGAAATCATGTCAGACTTGTGGACACGCAGAGAAAGCCCAAGTATTTGAGAAAATAAAGAAAATCAACAAATTGATGTGTTCAATACTTTCGCTCTCAGATCGACCTTGTGAGTACGCAGAGAGAGTCCAAAGTCTAAACAAAAATGCAAATGACTCCTCAGCAGGTCAATCTACTGATACTCAGAGATAGTCCAGTCATTTGGTCATTATTAATTATTAAAGAAAACAAAACAAATTTATATCTTTCAAAATGAAAACATTCATTCATCGGGATATCTCTTATTCTATTTTTGTAACAGAATCATCACACAACATTCATCAAGAAGCGAATCACCAAAATCATCAGGTAAGCTTTATGTTTATATCCTACTTGCAGATATCAGATTAGTCATGCACATTCACAGATCATACAAGAACCTACAGCCTTTAGACTTATTCTATCCATGGCAGATTAGCATATATGCTGATGTACTATCATTTCTCATTTTTTGGATCAATTTGTCAATTTTTGGTCTTTTTGATCTTTTTATTTTTTTATATTTTCCAATTGCTAATTTCTCTCCCTAAAGTTCAACAAACTGTATTTTTTGAATTTTTTAAAATTTTATCCTCGTAAATATATGAAAGAAATAAAAAGAAAACAAAAACAAAAATGAAAATGATCGATCGACACAGACACTGTCCAATTTTAGTTTTGTGAAAAACACATTCTCATCAAAATCTGTTCAAAAAAATGAGTTCCTTATAGCTCTAAATTAAACAGAGACACTCCACTATCAGCAATTTGACAATTACCAATAGGTCTTCTTGAAGTACCTACGCAAAACGGTTAAACATTAGTTCTTTTGGGTTTGGCCCAAGTCAACAGCCTTGGGTTGCCTGGTGTCTTTAACAAAATCATTGTTGGCCTTAGAAACAACTTTTGGTTTCCATATCATTGGTGGTTTGAAATTTTAAAATGAACCAACAATTTTATCAACTTGCGTCTTTGTCCAAGACGCCTTACTGGTTGATTGAAACATTTTAAGATGTGGCTCATTAGAAATTTTACTATGAAGATCCACAAATTTAGCAGTTTTATCCACAAAGGATTTTGTGTTAGCAGTCGTAGGACAATCTGATGCTTTATGTCCAGGCTGACGACATGCATAACATAGCCGTTGATGAAACTGATTCATCAAACCATCATCAGAAAAAATTTCAATTACCTGATTTTGACTTTAAAATTCTTTGGTTTCTGACTATGTTTCTCAGTTGGAGAATCATAGTAACCATAAGAATAACCATATGCACCTGGGTAAAAGAAATTATCATAAAAATCATACAAGTTTGGTTGTTTACCTCGTGGTGTATCATTCGAACCACATGAAGAGTATCCTCTTGTACTAGGAGAACTTCGTGGTGTATCATTTGAACCACATGAAGAACCTGCGGAGTGTAAGTGTAGATTCGGATCTTACTACTGATTGATATGATTAAATACAATGAACACGAGAGTAAATAAACCTTCGGTTTATTGGTTTTACAAAGACGGTTACAAAGAATTCTAGAGAGAGAAACACACTAAGTTACACACAGTTAACTAAACAACGAGCAAACCAACCAACTAACCATTAGTTCGTTGGCTAACCATCTAGTTAACCATTGGTTCGTTGGCTAACCATCCAGCTAACCATTGGTTAGTTGGCAGCTGGCAGCTAACCATTGGTTAGTTGACACTAAGACTCACTAACATGCTCTAGCTTAGATACAATACACAAGACACTCTGTAGCATAGGAATATGCTCTAACAGACCCCCCCCCCCTTAACGTGTAGTGTATCTATGCTAACTAAATCTCTAGTCTTCAATCTTTAGCATTGTTGCATCCGATCTTTAACTTGAATTTTCTTGTCAGCTATAGAGCTTGAATGATTGGATCAGAACTTGAACAATCTTTGAACTTCAAGATCTACTTGTGAAAGATACTTCAATCTCCCCCTTTCAACATGTTTGAGTCTTGACACATGGAACCTGCAATTTTAGAACACAGGAACGCGGTTTTCTAATTTTCAAGCCAACATATTGGCGCAAAACTTCTCTTTGAGAATCCAAGATGTATGATTTGAATTTTTTTTTCATATCTTATGTAGATCAATCGAAAACAAACAAGAAATCAAATCTTTTTGGCTTTTATGAAATTTATGCTAAACACACCAAAATTCTTTTTGATTTTTTTGAAATGAAAAAATAAAGTGTAATACAGAATCAGACTCTATTTTTGATTTTGCGAGAAATATCACGACGCGAGATCATATCAGACATAACGCATCTAGCACACTTCAATTTCAGCCTTAATCCGCATGCAAGCCAAGATAATCGTAAATACAACATTTATGTTTATTTCAGCACGAACCAATCATATTTATCGTTTTCATATATGCTTAAGGTAATTTTATCATGCACTCATAACTCGGTCTCCACTATATCAGAAATAGCGGCAAATCATCATGTTTTATCATATAGAAGCAATTATTGTAGATATTTAATCATCCTTGATGAATCCCATGCAAAAATAAAGCAAAACCCCAAATACTTAGCAATCAGGTCGGTCTTGTGGACACGCGGAGAAAGCCTAAGTATTTGAGAAAATAAGAAAGCAATTAAGTTGAAGTTGTATAATTCAATAACGATCAGGTTGATACTTTTTTATACGCAGAGAAAGTCTGGAGAATTATATGAAGCCCCAAGAAAAATAAAGCAGAACCTCAAACGAACAACAATTAGGTTGATCTTTCGATACGTAGAGAATGTCTGATCATTTGAGAAAATAAAGAAAACCAAACAAGTTGAAATCTTTCAAAATAAAAACATGCATTCATCAGGATATCTCTTATTCTATTTTTGATAGAATAATTACACAACAATCATCAAGAAGCAAATAACCAATAACATCAGGCAAGCTTTATGTTTATATCTTACTTGCAGATATCAGATTGGTCATGCACATTCACAGATTATGCAAGTACCTACAACCTTTAGACTTAATCTATCCATGGCAGATAAAAATTTATGCTGAAGTACTACCATTTCTCGCTTGGTCGGATTAATTTCTTAATTTTTTATTTTTCCATTTTTTTATATTTTCCAATTTCTCCAACTAAAATTCAACAAACTCTATTTTTTAATTTTCAATATTTTCTCCCCCTAAAAATATGAACGAAAGAAAATGAATAACAAAAATAAAATAAAAAATGATTGATCAATGCTTAACACCTTTTTGAAAATGATATTTTTGAAAATCATTTTTGCAAAAATAGAAACAATGCAATTTAACATAAATCAACCACAAGTATTCCACTATCAGCAATCTTTCAATCACTAACAGGTCTTCTTGAAATACCTGCAAACACTGGAAAATAATAAGTTCTTAAAACTTTGACCCTCATCTACAGCGATGGTAGGTCGTCTAGTGTCTTCAACAAAATCACCGTTCGTTGTTGAGACAATCTTTGGTATTCCATTTGTGGTTCTGAATTTTCTAATGAACCGTTCTTGACTGCTAAATGACCGTCAGAACTACTACCCAGAGAATCAAAAACAACTTTCTTTTTCCAGAAAAGTTTACTCTTGGGCATTGGTTCATTGAAAATTATGCCATTAGAATCAACAAATTTTGTATTTTTAGCACAAGATAATGATTTGTTAGATTGTAGGAAAAGTGGCAGCAAAATGTCCCTTTCGAAGACAAATGTAACAAATTCGATGACGAAATTGACCAGTTGATCCATCATCAATAACAATTGGAGTTACAAGTTAGTTTTCATTGGTTTGGTAGGGTTTGAAAACATTTTACAAATGGAGGACCATAAGAACCTGAATCATCTCCATAACCAACAAATTTATCTTTTCGATAAAATCTGTTTGATTTAGGGGATTAAATTGAATCTGAACTTTTACCGCCTTTAGGTGTACCATCAGATATGCATGAAGATTCCTTAGTAGAAACCTTTTCACTTGTAGATAATGGAGAAACTTCATTCTTCCAAATTTGAGGCTTCTTATCTGAAACACCTTATGTTGCTTTTTCTGCTCAGCTTTGAACACCTGCTTGTTGTTACGTTTGATTGGAACCTCTTTTCCTTCATATCCCAATCCATAATTCTTTTGCTTAGGATAATCTTTCACAGAATGACCTTCTAATGCAAGTCGACAAAATTCACTCTTGATAGCATTTACACCATCTTTCTGAGCAAGTAATGACTCATCGATCACAATATCTGAGAATTTTGGAATTTTCACATGACCTGGATTCCCTTCAAAAATATTTTCTTTATCAAGAAATGTAGATTTGGAATTAAACTTCGATCCTTTTTCATAATCAACCTTCTCTTTATTTTTCATCTTAGACTTTGACTTTGTTTTCTTTTCTGAACTCGTATCAGCAAACTTTGAATAATCGTGTTGCTCTTCTTTAGCTTCCAAAGTATTGATAGAATTTTCAATAATCACAGAAGGTGGAACTGTAACACCCCAAATTTCACAGATACATGATATATATAATAAATACATGTTTATATTATAAATACGTGAGCTTAATTGATGAATATGGTAAAACTATACATGTTTATATTATAAAGATGTAAACGTCTACAAGTGTTATACATGTTTATATTTATTATTAGTATTTTGAAGCTTGGAAATTAGTAAAAAATATATCCTAATATGATCCGTAACATTAAATGATAAGTATTGTAAAGTTTAAGGGGCTAGAACGTAAATTAGTGAAAAATATATAGTATTTATACATAAATACGTAATTATATTTCTCGTTATATGTAACCAAACTTTAGAAAATGTTAGAAACATGTTTATGAATGTTTTAGGACTTGAAACAATAACTACATCAAAAGATAAGGGGTTAATATGCATTAAATAGAAGTTGGGGGACTAACAGTGTAATTTATGTAAATATATACGTATGTATATGTATATTATCGTACGTGTCCCGAACCTTAGAAACCTTTAAAAATATACCCTTAAGTGTTTTATAGCATAAAATAACAATTCGGTAGAGATTTGGGGGCTGAAATGCAATTAAAAAGGTTCAAGGACCAAAACTGTCATTCTGCCAAACCCGCCTCACGTACCACGAAGCACTACTCATGTACGCGAGCCGTTTCTGGCCAGAATTTGACCAGCACTCGTTTTTGGCGACTTGTAGCTCAAGTTTTTGACAATTGACCATCCTAACGTGTTGATTTCGAGCCTTAGTCACCCTAGGACGTGTAGGAACCAAATTTCGCACCTAACACTATAAATTGGAGCTCGAATCCATCATCAAAACTCGCCAATTCACTTGAACTTTCACCCAAAAACCCTATTCCGAACCAGAAAGTTCATCAGTCGAGTACGAACAAACCAGGAGGATACAAGAGCTAAATTTCTGCAGTCAAGCACTATTAGGTAAGGTCTAAAATAACCTCTTTCAATTTTGGCTAAATCGATCTCTAAGTATATTTTCTAAAAATGTGTTGAAATTAGGGTTCTTGAGCTTGTTTAGTTAAAATTGGGTAATCAGGTTGGAATTAGGGTCTAAATTTTTGTAGGTAATCATAAAATAATGTGTTAAAAGAAAGCTCTAAGCTTATTTCACAATTGGAAAAGGTTTTGTTAACGGGTCAAAGTTAGGGTTTTCATAACGTTATCCTGCCCAAATTAAGTAAACGATGTTGAATTAAGCTATGGTATTATAAAGCCTATTATAAAATATTATAATGGATAATACCTAAGGTGGTTTGAAATAAAAATGAGTTAAATCGAGAAATACGTAAAATTAGGGTTTCTAAAAGATGATTAATTAATAAAAAAATAATCCAGAGGGTATGGGGACTTGATTTTTGGTCTTATAACATGTTTATATATAGAATAAGTATATATGAGTTTAAAATGGATAAATAATAAAGTATTAGAAATACCGAGTTAAATGGATAATTAGAAGTCCGTGCGGACCGGAAGGGCAGACGCCTGTACACTAGGGTTTCTGGCAAAGCGAGGGTGTCGCATAAATCCCAACTGGGAACTAACATACCTCACTGGGCGATCTGGGGTGAGTGTTTACTTATAAGAATGTGCGTCTTCATATTATCAGTAAATAGGTTATTATGCCTATAAGGGCATTTTGATCAATTTGGCCTTAAAAGATATAAAACCTAATAAAATATTATTAAGATAATAAGATATAAATAAACATAGGTATTGTTTATAATGAACTTGCATTAATGCAATCCGATACGCGATTAGGTAAATTGTGGACCATAACGGAGATTCTGTCTGAATAACCGATTAAAGATATAAGGTGAGTTTCTACAAACCCACTTTTAAATGTTTTAATGTTTTAAATGTTTTCGGGCTGGTATACATACAGTATTTGTGAAAATATATTCAAGATAATTGTGACTTGATAAATATACGTGTTATATGATGAAATTGTTACTGAATTGCTTATACGTGTTATGCAATTATGTTGATTATAATGTGATGTGTATATACTTGCTTTGAAATTAGGTAGCCAAGTGACAAGGGAATTGTTAGTAAACGTTTAGTGAATATGTATGATTATATAAGAACAAGTGATGCATTTTCTTATATTAATATGTGGTGGATATGCCGTTGGTACATCCTATATATATACATAGTAGTATAAGTTACCCGGTATATTGGAAGTGTGGAGGATACGCCACTAGTACGTCATGTATACATACACTAAGGTAAATTGGGGGATGTTCATTTGTTGCAGTATATGAATGCCTTATCATTGTTTAATAACAAACCTAAAGCATCTGGTTGTTTAACTAAGGGTAGGTAGTATACATGATCAGTAACTAAATCATTAAGATGAGAAAATGACCTAATAGAGTTAAAGCATGAGTTGCTAATATGACTTATTGGAGTTAGAGCATGTGTTGCTACTGAAGACGAAGGGTCGCTACTTCCCCATAGTGGTGGCTTAGGGAACCGTGTACGGACGGAGTGGTAGTTGGACATCGCAAAAGCTATCTTAGGACAAGGTAGGATGATGATTGTAGTGGCGGGCGAACCTTTCGAAGGAGATGAAGAATTAAGAGACGCTACTTCCCCATAGTGGTGGCTTAGAGGAACCATGTACGGACGGAGCTGCATTGGGTCGTTGTAATAACTATCCTTCGAGATGGGACGAAGTGTGCAGTGGTGGGCGGACTCTTCATGGAGAACCAAAATAGCTGGTTGAAGATAGTAACCTAGAAGTTAAGCCTAGGGTCATGGTTAAGATAATATTATGATAGTGATTGTGTGTTAGGAATTTATATGTGATATATATATGTGTTGTGAAAACTATGTAAACACTTAAAATGGTTTTTGAACTAAATGGTAGAACTCACCAGCGTAAGCTGACTTTTTAAAAGTATGTATGCTAGGTTCTGATGCACCTATGGGTCAAGCTTCGATTACGCTTTAGGAGGAGAAGGTGAAGACGTTGGTTGCTGGAATAAACTATCTTATGTTTTAGTTTACCTTATGTTTAATACATTGTATGTTACGTATATGCTTCCGCTGTAAGAATCATCGTTGTTAATAAATAAAAGTTTTAATTTCCCCTATTTTTGTGATCTCTGGTTAAATTATGTGTTGATGAGTAAATCCGACGACGTGGCGTCGACCCACAAGGGGCCGGGCGTCACAAAACTGGCTTTAATTATGGTGTTCTGGGTCACATTGCTCGAAATTGCTTGTATCGCCCCTACTTGCCTAAGGTTAAACCTTCTGATGGCCACTGGGGTGCTGCCAAAGAGCAATAAAAGCTCTCAATCAAAATTCTAGTTTTTCAAGTTATAGAAATTTTCATAAAAAGGTAAAGAAACCGAAACTGCAAAAGATTGAAAAACCAAAAGTTGTCACTTCAAAGGAAACTAAAATAGTTTTGAAAAATGATCCTAAAAAGAAAAAGGTTAAAATACCTAAATTCACTACTTTAAAGGTGACTAGAACAACTGTTAAACCACCTGAAACTTGGAAACCAAATACCATGGCAGCTCCACCTCAAATTTCTGACTTCACAAAGGGTATGTGCTTAAAAGAAGTCTCGTTTATTGACTCCTCGGGAGTACCCAGAACCACAATGGCCTGGGTACCAATGGCTATCTGATCTCTCATTTGTGCAGGAACAGTCAAGGAGGATTATCAGTAACCGTTTATTTATTGATAAGTGATTGTTCCAGGCACATGATTTTTTCAAGTTATAGAAATTTTCATAAAAAGGTAAAGAAACCGAAACTGCAAAAGATTGAAAAACCAAAAGTTGTCACTTCAAAGGAAACTAAAATAGTTTTGAAAAATGATCCTAAAAAGAAAAAGGTTAAAATACCTAAATTCACTACTCTAAAGGTGACTAGAACAACTGTTAAACCACCTGAAACTTGGAAACCAAATACCATGGCAGCTCCACCTCAAATTTCTGACTTCACAAAGGGTATGTGCTTAAAAGAAGTCTCGTTTATTGACTCCTCGGGAGTACCCAGAACCACAATGGCCTGGGTACCAATGGCTATCTGATCTCTCATTTGTGCAGGAACAGTCAAGGAGGATTATCAGTAACCGTTTATTTATTGATAAGTGATTGTTCCAGGCACATGATAGGAGGCATCTCTCTACTTCATGTCATGCAGAATTTCCATGGAGAGTATGTATCCTTATAAGAGGTAAAAGAAAGAATATCAACAAAGGTAAATGTTAAATTGTTGTTTGTTAAAACCCGATTCTGTGTATGTTCAATTTGATAAACTTTGAAGGTTAGCTTGGCCAACTTTGTTTAAACTTACTTTTAGTTTGGTTGTGTGTCCGTGTGCTTGTGTTTATTAAAATAAAAATAATATAAAAAAATAAATTAATCTCATGTGCTGCCCTCTAGGATTGTGACTTGGAGGACGCACCACTAAGAGAGATCATAAGAAAAGTATAGTCATTAAAAATAAAATAAAAAAAGCAGGGGAAGAGTTGATTTGTGGCCCCTCCTTAAATTTGTGGGTTTTTAATTTTCAATTGTGCTTGTTTGTTTTTTAGAAGGTAGGGAAATGAAAAAATTTCCAGCTAAGGATGGCTGACAACCGTAAGGCTAAAGTGAAAGAAAAGATCCATGGTGATATGTTGGTAGGTTTGTTTCTGTGTCACAAAAGGTATGTGTCACGCACTTAAAGATGACGTATGTCATTTGATAGGAAACACACACTAAGGTTAGTGCATGTTTTATTTGACTGTATGTATACATTCCCGATACACATGCTTGAATCCAAGAGTATGAAATTGATCTAAAAAAGTCGGTGTCACCTCTGTTTTTGTGAAAGCAAAGACCTGGGATGTCAAAGCTGTTAGTCAGGCTCTCCTCTATTTTGTGTGAGGAAAGACCTGGAGTTGACTGTATCGATGTGCTTGTAGATCACTATATATGAAAATAGTAAAAACTTATATATGAAAACACCCAAAAGATGCATAAGAGCACATCAAAAGAGACCCTCAAGAGTCCAAAACCATTAGCATTTGTCACTAATGCGTACTACGTTTCACACGTCGGGTTGCAGCCTGACTGAAACACCAATGGGAAGTTATTTGACTTGTATATTATACCATCTCTTTTCTAATCTATTCTTTCTTTTCTCAACCTAATCTCAAGCAAAGTTTCAGACTTCTGGATAGAGTTGTGAAAATATATGGTAGGGAAAATATATGCTTGATAGACTGCACATCTATGTACCTAGGAGTTTTGTGTGACTTATTGAATGTACATAATTAATGCACCAAATAATTAAGTGACAAACAACCTGAGTAAAGGCAAAGAGCATGAGTTTAAAGTGGACCAATATACTGACAATCACCTGGACTTGTTCGAGTAACGGATGCTGAAAAGGGTCCCTCAGTTCAGAAAATGACGGTTTGATCCCTAATAAACCTTCTTGTTTATGACTTGGTACATATTTGTTTTATTTAAAATTTTCTTTTAAGATTTCTTAAGTTTTTATTGATTTTTGTTACATTTGTGGGTTAATTTAAAAGGTTCTATGTATATTACGGGTTTTGTGCATGAATGTATGCCCCCCCCCCCCCTCCCCCCTCTTCAAAAGTGACCCGGTTTTAGGGGAAGAATGGAGGATAATATGTATTATCTGAGGGGAAGTCCGAGGATAATATGTATTATCTGAGGGGAAGATATCAGCTAAGAGGAAGTGAAAATGGTCTTGGGTTAAGGGGAAGTTTTATAGGAAATCCGTAATCTGTATTAGGGTTTCAGGATAAATAATGTACTAACCCAAGAACCATTTATCATATGTCTAGTTTGTATTTGTTATTTTGATGTGTCAGACAGCTGATGATGGAAAGAGTAAAAGTTAATGATCGTATGAATCAAAAGTTTATTGTTGCTGCTTATGTTAAAGAACCAGGCGGACAAGGCTTTCCTATTTAGAAAAGTTGTTGTTTAGGGGAAGTTGTAGGTGGTTCAATTAAAGCTTCTGAAAGATTCCAAAGAAATTGTTCACAGGTTGAGGGGAAGCTAGTTGCATCAAGGAAATTGTTTGTAAAGACCTAGATTTTATTAAGGCTTTTGCATTAGTTAGTTATGTGTTTTGGGTTAAATGTAATGGGTTGGGCTAACACTTTTGGTTTATTTTGATGGGCTTATAGAATTCGGCTAGGTTTGTATAGGGCCGAATTATTTAGGGTTTGAGGGAAACTTGTTCTCCACTCAAACCTTAGCCTATATATAGATAGTCTTTCATCATGTTTAGGGTTGTTGGTTTGCGAAATATTCAAAGGATGTTTTGCGTATTCTAAGCCTCTAGAATACGGCTTTCATTGTGCTTGTGTTCTTCATTCGGTAACTTTTAATCTTATTGCATTGTTAGTCGTTTTCTTAGTTTGTTTACTCGAATCACTATCACACACCGGATTCCGCACGGTGTTTGATAGTTTGGTATCACGTGAGGGACTAGTTTGATCCTTACAATTGGTATCAGAGCCAAGAAACACGGGTTTCGCGGCTCTCGTGATACTGGATTCGAGTTTTCCTTGACTAACGAATTGTTTTTTCTGTGTTTTCAGTGTTTTTCGAAAGAGATTTTTAGTGTTTTGCAGGTTTTCAAGTGATCTGCGGACTCGTCTGTGATCGTGCACTCAAACAGAATTTGTTCGAAGTCCTTTTCAGCAACAGAAAGTGTTCGACGGCAGCCTTCTGGTTCACAGAAGGTTTTCGGGCAGTTTCAGGAGGTTTTCGTGCAGCATTGGAGGTTTTCTAGGGTTTTCTGACCCTTTTCGGTCCAACACTAAGGTTTTCTGTCGAGGAAAAAGGGTGCTCATTGACTGATTCTTCAGTCAACGTTTAAGGTACCTGGTTTTCGATCAATCCAGTGGTTTTCGGGTGGGTTTTCGATTCATTCTTCGGGTTTTCGAGCCCGGGTTTCGGATCATTACCTTTTCGACCCACTGTTTAATCGAAAACACTCGTTTTCGAGTCAGCAGCAGCTTTTCGGTTGGGTATTCTGCCTGATCGAAAACTGTATTCTGTTGATTCCTGAGGTTTTCGAGCTGGTTTTCGATCAATCTATCGAAAACCCGTTCCTGGTCATTTTCGGTCTAGACCGAAAACCTCTAGTCTGATCGAATACCTGATTTCTGCACGTTTTCGACCCAGTTCTCGGCTTCCATTTCGATCCACCTGATCGAAAACCTTGTTCTCCTGATCGAAAACCTAGCCTCCCTGATCGAAATCCTGCTATGGCTTTCGATATGGCTTCTCTTCCATCTAGTAGTTGTTCAAACTCTCACTGTGTTGATATTTATAACTGCATGAAAGACTTGGAATCTAAACTTCAGAGTGAAACACTTTATCATTCACGAACTTATCTAGAATTGAATAATTTTAAAGATAAAGCAAAAACCTGGAAAGAAAAATATGAGGCTGCCAAAATTGATGTTTCTAACCTAGAAAGAAAACTTAGTGATTCTCAGACATATCTAAGAGTAGCTAATGAAAAGGTTGAGGAACAAACCAAAGAACTTGAGAGCCTTAGAACCCAACTTGCTTCCACTAACCAAACATTAGAGAAAACTAATTTGACCAATAAGAAAATGCTGGATGCAAGCCTAAAATTTTATAACTCAGACACTAGAATAAAGCACATAAAAAACAATGGGGGTCTGGGTTATGGGGTAACTTATGATGATGAACCTGAATCTAAAGATGCTTCGTCCCTACACACGGTTCCCACGCCTCCTATGCACAAGATGATCCCTGATCCTGATGAAAGAAGGAATTAGAGATGCTTTGAAAGAAATTGATAGAAAATTAGCTGAGTGCCCAATTAAGATCTCATACCCTTCTACTAACTCAGATACTAACTCTTCTACTCCTTGTGCAGATTTAGGTAGCAATAATGGCAGTGAAAAAGCTGAAACCTCAAGTTTAAAGAGTCAAGAGTCGTTTGAAAACTTTGATTGGAATAATTGTGGTTTTTCTGTCACGAGTCCTAAACTTGGTTTTGCAGAATCTGATTGTTTTGATAAGCTTTCATTGAACAGTAATTTTAGTTTTGGTAGTGGTGATAAGACTGAGTCAAAACCCTTGAGAAGGGTTAGGATTTTGAGGAGGGGTAAAGGACCACAGGTTGCTGGTCCCGAACCCACTTTGTCTATTGTGTCTGATGATTCATCTAATGCTTCTGTGTGTAACTGATGTGCATAATAATGTGAATGTTTTTAATAATGTGAATGTGAAGCAGGTACAGGTGGAGAAACCACTTAATTTGATACCATATCCTGAGGTAAACTCGGTATATGATCAAAAAGTGCCAATAGAGCGGGAGTATGTACTGACCACTAGGCCTAAGGGCAAAGTTGTCTGGATACGTAAAAGTGATAAACCTTCCTGTTTCAACAGGAAGAATTTATAAACAAGAACAGACTCCCGCCTATCCTAAGAAACAGTCATGTCATGTGTGTGGAAATCCTGGACACGTGGCAAAGAACTGTTTACATAGGCCATATGAACCCTTTTACCCTAAAGAATATCTGAAAAATAAATCAGGGCAATCATATGGTGGCACAAACAAGTCACCTGTTCCTCAAAAGGTGAATCCAAAACAAAAGGTGTCCTCAAACCCAAAGGCACCTACAAAGCCCAAACAACCTGTGCCTTCAAAACAGAAGGCACAGAATTGTGTGCCATCTAGACCTATGGCAACAAAAGTAACTAAAGTGACTGCACCCTCAAAACAGAAGGTGCAGCACAGACAGCCTTCTAGACCAAAGGCACAGGGCACCAAACAACAGACTGCACCATCAAAATCAAATGACCAAAAGTCTGTCCCTTCACAGCCAAAGGGACAAAGAAGCAGTCTAAAAACCAAGTCACCCTCTACCCACAAAACTGATTTTTATACTAACAAAGAGAATCAAACTTTCAAAAATCAGCCAAAAATGTTGAACCTGTTCATAAAGAAAAGTTTCAGAATTTAGAAAAGTGGAATATCAAAAAATCGGTAAACCAAGGGTATATACCCAAAGGAGTGTACAATAAACACTCAAAAATTTTTGATGAAGCAAAACGTGTCAAAACGAATAAATCAAATGTTTACCAAATTCCACAAAAACGAAAACAGATTCCCAAGTGTGAGGAGGACATGCATTACCGTGTCTTCTCTTTAGTTCCTCCTCCACTTCCCTCCAAGCCCAGAAGCAAACCCAAATCTAACAACCCCAAATCACCCAGTCCTACTCAAGTCTGGGTTCCCAAAACCAATTGATTCCTCTATGTATGCAGGAACAGCCAAGGAGGCCTGTTAATAACCTATGGTATGTTGACAGTGGTTGTTCCAGGCATATGACAGTGGTATGCTTTTTCTGACAGTGATTATGGAGGATGTGAACTTGACAGGAAATCCACTTCAGCAGGTGCATAATTTTTAGGTGACAGATTGGTGTCATGGCAAAGCAAGAAGCAGCACACTGTGTTTACAAGCACATCTGAGGCTGAGTATGTTGCGGCATCTGCCTGTTGCTCTCAGGTGGTTTGGTTACAACATCAGTTGCATGACTATGGTTTGAATTTCTTTGACACTACTATTTATTGTGATAATACTGCTGCTTTACAAATTGTCAAAAACCCTGTCCAGTTTTCTAAAACAAAACATATCGACATCAAAATTCACTTTATTCGGGACTGCCATGATCGCAGATTGATACACTTGGAACAGGTTTCGTCGGACGAGAATGTGGCAGACATGTTCACCAAACCCCTTCCCAGAGCTAGCTTTGAACTGTGTTTAAAAGGCCTTCGTATGATTGCCTTTGAAGAGTAAATCTGACACCTCAAAATCTTGTACATAGTTAATTATTTATTATTATTATTTAAAAAAAATGAAAAAGCAACAAAAATACAAAAATAGTGTCCATTTCAGTATGTTGGAATGAGAAAATTAAAAAGCAAGGGGAAGGAAAATGAGTAACATCAAATGATGTCCCCCAAATAATATGTGCTTTTAAATTTTTCATTTCATGTGTTTCTGGCTTTGTTTGATCAGGTTGGGAAATGAAATAAATTTCCAGGCGTTTGGTGGCTGACACGTGTAAGGTGGATGCGAAAAGCAGCGTCTCTTGGTTGATGTGCTTGGTAGGCTCAGCTGCAATTGATAAAAAGGTATGTCTAGTCACTACACTTGAAGATAACGTATGATGCCTGATAGGAAGCACGCACTTAGGTTAGTACTGTTTTCATTTGACTGTTTGTTAGGGGTCCTGAGACACACGCCCGAGTACTAGGTTCTGATGCTATGCTCAAAAATCCCATCCCCTCTGCTTTGCGTGAGCAATGACCTGGGGATGTTGTACATGAGTCAGGCCTCCTCTGTTCGGCGATGGCTGAGACCTGGAGCCTCCCTGATCCATGTACCTATTAGATCACATTGTATAATATATTAAAACCAAAAAGATGCCAAAGCGCACAAATCAAAAGAGACCCTCAAGTGTCCAAAACCCTGAAAGCCCTGTCAGTGATGAGAGCGTTAATAAAAATGTCTCAAAAATTCAGTTTACGCTGTATATTATCCCCAAAAATCCCCGTGATCTATTCTTTCTTTTCTCAATCCAGTCTGGAGCATGGTGTTAGGCTTAGGAAAGGTGTCGTGAAAAATGTCATGGGAAACCTGATAAACTTGATGAAACGTACAAAATATACCTAGGACTTATGTGTGTGGATTTAATGGTACTCATAAATAATTGAACCCAAAAGATAAAGTGACAGTCTGCTCGAGTAAGAGAAAGCGGCATGAGTTTAAAGTGGATAACTATACCGGCAATCACCAGAGCATGTGGAGTAGCTGAAGCTGAAAAGGATTCCTCAGCCTCAGACAGTCTGGTTTGATCCCTAACACACCTATCATTTAAAGCCAGGTACGTACAGTAAGTCAATTTTGTAAATATTTAGTATTTGGTTTGGTTATGTGTTTTTTCTTTTATTGTTTCTATTTTTAATTTGTTAAAGTTTGAATTGTTTATTTAATTTATTTATACTTTGAGGTGTTGGGTTTAAGACTCTCGGGCACTATCTAGAGGAAGAACACTGTGACGCCCACTCCCAGTCTTGGTTCCAGGAGGGGTCACGTGTCGGATTTACTCATGAACACATGGTACAACAGAGATAACTAAGCAGCGGAAATTAAAAACTTTTCATTTATATATATAACAAGTTACAACAGTAAGGAAGATAACAACGTAATCTATAACTAGATCTTATCTATAGCTATGCCAGTCTACTACCGAGTCTTTCCTGATAGCTTGCCCATCTAATCAGCCCTTGCTAGAGCTCTTTCCTTGCTACTTTAAACATCACCGATACCTGACATACATGCTTTTAAAGGTCAGCTTACGCTGGTGAGTTCTAAGTATTTAAAACTTTTACCTTTCCTTGAAAGGTACCCTTAAATATTTGGGCCTAACGACCCCTTCTTTATAAACATTTACCAGGTATAAAACATAACAGAATTATACCAAAACATTTAACCTTTAACCTCGAAAGGTTACTTCAAATAGTTGGACCTAACGGTCCCTTCTTTGTTTAATATAAAACATAACAGGATTATATTAAACATAACATTTAAACTTTCAGTATTAAAAATCATTTAATACTCTAAATCATCTTTCCTGCTAATAATCATCTTGTATAAAGAAAGTCATACAAAACATTATAAGCAAAACCTCTTTCTACTAAGCATTGTCTACCTCTGGGACTACGCTTAGTCCCTTCGGGTGGCCGTCGCCCCCCGCCTCTTGAGTAACCGTCGTTACTCCAGTGGATTAACTTCCACTGCTCGAATTGCAATTCCCCTCTTACCAGACAATCTCTGCTTAGATTAAAACTTCTTTAAAATAACCCCAAGGGTCATTTCCTTTATCCTTAAAAACTCATTTTCTTCCTTTCAAACTTTTCTTTAAAAGTTTAACTTCTTTATTACCCGTTTATTATAACCTTCCCGAAAATAGTTTATAACAGGTAATGACAACTTAAAACAGTTAAAGGCATTATAACATTTTCATGTATGTGTATCAACACAAAACAAGTAAAGGCATCTCAAATACTTTTCAAGTAAACAGTTGAATATATATTGTTGCGTGTATATCAGCCCGAAAACATTAAAACATTTAAAACATTTAAAAGTGGGCTCATAGAACTCACCTTATTCTCTTAAGCAGTTAATTCAGAGAAAATCTCCGCAATGCCTTCCAATTAAACCTAATCGCGTATTATACGGCGTTAACGCAAGGTTTAATACAATAAACACTTTCTATGTTTATTTTAACTCTTTATTAACTTAATAATACTTAGTTATTAAGTTTATTCCTTTTATAGGTCAAAATGACCAAAATGCCCTTTAGGCCATTATCCTTTTCTTTTGTTAATAATATGAAGACGCGCATTCCTATAAGTAGACACTCACTCCGGGATCGCCCAGTGTTGGGATGCCATTGCCCAGATGGGATGGCGACACCCCCGCTATTGCCAGAAACCCCAGTGTACAGGTGTCTACCCTTCCGGTCCGCGCGAACTTCTAAATATCCGATTAACTCGGTATTTGGAATACTTTATCATTTATCCAATTTAACTTTATATATACTTATCATATATATAAACATAGGTCCATAACAAAAACCAAGTCCTTATACCTTCCGGGTTGTTTTATATTAAGTAATCATATTCCAAAACCCTAATTTCCCGTTATTCTCATTTCTTTATTAAAACTCATTTTTATTCAAAAGTCAAAACTGACTTAGGGTATTATCCGTTACAACATTTATAACATGCTTTAAAATTTCAAAGCTTAGTTCGTTACCGTTTACTCGGTTTTTGACAGAACAATGTCTAGAAAACCCTAATATCAATATTAACACTTTTAAATATATATTAACATATTCTAATATGTTTTAAATATATATTAAACATAAACCTTAATCCGATAATTAATTTATCATTATCGTTAATCTTTATATTAAATATATATTTAAATATATATTCTTTTAATCAATTTTATTAAATAAAACTGATTAATAATCATATATATATTTATTTGTCTTAAATATATATTTATATTATTAATCCCGTTTTATTATGATTTAATATAAACTTTAACTTAAATATTTGTAATAATAACAAATATAACGTGTTTACCTCTTGACGGGTCGTGAAACGAGTCCGAATAACCGAATAATAAAGTTTGTCCGATTTGAACAAATAAATAGTCCTTCCCAACTAGTTCTTCGCCACGAGCATTTCCCCGTTGTCGGTTTGTCGTTTGGACCTCGTTACGCCACCGAAACGTCGCCCGAAAGTGTAAACGAGTTAACTCGTCGCCCCTTTTTCTAGCTCGAATTACGACTACCTACTACTACCGTTTTCAATCGTCAATCACCGTCACCAATCTCCACCATCCCGGCAGTCCACTGGCGTTGCCGCCACATCCCGTCGTCAACCGCTTGTAACCGAATATCACTCCGAACATTACCGAATAACAACCCCACATAAAATGACAACCCACCTTGGAACTATATATATATCACAACAACTTCGTCGGAGATCACGGCAGGGGTCAGACGGGAGGGAGCAAGGTCTGGGGTTCGTCTTGGATCGAACCAGGGTCGCCGGAAAACGAGGGTGGAGGGGTGCGAGGTCAGGGGTTCAAAGTGACGAGGTGGTCGTCGGTTCTGTTACTCGGAGAGTGACGGGGAGGGTCACCTCCAAGTTCGCCGGAAAGACGAGGGAGCATGGGGTTGTACTGCTTCGTCTGGGTTCTCTCCGCCGGAGAAATCGAACGGAAGGGGCGTCGGAGAAGGAGACCAGGCGGAGGTCGAGGGGCTGAGGGAGGAGCTTGGTTTTGTTGCGTTCGTCGGGATCGTCGGAGAACGACGAGAAATGGTTGGGAGGTCGCCGGTTTCTCGTGGCCGCAAAGTAAAACGGACGGGGGTGGGGGGAGAAAAGAGCGCCAGCTCTTTCTTCTCTTTCTCTCTTTCTGTTTTCAATTCTTTCATTCTGGTTTCTTTTGTCGGGTACTGCTTTTATTTGAATTGTGTTTGTGATTTCAAAACTGTATGCGAATGTGTATTTATATACTCAAGGAGATTTTGCATATACAATACACGTAGGTAGATGATTCATATTCTCGTTTGCTGAATCACAAACAAATTCGACACATAATATGATGATTAATCATTTAAAGAGTAAGCAGCAAGTAAATGTGGTATACCATAATAAATAAGTATTATACCCGTAATCTGTACCCGTAAAATAATTTAATATTTCATAAACGGTTTATAAAAATTACCGAACGTCTAAAATATTGCGAGGGTCCAATAAATATTAATCGTTATATTTATTCTTCGGTTATATCGTTAACCGGTGAATATTCAGTTATTATGCGGTAGAGAGCGTGTCTAATTGGCGTCGCGGTCTCGGCCGTTTCACAGACCGAATATGTCTTCTCGACCGAAACTCTTAATAAATATTATAATAATTATTTATACTTTGCCGAGATGTTATAATCATCTCGAACGGCTAACCGAATTGATTTCGGTTATTATCGCGTAACAGCAACGGTTACCGATTCCATCGTTTTTCGTGCCGAACATCGTAAATATATTTTATAACGATTATAAATCAAGTATTTAGCATTACCTGACATTCTAACTTCGCCTCGATGTTATTTTAGTGGCGTTCGTACTTAAATACAGTTTATTACAAACCGGGTCTAAATCACTCTTTTGCGTTTTCCCGCTTCGTTGTAACTCGGATTTAAGATCCGTCTGCGCCCACGATCTTTATTTCTCATTATCTACCATATTCTATAATTTCGCCTCTTGACGTTTTCTCGAATATCGTGTCGAATATTCGTACGCGAATCGTGACGTTTCTCTATTATACGTATATATATTATGTCACATATATTTCAGCTACTTAACAAATATAGCGCACGTATATAATTTAGGTCATGAAATTTTGGGGCGTTACAACTCTACCCCCCTTAAAAAGGTTTCGTCCTCGAAACTTACTCAAACTGTGATTCAATTCACAATGAGTTCGTTACCTTTTCACCTTTCTTTTCTTTCCCGGATTAATCCGGAAACTTTTCGATGCATCTAATGCATATATATCATATGAACCATCTGGTTCCTGGGCTACGATTTTAACATCGTAACAACTCTCTATGACAATCTATCATTTATCTCTATTACCTATAAGGTAATGTTTTAACTATTCTATTCACGAGGTCTTGTTCACAATTTGAATGTGAACCACATTTCTATAACTGATGCTAATACTTTTAGGAATGAATTCCTAACGAACAATTTAGCTAACGATTTAGGAGAATATGCTTCTCAAAATAAAGGAACTCTTCCTTTTATCAATCACATATTATATAGGTGGTGTCATAACTCTCTAGCTATATATACGGCAGCCTGATTATGATTCCCACCGGAATATGCTTCGAATTTCCTAAAGTTGAAATTTATCACGAAGCTTCTGTCATTCTGCTTGAACCTTTACGTACGTTAAACATTTCTGCCTGCCGCAAGATTTGAACTTCTTTTCTGGATATTAACAGTCCATCAGTTACTTGTTAGTAAGTGATATGTATTCATGAATGCTACTTATTTGTTTTCCACAGTGGCCCGTAATATCTATCTGCACGAGACTAATTCTAGTGCCACTTCTGGTTGTACCTTAGGTGTATATATATAGGATGTACCAGCGGCGTATCCACCACACCCTGGATACAACTAGAGGCGTATTATTACTAGTCTGGTGTAGGGTGATATTACTATTCTAACCACAACGAAATCAGTATAATTCATGACTATCTATTACTTACTTAAATAACTAATTTGGACATTCTGCGTACAACCTCGTTTGTTGTTTGCATTTCTTGAGTGTAAACACTTTTGCTGCAATATCCCTTTTCCATTAGGCCTAATCGGTAATGATCGTACCGATGCCCGAATTAATTCGTTCATTACTTCATTTCATGCCTGCTACTGATTAGGATTCCAAAAGGACTTGACATCTTCTTAGTCAACCTAAGAGTGTTACATCCTTGGAAAGTCTTAGCGGCTTTAGATATATTAGCATAGCCTCTCTCGTTTCCTGATCCTCAGTACTTCCTTCCAATGCTTCATGCATTCTTCATCATTCTTGAGAACCTTCGAACGTCATTTGTCAGCATGCTTTGTTACGAGATTTCTGGGATTGAAGGCGCGTTCGTCATTCCAATCAACACTACTAATCACTTGTAATGATTATTTTGCTTCCGAAAAGCCGTTCTCTTACAGTTTCATTCTTACTCTTTTTTTTTAGCTGGTGCTAATCTGATATCAGATCATCTTTGGGGAATCGTCTTGCTCCTCGTAGCTGGTTGAAATAGTTTGCTGATCCTTGGCAAAGGATATCTGCTTCTCACTGACAGCTTCTTTACCTTCTTGCAGTCTACGCATTTCCTTGGCTTCCGTTCTTCGTCTTGAAATTGCTGGAGTATCCTAAGGCGATATATTTAGTCTAAAGAAATCTTCTGGCTTCTGTTGGAGATAACTGATACGGTGCTTTTACTTCTGGCGTTGTTGCTTCTAATGTTGTTGCTGCTGGCGTTGTTTCGAGCTGCTCATTGGATTATCTGGAAAATTTGTCCGGATCTGATACGTCACTGGTACGTTCTTCAACTTCTTGGTTTTGCCTCCGAGTCAATGGCATACGGTGAGTATGACTTACCTCTTGACCCATGTACTTCCATGCTTTGTAATCTTTACTACCAAGCCATCACGATCCTTGCATATGAAGTCGAGTCTCCCTCTGGTTACAGACAGTTTACGCGTAGCATCCTGCGAGTCAATTCATTTAGCGTCTAAATTTATCCATCGTCATCTCTAGCTTGACATTGATCTTAAGAAGAACATTTGTCAAATACTGATCATTTACTTGCATCGGTGTAGTACAGTGTGTGACAATTCCTAATATCAAATTCAGACTTCTAAGTTTGCAATTGCTGCTAATATCGAATCGTCAGGCTCGTCCGTGTATCAACATTCGTCTTGAGGTCGTCTATCTTGATGGTTTTGCATTTGTCCTAAGGAAAACGTAATCCTAAGCTGTCTAAGGTAGCTCGACTACGGGATTCCTTGACAATGCTTCTCCTATCTTCTTTGAGTAGTTCGTCTAATCGTCATGTGCTTTTATCCTGCCATTTGTTGAAGAAACAGCATCCCTTAGGATGTAAGTTCTTCCTGGTATACTCTGGACCTCCATACTCCTAAGCTCGTGGATTCTCGATCCAGCTTGTGGTAACCTTCGTCATTTTTCTTTGAACTATTCTTAACTTTAACTGCTAGCTTCGGCTTCGAGCCTTCCGGTCTATCACTTATAGTGATGATCTTCTGAAGGTAGCAACGTAGCTTGGAACGTCGTTTCCACTATTCTTGCCATAGCAATTCTCATTTCTACTTTACCGTGACAGCGCCTATCACGTCTTCAGTTTCCTTGCTTTAAGGTGACACTCTAGGCTTGTCTATACCTCTTTTCATCTTCAACGGTTCCTGAGTTTTCCAATGCAACTCCTATGATGACGTTTCTCACACACCTGGCATATTGGCCTTCTTTGTTCAGAAACTCCCTTAGCCTTCTTGTGGAATCTGCCGTCATTGCCTTTAAGACCTTCTTCACCCTCGTACCGTTTCCGTTTGCCATTCATCGAGAGTCTATTTCTACCAAAAGCTTCCTCGGGAGCAGCTCTACTAGCGGTTGCTTTATTGGACATTCTTCTCGTCAAAGCTTCCGGAAATTGATTAGAAATCGATAGCAACGTAACCTTCAATGCTTCTGCCACTATTTCTAACATAATGGCTTTCATTTCTTTGCTGAAGGTACTCGTCTTTACTGACATCAGATTTTGTATCGGATGTTCTATTCGTATTCCACTATGACTACGATTTCTAATCTTCTGATCCTAAGATCAAAATAATCTGACACTTCAGAATTCATGTGACGTGAAGTCTCCAAATTTTGAATTCATTATAATTATATACGTGCACTTATATAATTATGATGCGTTCAAAACCCAGTTATTCTCATCACAGTCATCCCTGGTGTCCGTTCTATTCCTTTCACCCCTTACCGGAAATTTTAAAACCGGTCCTTTAAAACTACCTTTCTCTAGGCATTCTTTACAAGTTATTGACCACGTATCTTATTATCAATTAACCTACCCCGCACTAGGCCACATAACAGTTAGAACCTATGATATGTTTATTTGGGTAAAATACCAAATTGCAGTAGCTAATTGCAATCGGGTATTCTCCGCACTTGCATACCTTAAGTCCTACCTCCTATGTTCCTCGTGCAACATTTTTCCTATGGGCATGACTATCCTGACTGGCATTTACATTCCCTATCTTACCTTACTTTGTTTACCAAGAGTCCTAGTTTAAGTCTAGATACCGTGCTAGTATCTAAATCTCTTAAACCAAGGCTCTGATACCAACTTGTGACGCCCACTCCCAGTCTTGGTTCCAGGAGGGGTCACGTGTCGGATTTACTCATGAACACATGGTACAACAGAGATAACTAAGCAGCGGAAATTAAAAACTTTTCATTTATATATATAACAAGTTACAACAGTAAGGAAGATAACAACGTAATCTATAACTAGATCTTATCTATAGCTATGCCAGTCTACTACCGAGTCTTTCCTGATAGCTTGCCCATCTAATCAGCCCTTGCTAGAGCTCTTTCCTTGCTACTTTAAACATCACCGATACCTGACATACATGCTTTTAAAGGTCAGCTTACGCTGGTGAGTTCTAAGTATTTAAAACTTTTACCTTTCCTTGAAAGGTACCCTTAAATATTTGGGCCTAACGACCCCTTCTTTATAAACATTTACCAGGTATAAAACATAACAGAATTATACCAAAACATTTAACCTTTAACCTCGAAAGGTTACTTCAAATAGTTGGACCTAACGGTCCCTTCTTTGTTTAATATAAAACATAACAGGATTATATTAAACATAACATTTAAACTTTCAGTATTAAAAATCATTTAATACTCTAAATCATCTTTCCTGCTAATAATCATCTTGTATAAAGAAAGTCATACAAAACATTATAAGCAAAACCTCTTTCTACTAAGCATTGTCTACCTCTGGGACTACGCTTAGTCCCTTCGGGTGGCCGTCGCCCCCCCCCCGCCTCTTGAGTAACCGTCGTTACTCCAGTGGATTAACTTCCACTGCTCGAATTGCAATTCCCCTCTTACCAGACAATCTCTGCTTAGATTAAAACTTCTTTAAAATAACCCCAAGGGTCATTTCCTTTATCCTTAAAAACTCATTTTCTTCCTTTCAAACTTTTCTTTAAAAGTTTAACTTCTTTATTACCCGTTTATTATAACCTTCCCGAAAATAGTTTATAACAGGTAATGACAACTTAAAACAGTTAAAGGCATTATAACATTTTCATGTATGTGTATCAACACAAAACAAGTAAAGGCATCTCAAATACTTTTCAAGTAAACAGTTGAATATATATTGTTGCGTGTATATCAGCCCGAAAACATTAAAACATTTAAAACATTTAAAAGTGGGCTCATAGAACTCACCTTATTCTCTTAAGCAGTTAATTCAGAGAAAATCTCCGCAATGCCTTCCAATTAAACCTAATCGCGTATTATACGGCGTTAACGCAAGGTTTAATACAATAAACACTTTCTATGTTTATTTTAACTCTTTATTAACTTAATAATACTTAGTTATTAAGTTTATTCCTTTTATAGGTCAAAATGACCAAAATGCCCTTTAGGCCATTATCCTTTTCTTTTGTTAATAATATGAAGACGCGCATTCCTATAAGTAGACACTCACTCCGGGATCGCCCAGTGTTGGGATGCCATTGCCCAGATGGGATGGCGACACCCCCGCTATTGCCAGAAACCCCAGTGTACAGGTGTCTACCCTTCCGGTCCGCGCGAACTTCTAAATATCCGATTAACTCGGTATTTGGAATACTTTATCATTTATCCAATTTAACTTTATATATACTTATCATATATATAAACATAGGTCCATAGCAAAAACCAAGTCCTTATACCTTCCGGGTTGTTTTATATTAAGTAATCATATTCCAAAACCCTAATTTCCCGTTATTCTCATTTCTTTATTAAAACTCATTTTTATTCAAAAGTCAAAACTGACTTAGGGTATTATCCGTTACAACATTTATAACATGCTTTAAAATTTCAAAGCTTAGTTCGTTACCGTTTACTCGGTTTTTGACAGAACAATGTCTAGAAAACCCTAATATCAATATTAACACTTTTAAATATATATTAACATATTCTAATATGTTTTAAATATATATTAAACATAAACCTTAATCCGATAATTAATTTATCATTATCGTTAATCTTTATATTAAATATATATTTATATATATTTAATATTTAAATATATATTCTTTTAATCAATTTTATTAAATAAAACTGATTAATAATCATATATATATTTATTTGTCTTAAATATATATTTATATTATTAATCCCGTTTTATTATGATTTAATATAAACTTTAACTTAAATATTTGTAATAATAACAAATATAACGTGTTTACCTCTTGACGGGTCGTGAAACGAGTCCGAATAACCGAATAATAAAGTTTGTCCGATTTGAACAAATAAATAGTCCTTCCCAACTAGTTCTTCGCCACGAGCATTTCCCCGTTGTCGGTTTGTCGTTTGGACCTCGTTACGCCACCGAAACGTCGCCCGAAAGTGTAAACGAGTTAACTCGTCGCCCCTTTTTCTAGCTCGAATTACGACTACCTACTACTACCGTTTTCAATCGTCAATCACCGTCACCAATCTCCACCATCCCGGCAGTCCACTGGCGTTGCCGCCACATCCCGTCGTCAACCGCTTGTAACCGAATATCACTCCGAACATTACCGAATAACAACCCCACATAAAATGACAACCCACCTTGGAACTATATATATATCACAACAACTTCGTCGGAGATCACGGCAGGGGTCAGACGGGAGGGAGCAAGGTCTGGGGTTCGTCTTGGATCGAACCAGGGTCGCCGGAAAACGAGGGTGGAGGGGTGCGAGGTCAGGGGTTCAAAGTGACGAGGTGGTCGTCGGTTCTGTTACTCGGAGAGTGACGGGGAGGGTCACCTCCAAGTTCGCCGGAAAGACGAGGGAGCATGGGGTTGTACTGCTTCGTCTGGGTTCTCTCCGCCGGAGAAATCGAACGGAAGGGGCGTCGGAGAAGGAGACCAGGCGGAGGTCGAGGGGCTGAGGGAGGAGCTTGGTTTTGTTGCGTTCGTCGGGATCGTCGGAGAACGACGAGAAATGGTTGGGAGGTCGCCGGTTTCTCGTGGCCGCAAAGTAAAACGGACGGGGGTGGGGGGAGAAAAGAGCGCCAGCTCTTTCTTCTCTTTCTCTCTTTCTGTTTTCAATTCTTTCATTCTGGTTTCTTTTGTCGGGTACTGCTTTTATTTGAATTGTGTTTGTGATTTCAAAACTGTATGCGAATGTGTATTTATATACTCAAGGAGATTTTGCATATACAATACACGTAGGTAGATGATTCATATTCTCGTTTGCTGAATCACAAACAAATTCGACACATAATATGATGATTAATCATTTAAAGAGTAAGCAGCAAGTAAATGTGGTATACCATAATAAATAAGTATTATACCCGTAATCTGTACCCGTAAAATAATTTAATATTTCATAAACGGTTTATAAAAATTACCGAACGTCTAAAATATTGCGAGGGTCCAATAAATATTAATCGTTATATTTATTCTTCGGTTATATCGTTAACCGGTGAATATTCAGTTATTATGCGGTAGAGAGCGTGTCTAATTGGCGTCGCGGTCTCGGCCGTTTCACAGACCGAATATGTCTTCTCGACCGAAACTCTTAATAAATATTATAATAATTATTTATACTTTGCCGAGATGTTATAATCATCTCGAACGGCTAACCGAATTGATTTCGGTTATTATCGCGTAACAGCAACGGTTACCGATTCCATCGTTTTTCGTGCCGAACATCGTAAATATATTTTATAACGATTATAAATCAAGTATTTAGCATTACCTGACATTCTAACTTCGCCTCGATGTTATTTTAGTGGCGTTCGTACTTAAATACAGTTTATTACAAACCGGGTCTAAATCACTCTTTTGCGTTTTCCCGCTTCGTTGTAACTCGGATTTAAGATCCGTCTGCGCCCACGATCTTTATTTCTCATTATCTACCATATTCTATAATTTCGCCTCTTGACGTTTTCTCGAATATCGTGTCGAATATTCGTACGCGAATCGTGACGTTTCTCTATTATACGTATATATATTATGTCACATATATTTCAGCTACTTAACAAATATAGCGCACGTATATAATTTAGGTCATGAAATTTTGGGGCGTTACAAACACTCAGCTCCTCCAACACAGAAAACCGTGACAGATATTCGTGATGATAATAACTCTTGGGCTGATGAGTTGCCCACAGATGATATCAGAATTGATGCTCTAAGATTTGAATATGATGAAGAGCAACTGGATTATGGTAGATACCTTGACGATGTGATCCTTGATGAAGATGTTGAAGAGCCAGAAGTCCATATTGCAAAGAAGCAGAAGGTAACTGAGGAACCTCCACTCAATGCCTCTCTGGATGATGATTTGACTTCACAGGCTGTTCACGCTGCCCAACTAGTGAAGGAAGCCTTTACAAATGCTCCAACCAACCCTGTGAGAAGGAAAAGAGACCCAAGAGCCCTTTCTCCTCCTAGTATTCCCTCAAGACAGTCCACTTCACATGGACAGTCTTCATCCTCTGCCGGTCCTTCCCAAGCTGACAAGGGAAAGGCAATTGAAACCCCAGAGTACAGATTGGAGAAAGAATTGAAAGCTGAAATCAAGAAACTGACCGCTACTACTGTACATCAGGCAGAGGTGATATCACAACTTGTTGAAGTACAAAAGGAGCATGAAGCTGCTTTAGAAAAGCAAAGGAAGGAGAATGATTATTTCACTATCTTAATTGGTGAATTACAGAAACAAGTTGCTGATTTAAGAGGGAAAAGACAAACCAGCTCCAAGAAGAAGAGTTCAAGAGGAAAAGATCAGGATCCACAAGGAGGATTAGGTGATGCTGATATTGGGGGAAATAAAGGAGACAGTACTGGTGCTCCTATAGATCCAAACCCACCTGTTAATGAAGAGCCAGAGATAGATGCTAGAGAAGTTGACTTTATGACTACTCCTGGTGCTACCAGAGATCATTTATGGGAAGCATCTACATTCGCTCATCCTCCAGAACAATATCTCATCCAGCTGGGAAAACACCTTCATGATAAACGAGGGATTACTCAGCCTGTCAAGAGCTGGATGTTTGATGATGAAAAGCACATGTATGTTGTGAGAAGAACTGGTCCAAGTCCACTGGAGTACTATAAAGACTGGACACAATTTTACTCTTGGACCACTGTGGATTTGATTTCACTTCACAATGCACCATTCTTTAATCCATCCAACAATCAGTATGCTGATCATTTCTGGAAGAAGTTGGATAAAGCAGTGAAGAGTGGATTCAAGGTGTTTACAGACTTCCCACATCAACATTCAAAAATGAAGCATTTCAGGGGAGTCTGGGATCTTGACAAGAAGATATATTGCCACAAGAGATATCCACCTACCAATAAGACCAAGCAAATCCCACTGCCAATGAAGCATCCTGAGGGTTGCCTCTCAGATTTTAAATCTTGGGCTTATTGTAGCTATTCTGGAACTGCTAAGATAATGTGTGAATCCAACACAATCACAGTGATGGAGGTGCATGATCTTTTAAGATTTTATGAGGTTGATATTCGGGTGCTTAGCAAGCATCAGATTGCTCATACAGCAGAGGAGGAGCAGCTGGCCAAGGTCTACACCAAGGGAGTAGCACGGATAATTGAAGAAAAGCTCTGGTATTCACCACTCACGGTGAATCATTCCAGACATTTCAGGATGTGATTGAAAGCAACTAATGCTAAAGCCTAGGGGAAGATTGTAAAGACCTAGATTTTATTAAGGCTTTTGCATTAGTTAGTTATGTGTTTTGGGTTAAATGTAATGGGTTGGGCTAACACTTTTGGTTTATTTTGATGGGCTTATAGAATTCGGCTAGGTTTGTATAGGGCCGAATTATTTAGGGTTTGAGGGAAACTTGTTCTCCACTCAAACCTTAGCCTATATATAGATAGTCTTTCATCATGTCTAGGGTTGTTGGTTTGCGAAATATTCAAAGGGTGTTTTGCGTATTCTAAGCCTCTAGAATACGGCTTTCATTGTGCTTGTGTTCTTCATTCGGTAACTTTTAATCTTATTGCATTGTTAGTCATTTTTCTTAGTTTGTTTACTCGAATCACTATCACACACCGGATTCCGCATGGTGTTTGATAGTTTGGTATCACGTGAGGGACTAGTTTGATCCTTACATTGTTGAAGAAAAAAAAGATGTTTACCAGGCAGATCAAGTGAATGTCATGCTTTCAAAACAACAACCAAGTTTGCCAAAGATCAAAGATAAAGGTTTTTAAAAATTTTATCCTTAAAAAAGAAAGGCAATTCAAGACAATGACCAATAATTCAGCAAGAACCAGAGTTCATTCAGGAAAAGCAAGTGTTTGAGAATCCTCCTCTCATTACTTGTTCATTTCTAGAAGTTCAAGCTGATGTCGATTGAGAGAAAGTCCCAAGAGTTTCATGTTGCCCAATTGTAGGTCCAGAAAATCTACCAAGTCACGATATTTCTATCACAAACGAGTGCGGAATCCTCGTAGGTGACTGATTCAAGAAGAGAAGAAGAGAAAACACGAAGAAAACTTGATCTTTGCACACAAGAAAGCTTGTCGGGTACAAAAACAGGAAATCGTAATCACTCTCTAATCTCGGGTTTACGATTACGATCGTAAACACTAAAAGGCAGCCCTCAAGAATCGTAATCAGCAACCCTCAACAAGGAGGTCAAGTGGTCTATATATAGACCACCATTGGGTTTACTATTGGGCCCCTTTTGGATCATAAACCCAATAGTAAACCCAAGCCCAATCATAAACTAGCCTAAACAATAATCAAACTAGCCTATGATTCTAATTAAACCCTCTAAGCCCTAGCCCAACATATTTAATATTACAAGCCTCATAATCTAGCCTCTACAATCTTCCCCTAGGCTTGTGATATTAATCCGTCTTCAATCTTTGAAATTCTTCTATTTGACTGGCTGGCATAGATATTGATGAAGATTCTTTCCGCAGAAATCTTCATTGGGTTTCGTGACGGGCACTTGGGACTTTCTCTTGATCAGCATCAGCTCTAACTTCTTGAAATGAACAAGCAATGAAATGGAGGACTCTCATTGACTTGCTTCTTTTGAAAGAACTGGTTCTTGCTGAATCTTCGGTAACTGTCTTGAATCTCCAAAAATTAGAGGGTAAATTTTGAAAACCTCCTAACTTTGGAGAACTTGATTGTTGATCTTCAAACTTTATGATCTCTGACTGCTCTCATTTTCTGTTTCAAAGATTTGACTTGAAATCTTCAGCTTCCCCTAACCTTGTGAGCATTTTCTTTGAAAAACTTTCGATGCTTTTGAAGACTTGTAAAGACACCAACAACTTCCCCTGAATAGTTGCTTTTCAGATGGAAGTCTTGTCCGGCTGGTTCTTTAACTTTGAGCAGCAGCAGCATCAGCAGCATCTTTCTATCATCAACCTGTCTGACACACATTTGAAAAAATATACTCCACCAGACATTTGATGACTGATCTTTGGGTTAGAGGTTAATTATCATCAGTTCAGTTGATTCAAATTAACAATATTTTAACCAAAAACCCTAATATAGATTACGGGTTTTCTATAAACTTCCCCTGAACCCAAGACCTCTAAAGACTTCCCCTTAGCTGATTACTTCCCCTCAGCTAAGGACTTCCCCTGAGATAATACATATCATCCTCGAGTTCCCTTCGGATACTATGTATTATGGAAGTCTTTTCGGATAATACTTATTATCCTCCCTCCTTCCCCTAAAAATTTGTCAAGATCTGACGGAGGAAGTCTTTTCCATTAGATAATAAGTATCATCCTCGAGTTCCCTTCGGATAATACTTATTATCCCATACTCCTTCCTTGGTTTGCTGCACTCCCTAGCAAAGTGCCCATATTCGTCACAATTGTAGCACCTAAGCTTCGTCTTATCAAACCCCATCCTGATCTTATCTTGATCCTTCCAAACATTTCGCCCCGTAGTAGCCATGAACTTTTTAGCCCTGAACACTGCCATTGCCATTTGCCAAGAGACGTCCAACATTTCCACGTCTTCTGGATTAATCTGATTAAGCTCCCCCGAAAGAATCTCAGAAGGAATTAGTGTTCCAGCCATTAAAGCATGATAACTATTCATGAATCCCATACCCAGAGCAAAATTGGGATCACTGTTAGCTTCAGAAGTATCACCTCCACTTGAACCTGATTGGGGTTGTGCCACAAATGCCTTCGTTTGACTCATTGAACTTGATCCACCTGCTACAGCCTTTCCTTTCTGCTTCTCATCAACCTCTTCAGACAACAATGCTTGATTCAACTTCCCTGCCAAACTCAGTGAACTTATGTGATTCAACTCACGCTGCTTATCATCAATCATCTTGGACTTCAACTTGTTGATCATTTCATCTAAAGACAGCTCACTCAGTCTGTTGTTGTCCTTAATGATTGAAATGTTGGTGTTCCATGACTTCGGCAAACTGTTTAGGAGCTTCAAATTTTTATCTTCCAATTCCGGTTCCACTCCATAACTTGACATCTCGGCCATGAGAGAGACAAATCTTTGCACTTGTGCTTCAAAGGATTCACCCTGGATATGATTAAACAGATTGAACTTTTGCTTCAACATCTGCTTTCGACTTGCCTTGATGTCTGGGTTTCCCTCATAAGCCACTATCAATGCATTCCACAGTTCCTTTGCCGTTTTGCAATGCTTAAACCCTTGAGCAATGTCCGGTGTCAATGCCATGGTCATTATCGCAAAGGCCCTCTCTGCCTTGTTACACCTCTCCCAGTCATCATCCTCAAATTCATCTTCAGTCTTTTTCTTTCCAGATTTAGGTCCTGCTTGATGAATAGGTATATGTGGTCCATTTAGAACTGCTCTCCACAACCTTAAATCAACACTCTTCAAATGGTTCTCAAATCTATATTTCCACTCTAAGAAGTTATCTGCCGAAGTTAGCCTTGGCGGACGAGTTATAGATCCGATCTCGAAATCCAGTTTCTGGTACATACTCGGCTCAAAATCCATTACAATAGCTTGGGTAACTAAAACTAAAGTCCAAAAGTCCGAAATCTGAGATTACGATGAAAAACACTTGATTACGATCGTAAAGAGCTGATTACGATCGTGAACACCTGATTCCGATCAACCCAAAATCGCAAACACCGATTCCGATAGAAAAATCGTAAACACCCGATTACGATTCCCGATTACGATTCTGATAATCGTAAACCTTCGATTCCGATTGACTCAATCGTAATCACCAATTACGATCAGATTTGATCGTAAACCCTGATTCCGACTCCGCGAATCCGATTGGCAACGTCGTAAACACCGATTCCGACCTAGAAAAATCGTAAACTCCAAATGTACGAATCGTAATCCCTTAAAAACCAGATCTTGAAGTCGTAAACGAAATAAAAATGACTTCTTGAAGTCGTAAACACAACAAAACAGCAGATCTTCAACTGATGAACTCGTAAACACTCCAAAACCCAGAAAACTTGATCGTAAACACCAAACTTGAAGAACACAGTCAGCAATGAAGATCGTAAACCCTTGAAACACCTTCAAAACCTCGAAAACAGCCCAGAAACACAGAAAACCTTCTTGAATCAATATCGTGTGAGCCTCGAATCGAAGATTCTTAGCTCTGATACCAATTGTAGGTCCAGAAAATCTACCAAGTCACGATATTTCTATCACAAACGAGTGCGGAATCCTCGTAGGTGACTGATTCAAGAAGAGAAGAAGAGAAAAACACGAAGAAAACTTGATCTTTGCACACAAGAAAGCTTGTCGGGTACAAAAAACAGGAAATCGTAATCACTCTCTAATCTCGGGTTTACGATTACGATCGTAAACACTAAAAGGCAGCCCTCAAGAATCGTAATCAGCAACCCTCAACAAGGAGGTCAAGTGGTCTATATATAGACCACCATTGGGTTTACTATTGGGCCCCTTTTGGATCATAAACCCAATAGTAAACCCAAGCCCAATCATAAACTAGCCTAAACAATAATCAAACTAGCCTATGATTCTAATTAAACCCTCTAAGCCCTAGCCCAACATATTTAATATTACAAGCCTCATAATCTAGCCTCTACACCAATGAAGATAGTCAAAGAGAAGATCTTCACCAACGCTCATGCAAGAAAGTGAATATTAAGATGTTTTAAAGTTGAAGACATTTAGTATCACAAGCCTAGGGAAGATTGTAAGGGAATAATTTGAGGCTTGTAATATTAAATGGTGTTGGGCTAGATTATTTCATTTTAGTGGGGTAGTTATTAGTCATTTTGTAGGTTGGGCTTCATGGGCTATGGGCTTGGAAAGGCCTAAAATGATTTTAGGGTTTCCATATGTATAGTTTCCATGTTTAAAGGTTTCCTTGTGTGTATATAAACACAAGGAGGCTTTCATTGTAGGGGTTAGTCAATTTGGAATTCGTGGGAGACCAAGGAGACTAGGAGAATTCGAATTTCTCTCTAGTGTTTGTACTAGACGATTTTGATCAGTAATCGCGTGCATCAATTCCAGGTTTAAATATTTTGTTTTATATTGTGTTCATCGTTTTCTTCATTTTATCTTGAATCATCTCTAGTAATTGGATTCCACACTTTTACTAGAGATTAGATATCGTGTGAGGTTGATTTTGGACCTACAAGTCATGACCTTTTGAGGAGAGGATATTTAGGAGAGAGGTGGCATGGGAGAGGGCAAAATGCCAAAAGTTTAGAGGGGAGGAGGAGTAAGCGAGAAGTGTTCAAACGAAGTTATTCATAGAACCTATTTTTCGTTTACATTTACCATTCTGGAAAGAGGTGTAGGGGCACGAACCCTGAAAGTTGTGCCATGCGACTCACAGGACTGTCGGAAAGTAGCATTGTTGTACTCTTTCCCATTGTCACATTGTAGGGATTTATTTTTAATATTAAATTGTGTGTGAATATAGTTAAAGAATTTTTCAAATGTTGAGAAAACTTGAGATTTATTGGCCAGGGGAAATATCCAAAAAAAAATCGGAAAGTCATCTACAATCAAGACATAATAAAGATCCCTCCCCCCCCCCCCCCAGATGATAGAACCAGGGAGGTCTAGACATCACTCTGTACAATATCAAATGGGATAATAATTAAGAGAAGTAGACAAATGAAAAGGTAAACAAATATGCTTTCCAAAACTACACGAGTTGTAAACACTAGAATCCAAGACATCACGAAAATTAAAAGATAAACTTTTAGAAAAAGTCTTCAAAATATGAGATCCTTGATGTCCTAAGCGGGAGTGCTAGAGATCTTGAGATAGAGTTGCAACGACAGATGGTGTGGATGTGGACGATGGCTGGAATGATAATGGGTAAAGGTCTCCACTACTGTTACATCTGAGAAGGGGGGAGTCCGATTCTGGAAATCCTTTTCACAAAAAAAAACCGAAACGATCAAATTCAATTGTAATATTATTGTCGGTTGTCAGCCGATGTACAAAAAGAAAATTTTTAATAAGGTGAGGAACGTGTAAGATATTTTTAAGGTAGAGAGGAGAGTGAAGAGTAGGTAAGGTTTGGTTACCGTAGCCTTGGATTAGAATTGTTGCGCAATTACCTACAATTATGTTCTAGAAAATATCATTATTGTCATGACGAGAATGTACCTGGATTATTTGTCATGTGATTTGTAGCCCCGCTATCCAAATACCAGTTAGGATCAAAAGTGTTAAGCGTCATGGTGTGAAAGGCTTCAGAAGCAGCATAGTATTGGGGCCTCGGTCCAAGAATGTTCGGGGAGATAGACGGGTTGGGTTGGGCTGTAAGATATGGATAAGGCGGCGGGTAGGACCAAACAGTCGGTTGGGCCTGGTTGTTCGGCCATCTAGGATAGACAGGAGAAAGGGATTAAGTTGGTGGGCTTGAGGAGTAAGGCTAAGTGGATAGGCCAGAATCCATATGTGCCCACTTTAAACGAGTGGGCTGAATACCTAATGGAGGAAGTTGGGCAGGTTGTCGGTCGATGACCCCTGACTCGCGGCTCCTGTCGCCTTTGTTTCGAACGCGATCGCAACCACCACGTCCACCGCAACCATGCTCGCGTGACGGCTGAGATGAATATTTCGACAAACCTACATGTTAACGATATGGATCATTGGCATGAGAGGACTGAGCATGCAAGGCAGAGGCGGCAGAGACGGAGGCTTCATTCTGTTTGCGAGCTTCTTCAAGAATCAATTTGGACCATGCCTCGTAAAAATTAGGGATAGGGTTAGTCTGCTGGATCATTATGGTGATGCCTTCATATGCTTCAGTGAGGCCTGCAATAAGTTGAAGCACAAGTCCCTGATTACTAACCGAAGTGCCGACGTTACCTAGTAGATCAGCAAGCATCTTCAAGGATTGGCAGTAAGCGGAACACTTAGGGAAGTTCTCAAGGTGGGTGGGACAAGTTTGTATTCTAAATACACCGCTTGTTGATTTTGATTGACAGAGAAGATGCTTGCAAGGGAAGACCACGCTTGAACAGCCGTTTGACCATCCTTAATGATCGTATTAAGAAGATCAGTAGAGATGGTTCCGTAGATCCATTGAATGATGATGACATCCAAATGGAACCACAGTTCTTGTTCAGCAACAATGGTGGTGGAAGTAGATGACTCGGTGGTAGTCGCCTTAGGTAAGATGTGGCCGGTCACCTGGAAGGCTCGACAATGAATCTTGAACAAGTGGGACCATGAGTTATATGGCCACTGTCCATCTCGAGTGTCACTGGAATGAAAGTGCGGATGTTAGTAACCATGGTAGCGGGGTGTGAAAATTTCTTTTCCATGGAGACAGGTAGGAGAAGGAATCACAGGATTGATGAGAGGGTGGGGCGCGCCTTTTCGATGACAGGTTTGGGAGGAAGGAAGTCGGCAACGATCTTAGGGTTTAAAGAAAAAGAATGGGTTATGATACCATATTAGTGTATAATATTCCTTGAGTATATTATTTCCATATCAATAAATATATATCGAGGTATACAATGGAAACCCTAGCTATATAATTACAGATGACTACCATGGTAAATACATTCTCTACAAATGATGACTAATAGTTACGTGTTTTTTTTTTCTATTTTCTTTACGTGACATATAGCAATGAACTGCTTTGTGTGACCGTGCTATTTACGGCAATGCACAGGTAGTAAAATCTAGTTTAATCCATAACCATTTGGATATAGATTTACACTTTAATCATTGGAATGTCCCTTTAGTGAGTAATCGTAGTGGTGTGCATGAGTCGGGTTGAGTCAATTTTTTGCTCAAAACAAACCCCAAATCGAAAATTCAGTTTTTGGGTTTTTAAAACCCGTTTGATTTTGGTTTTTTCATTTGGGCATGAAATTTTTGGGATGAAAAAATTGTCAAAAAAAATAATTAATTGATTATTAGATATTTGGATCTAAAATTTTTAGGTACCCATATTTTGTTAATATCTTATAAACTACTTTACAAAAAGATATATCCATAAAGTTTATGTAAAAGAAATAAATCATGTTTTAATATAATTAAACACGATTACAATCTTTATATGTTTCACCTTCTGTTCGGTTTTGACTTTTCATGAAAAATTGTTTTTAGAAAAAACATACTTAAGTTGTCGTTGTTTTGTTTAAGTTAGTTTTTTCATTTTAATATCGGTTATTTTTGGGTTTAGGATCAAATTTTTTTATTGTTCAGTTTTTTGAAACGTTCAACTAAAGACTATTTACACCAGTTTAGCCTATTTACAGGGAAAATCATCTTCGTAAGCGATTAGATGAAAAAACTGTGAGACTTGGAATCGAACTCATAACCTTTTAGTTCTGAGTCATCCACTCGTCACTAAAATTATCCGTAATGGGGGTAGTGGGTGCCAAACTCACTTATAGCGCCCCCAATCATGGCCCAAACCATTACACCATCAAGATATAGCGCCCCAAATCCCTCCTGCACCTTCCGGCGCCACCTGCATAACACCAACCCTAAATGCCCCCTCCTTTAGTTGGCCAGTCTCTTTGATTAGTTTGTTTTTTTTCTTTTTAAATAAAATAACTTCAAACATAAACCCCTTCCCTACTACATCACTTTCACACATAAAAACCATTTGTCATATCATCTTATATCATCCGTTATATGACAAATGACCCTTAAAAATAGAGTATAATACCATTCAACCGAATTTACTTTTGTTGGTCGACTTCTTTCCTTTAAAAGCATTTATTGTGGTCAACGGCGTTATAATTTTATACTCGTACGACTTTAATAACATATGGTTTAACATTTAATTTTGTTTTTATCAATTAAATATCAATCTTTCTCTTTAACCGCCAACAAACATTAAATTGTCTAACTACTTCGTACGAGGTGATTTATTGGTAAAAGGTCACCGACAGCTGGCCCAACCCAGCCGTACGGAGCCTTTAAGTGCACCAAGTTATCTCCAGTTCCGGAGAAAACTCACCCGCCCGTAGGGCCACTAGTGGTAAACCCCGAACGCCCTCAGGATCGATCTGGCCCAGTCTTCCTTCATTGAGCCACCATGGCCCTTCCAAAATGATGTCAGTCGGGATTGAACTTGAGTCTCAAATAGGGAACTCAAGCAACCGACCACTACACTACAATGGAAGTGAGTTTTTTTTCTTTCTAAAAAGGTGTTGATGATAATCTTATTTAGTAAAATGGGTAGTTTAAAAAATATTTATTAAAATGGAAATTTTAGAACCTTCGTTTTCCTAATCTCATTCTTATCGGATACTAAAGCTATTATATAAAGGAAAATTAGATATAAATAATCTTAAATATTGATCATTCCCGGAAATAATCTTAACTATACTTATTGTTACTAGTAATCCCAACTATTGATGTTGCCTTCTAATAATCATGTCGTTAACTTTTTTAACCTCCGTTAGTTTTAATGACGTGGCAGCTGACATGACATGATGACGTGACAATTTTTTTTTTGGGTAAAGGGTTACCCCGGTGATTGTATTATATTCACAGCCAATAAAAACAAGTAGTAGAGAGAAACCCCTACTAGTTCTTTATAGGGACAAGCCCCTACAAAGTGAAACAAGAAACAACAAAACACGAACGGACAACGAGAAAACACCTAGCTACAAACTAGAAGACATGAAACAAGAAAAAGGTGAAACAAACTCAGCCACCATCATCAAACGTCATATCTCCAGAAATCCCCCACCTAGCCAGAGTAGCAGCTACACGATCACTCGAAATAATTTTAAGACCAAGGAGCTTATATCTAATATCCTCAACAATATCGGAGTAGACCTTATCCGGAGGCCTAGAGCGATTGTTGTGAAATCTCAAATTTCTTTCCCTCCATATATGGTACACCGACGCAGCAATAACAAGTTTGGAGATGATGGTCGAGAGACTTTTGGGGTTAGTAAGAGATGAGCCCCAGTTTATGATAGAATTCCAACACGTGGGAACAGGACCATGCACCTTGTTGCTAACCATGCCCCAAACGGACTTAGAGTATTTGCACTCAAAGAAAAGGTGGTAATGAGTTTCAATGTCTTCATAGCAAAGATGGCAGCACATCAAGTTCATACACCCCTTGCGCCAATACCACCTCAACAATAGATCTTGAGTTCTGAGTTTACCACTTACGGCAGTCCACAAAAGAAAAGCATGCTTAGGAATGCATGAGGGAAACCACACCAGGGGAGTCCACGTAACCAACTCGCTCGCCACCCGGAGTGAATTCCAAGCAGCAGAAGTGGAGAACAGCAGGCTTATTCCTCCGAAATACCAGCAATACGAATCCGGGTGAGGAGTTAAAACAGGGGTAGGAATACTGTTAAGCACCGGATATAAATCCAACCAAGCCTGAGGCCACGTCCAGTTGCCGTCCAGCACAAGATCAGCAACCTTTGAATAAATGTTGAAGCCAGCACTATGAATCCTCCTCGGGGATATAAAGTTAGAGAGGGGGCCACCATTACACCAAATATCATACCACGCAGAAGCAGTCAACCCATTCCCTACCTTGACCCACGTAAATTTGTGAATGAGAGGACGAACATGCAAAAGGCTTCGCCAAGACCAGCTGCTTAAGGCATACAACTTACAGTTCCAGAAGGTCCGACCTCTCAGCCTGTGAGTATAGACCCAATCGACCCAGAGAGAATCCCTTCTCGTCAGAATACTCCATACGTGTCTAGAGAGGAGAGCATGGTTCATATCAGCAACACGACGAATGCCCAGACCACCTTCGGCCTTAGGCTTGCAAACCGAAACCCATGAAACTTTGGCAGCCCCTCTAATAAGTTTCCCTTGAGACCACAGGAAACCACGGAACTTAGATTCAAGCTCCTTGCACACTCTAGAAGGCAAACGGAAAACAGAAGCCCAATAAACATGCATAGAGGATAAAACAGATATTATCAATTGAAGACGACCCGCAAATGAGAGATTTTTGTTCTTCCAGTTTAAAATTCTGTTATCCGCCGCTTCCAGAAGAGGGTGACAATCCCTATACGTGAGACCAGAATGCAGAAGGGGAACCCCAAGGTAGCGAGTCGGAAGACGACCCTCTTGAAAGGGTACTCGGCTAAGAATCAAGTTCTTAACATCATCCTTAACATTGCAGAAAAAGATAGTACTTTTGGGAAGACTAGGAACAAGGCCCGACATCTTCGTGAATTTATCTAAAGATTTCATCAAGCACGTAGTAGAACTTAAGTCACCTCTTGCAAAAAGAAATAAGTCATCAGCAAAACATATATTAATGATACGTTGTTCAGCACACCTCTTATGAAAAGAGAAATGAAGATCACGAGCAGTCTCTCTTTTAAGAGATAAGGTGAGCACTTCCATAACAAGAGTAAAAAGGTATGGAGACATAGGATCTCCTTGTCTCAATCCACGGGAGGCCCTGAAGTACCCATGAGTGTTACCATTTATGCAAATCGAGTAACTAACAGTTGTCACACACTTCATGATCCAGTCCACCATAGTGTTATGAAAGCCAAAACAATGGAGAATACGAGTCAATAACTCCCAGTCTACAATGTCATAGGCTTTTTGAATATCAACTTTCATCGCACATCTTGGCTCACCCACCTTTCTGTGATAGTTATACATTAGTTCTTGTGCTATAAGGATGTTATCTGAGATCAGCCTCCCAGGAACAAAGGCTGATTGATTTATACTAATAATAGCATCCAGAGATCCTTTAAATCGATCAGCAATAATTTTGCTAATGACTTTGTAAAGCACATTGCAACAAGCAATGGGACGATAATCAGTGATGGTAGCAGGAGTAGTTTCCTTAGGCACCAAAGCAATCAGAGTATGGTTAATTTCTTGAAGAAGTTTACCATGTTGGAAGAAGTCCTTTACGGCCATCGTTACCTCTTTTCCAACAATCGGCCAAGATTTCCTGAAAAAAGCCGCGGTGTAGCCATCAGGCCCAGGAGCCTTCTCATCACCAATGTCAAAAATAGCATCCCGAATCTCCTTATCATCGACAGCCCGGATCATAAACGTTGCCACCTCCGGAACAAGTGTGTTAGAAAACAAGTCAGGATCGGTGGATAAAGAGATATCCCCTTTAGTCCCAAAGAAGTTCGTGTAATGATCAACAAAAATCTGAGGGATATTAACCCCCTCATGAGTGACACCATTGAGGTCTTTAATCATATCCAAACGACCACAATGATTCCTAATTTTGAGAGATTTGTGAAAATATGCCGAGTTTTTATCTCCCGTAGTAAGCCAATGTACCTTAGATTTCTGTTTCAAAAAGCTCTCCTCATCTAAGCTAACCATTTGAAACTCGCTAAGGAGTGTAGCTTCCTTCTCCTTAAGAACAGTGTTAAACGGGTCATCATCAATAGCACGTTGGACCAGATCCAACTCACTCCTAATTAGAGTCACCTTTTTATGCAGATTACCTTGTTTAAATAATAAGGATCGAATAGGAGTTTTCAGATGGCGAAGTTTTTTGACGACATGAAACTGAGGGACGCCACTGATTTGTATATCCCAACCTGTTTTAACTATCTCCAAGAATTCCGGTTTTGATGCAAGGAAATTTGGAAATTTGAAAGGTTTAGGTTTTGGAGGTTTTGGAGGTTTTGGAGGTTTAGGAGGTTTTGCATGATCAATCAAAACCACACTTGGACAGTGATCAGAGATTCTACTCGGCTGAAACATAGCTGTTGACGACGGGAAATTGTCCACAAAAGTTTCATTAGATAAAACTCTATCCAGTTTCTTGAGAGTACCAGTTCCCGTTTTTGGTTTCTGTGACCAAGTATAATGCAAGCCCACACTTTTAAGGTCATCGAGTTCACAGTTATCCACACACTCACGAAATTCACGCATGCTAATATCCATGCAGGACGAACTGCAAAGTTTGTCTTCCAAGAATAGCGTAGAGTTGAAATCTCCCATAACAAGCCAGGGCCTGCCCCGGGCAACAGTTTTGAATTTGATTATGTCCTCCCATAACCGCCGCCGGGTAATATAGTAATTAGCAGCATACACAATTGAAACGAAAATCACAGTGCTATCAGATTTAAGGATTAGTTGAAGATGCATTACTTGTTCGGATTGAAACAAGACCATGACATCCATAACTGCTTGATCCCATCCAACAATAATCCTGGTTCCTTTAGGAGATACACCACCATTCATTACCCAGTCCCAAGATTTGAACACACTACCACAGATTTTAAAAAGATTCTTAACATTAACATGAGACTCCAAAACAACGCAAAAGCTAAGAGAATGTTCCTTGACAGTAAACCGAACCTCCTTTTGTTTAAGAGGGCGGTTCAACCCCCTTATGTTCCAAGTAGCTAGACTTATCATTGGGACACCAACCTAGAAGGAGTGCTTGCCCCTTTGTTCACTTCCATAGCAGAGACCATAAACCCAGTGGTTTCATTGTAAATTTCCTCCACCTCCTCGTCATTATTATTTTTGTTCCTCACTGGAGGCAGATTGCGCAAAAACGCAGCATGAGCCTGCAGATCCTCCATCTGAATAACCCTGTTCTCCCCATCAGATAAAATAGCAAAAGGATTGGATGTTTCAATCTTTTCATTCGGTTCGTGAGTACTAGTCTTTTGCTTTTGTTTCGGCACAGTTTGGTTACTCGAGGAAGCCCCAGC
>JBCNJP010000008.1:36645791-36737122 GCA_039602395.1 Deinandra increscens subsp. villosa | reverse complement strand
TCCCAGTCTTAGTTCCAGGAGGGGTCACGTGTCGGATTTACTCATGAACACATGGTACAACAGAGATAACTAAGCAGCGGAAATTAAAAACTTTTCATTTATATATATAACAAGTTACAACAGTAAGGAAGATAACAACGTAATCTATAACTAGATCTTATCTATAGCTATGCCAGTCTACTACCGAGTCTTTCCTGATAGCTTGCCCATCTAATCAGCCCTTGCTAGAGCTCTTTCCTTGCTACTTTAAACATCACCGATACCTGACATACATGCTTTTAAAGGTCAGCTTACGCTGGTGAGTTCTAAGTATTTAAAACTTTTACCTTTCCTTGAAAGGTACCCTTAAATATTTGGGCCTAACGACCCCTTCTTTATAAACATTTACCAGGTATAAAACATAACAGAATTATACCAAAACATTTAACCTTTAACCTCGAAAGGTTACTTCAAATAGTTGGACCTAACGGTCCCTTCTTTGTTTAATATAAAACATAACAGGATTATATTAAACATAACATTTAAACTTTCAGTATTAAAAATCATTTAATACTCTAAATCATCTTTCCTGCTAATAATCATCTTGTATAAAGAAAGTCATACAAAACATTATAAGCAAAACCTCTTTCTACTAAGCATTGTCTACCTCTGGGACTACGCTTAGTCCCTTCGGGTGGCCGTCGCCCCCCGCCTCTTGAGTAACCGTCGTTACTCCAGTGGATTAACTTCCACTGCTCGAATTGCAATTCCCCTCTTACCAGACAATCTCTTCTTAGATTAAAACTTCTTTAAAATAACCCCAAGGGTCATTTCCTTTATCCTTAAAAACTCATTTTCTTCCTTTCAAACTTTTCTTTAAGAGTTTAACTTCTTTATTACCCGTTTATTATAACCTTCCCAAAAATAGTTTATAACAGGTAATGACAACTTAAAACAGTTAAAGGCATTATAACATTTTCATGTATGTGTATCAACACAAAACAAGTAAAGGCATCTCAAATACTTTTCAAGTAAACAGTTGAATATATATTGTTGCGTGTATATCAGCCCGAAAACATTAAAACATTTAAAACATTTAAAAGTGGGCTCATAGAACTCACCTTATTCTCTTAAGCAGTTAATTCAGAGAAAATCTCCGCAATGCCTTCCAATTAAACCTAATCGCGTATTATACGGCGTTAACGCAAGGTTTAATACAATAAACACTTTCTATGTTTATTTTAACTCTTTATTAACTTAATAATACTTAGTTATTAAGTTTATTCCTTTTATAGGTCAAAATGACCAAAATGCCCTTTAGGCCATTATCCTTTTCTTTTGTTAATAATATGAAGACGCGCATTCCTATAAGTAGACACTCACTCCGGGATCGCCCAGTGTTGGGATGCCATTGCCCAGATGGGATGGCGACACCCCCGCTATTGCCAGAAACCCCAGTGTACAGGTGTCTACCCTTCCGGTCCGCGCGAACTTCTAAATATCCGATTAACTCGGTATTTGGAATACTTTATCATTTATCCAATTTAACTTTATATATACTTATCATATATATAAACATAGGTCCATAACAAAAACCAAGTCCTTATACCTTCCGGGTTGTTTTATATTAAGTAATCATATTCCAAAACCCTAATTTCCCGTTATTCTCATTTCTTTATTAAAACTCATTTTTATTCAAAAGTCAAAACTGACTTAGGGTATTATCTGTTACAACATTTATAACATGCTTTAAAATTTCAAAGCTTAGTTCGTTACCGTTTACTCGGTTTTTGACAGAACAATGTCTAGAAAACCCTAATATCAATATTAACACTTTTAAATATATATTAACATATTCTAATATGTTTTAAATATATATTAAACATAAACCTTAATCCGATAATTAATTTATCATTATCGTTAATCTTTATATTAAATATATATTTAAATATATATTCTTTTAATCAATTTTATTAAATAAAACTGATTAATAATCATATATATATTTATTTGTCTTAAATATATATTTATATTATTAATCCCGTTTTATTATGATTTAATATAAACTTTAACTTAAATATTTGTAATAATAACAAATATAACGTGTTTACCTCTTGACGGGTCGTGAAACGAGTCCGAATAACCGAATAATAAAGTTTGTCCGATTTGAACAAATAAATAGTCCTTCCCAACTAGTTCTTCGCCACGAGCATTTCCCCGTTGTCGTTTTGTCGTTTGGACCTCGTTACGCCACCGAAACGTCGCCCGAAAGTGTAAACGAGTTAACTCGTCGCCCCTTTTTCTAGCTCGAATTACGACTACCTACTACTACCGTTTTCAATCGTCAATCACCGTCACCAATCTCCACCATCCCGGCAGTCCACTGGCGTTGCCGCCACATCCCGTCGTCAACCGCTTGTAACCGAATATCACTCCGAACATTACCGAATAACAACCCCACATAAAATGACAACCCACCTTGGAACTATATATATATCACAACAACTTCGTCGGAGATCACGGCAGGGGTCAGACGGGAGGGAGCAAGGTCTGGGGTTCGTCTTGGATCGAACCAGGGTCACCGGAAAACGAGGGTGGAGGGGTGCGAGGTCAGGGGTTCAAAGTGACGAGGTGGTCGTCGGTTCTGTTACTCGGAGAGTGACGGGGAGGGTCACCTCCAAGTTCGCCGGAAAGACGAGGGAGCATGGGGTTGTACTGCTTCGTCTGGGTTCTCTCCGCCGGAGAAATCGAACGGAAGGGGCGTCGGAGAAGGAGACCAGGCGGAGGTCGAGGGGCTAAGGGAGGAGCTTGGTTTTGTTGCGTTCGTCGGGATCGTCGGAGAACGACGAGAAATGGTTGGGAGGTCGCCGGTTTCTCGTGGCCGCAAAGTAAAACGGACGGGGGTGGGGGGAGAAAAGAGCGCCAGCTCTTTCTTCTCTTTCTCTCTTTCTGTTTTCAATTCTTTCATTCTGGTTTCTTTTGTCGGGTACTACTTTTATTTGAATTGTGTTTGTGATTTCAAAACTGTATTCGAATGTGTATTTATATACTCAAGGAGATTTTGCATATACAATACACGTAGGTAGATGATTCATATTCTCGTTTGCTGAATCACAAACAAATTCGACACATAATATGATGATTAATCATTTAAAGAGTAAGCAGCAAGTAAATGTGGTATACTATAATAAATAAGTATTATACCCGTAATCTGTACCCGTAAAATTATTTAATATTTCATAAACGGTTTATAAAAATTACCGAACGTCTAAAATATTGCGAGGGTCCAATAAATATTAATCGTTATATTTATTATTCGGTTATATCGTTAACCGGTGAATATTCAGTTATTATGCGGTAGAGAGCGTGTCTAATTGGCGTCGCGGTCTCGGCCGTTTCACAGACCGAATATGTCTTCTCGACCGAAACTCTTAATAAATATTATAATAATTATTTATACTTTGCCGAGATGTTATAATCATCTCGAACGGCTAACCGAATTGATTTCGGTTATTATCGCGTAACAGCAACGGTTACCGATTCCATCGTTTTTCGTGCCGAACATCGTAAATATATTTTATAACGATTATAAATCAAGTATTTAGCATTACCTGACATTCTAACTTCGCCTCGATGTTATTTTAGTGGCGTTCGTACTTAAATACAGTTTATTACAAACCGGGTCTAAATCACTCTTTTGCGTTTTCCCGCTTCGTTGTAACTCGGATTTAAGATCCGTCTGCGCCCACGATCTTTATTTCTCATTATCTACCATATTCTATAATTTCGCCTCTTGACGTTTTCTCGAATATCGTGTCGAATATTCGTACGCGAATCGTGACGTTTCTCTATTATACGTATATATATTATGTCACATATATTTCAGCTACTTAACAAATATAGCGCACGTATATAATTTAGGTCATGAAATTTTGGGGCGTTACAACTCTACCCCCCTTAAAAAGGTTTCGTCCTCGAAACTTACTCAAACTGTGATTCAATTCACAATGAGTTCGTTACCTTTTCACCTTTCTTTTCTTTCCCGGATTAATCCGGAAACTTTCGATGCATCTAATGCATATATATCATATGAACCATCTGGTTCCTGGGCTACGATTTTAACATCGTAACAACTCTCTATGACAATCTATCATTTATCTCTATTACCTATAAGGTAATGTTTTAACTATTCTATTCACGAGGTCTTGTTCACAATTTGAATGTGAACCACATTTCTATAACTGATGCTAATACTTTTAGGAATGAATTCCTAACGAACAATTTAGCTAACGATTTAGGAGAATATGCTTCTCAAAATAAAGGAACTCTTCCTTTTATCAATCACATATTATATAGGTGGTGTCATAACTCTCTAGCTATATATACGGCAGCCTGATTATGATTCCCACCGGAATATGCTTCGAATTTCCTAAAGTTGAAATTTATCACGAAGCTTCTGTCATTCTGCTTGAACCTTTACGTACGTTAAACATTTCTGCCTGCCGCAAGATTTGAACTTCTTTTCTGGATATTAACAGTCCATCAGTTACTTGTTAGTAAGTGATATGTATTCATGAATGCTACTTATTTGTTTTCCACAGTGGCCCGTAATATCTATCTGCACGAGACTAATTCTAGTGCCACTTCTGGTTGTACCTTAGGTGTATATATATAGGATGTACCAGCGGCGTATCCACCACACCCTGGATACAACTAGAGGCGTATTATTACTAGTCTGGTGTAGGGTGATATTACTATTCTAACCACAACGAAATCAGTATAATTCATGACTATCTATTACTTACTTAAATAACTAATTTGGACATTCTGCGTACAACCTCGTTTGTTGTTTGCATTTCTTGAGTGTAAACACTTTTGCTGCAATATCCCTTTTCCATTAGGCCTAATCGGTAATGATCGACCGATGCCCGAATTAATTCGTTCATTACTTCATTTCATGCCTGCTACTGATTAGGATTCCAAAAGGACTTGACATCTTCTTAGTCAACCTAAGAGTGTTACATCCTTGGAAAGTCTTAGCGGCTTTAGATATATTAGCATAGCCTCTCTCGTTTCCTGATCCTCAGTACTTCCTTCCAATGCTTCATGCATTCTTCATCATTCTTGAGAACCTTCGAACGTCATTTGTCAGCATGCTTTGTTACGAGATTTCTGGGATTGAAGGCGCGTTCGTCATTCCAATCAACACTACTAATCACTTGTAATGATTATTTTGCTTCCGAAAAGCCGTTCTCTTACAGTTTCATTCTTACTCTTTTTTTTTAGCTGGTGCTAATCTGATATCAGATCATCTTTGGGGAATCGTCTTGCTCCTCGTAGCTGGTTGAAATAGTTTGCTGATCCTTGGCAAAGGATATCTGCTTCTCACTGACAGCTTCTTTACCTTCTTGCAGTCTACGCATTTCCTTGGCTTCCGTTCTTCGTCTTGAAATTGCTGGAGTATCCTAAGGCGATATATTTAGTCTAAAGAAATCTTCTGGCTTCTGTTGGAGATAACTGATACGGTGCTTTTACTTCTGGCGTTGTTGCTTCTAATGTTGTTGCTGCTGGCGTTGTTTCGAGCTGCTCATTGGATTATCTGGAAAATTTGTCCGGATCTGATACGTCACTGGTACGTTCTTCAACTTCTTGGTTTTGCCTCCGAGTCAATGGCATACGGTGAGTATGACTTACCTCTTGACCCATGTACTTCCATGCTTTGTAATCTTTACTACCAAGCCATCACGATCCTTGCATATGAAGTCGAGTCTCCCTCTGGTTACAGACAGTTTACGCGTAGCATCCTGCGAGTCAATTCATTTAGCGTCTAAATTTATCCATCGTCATCTCTAGCTTGACATTGATCTTAAGAAGAACATTTGTCAAATACTGATCATTTACTTGCATCGGTGTAGTACAGTGTGTGACAATTCCTAATATCAAATTCAGACTTCTAAGTTTGCAATTGCTGCTAATATCGAATCGTCAGGCTCGTCCGTGTATCAACATTCGTCTTGAGGTCGTCTATCTTGATGGTCTTTGCATTTGTCCTAAGGAAAACGTAATCCTAAGCTGTCTAAGGTAGCTCGACTACGGGATTCCTTGACAATGCTTCTCCTATCTTCTTTGAGTAGTTCGTCTAATCGTCATGTGCTTTTATCCTGCCATTTGTTGAAGAAACAGCATCCCTTAGGATGTAAGTTCTTCCTGGTATACTCTGGACCTCCATACTCCTAAGCTCGTGGATTCTCGATCCAGCTTGTGGTAACCTTCGTCATTTTTCTTTGAACTATTCTTAACTTTAACTGCTAGCTTCGGCTTCGAGCCTTCCGGTCTATCACTTATAGTGATGATCTTCTGAAGGTAGCAACGTAGCTTGGAACGTCGTTTCCACTATTCTTGCCATTGCAATTCTCATTTCTACTTTACCGTGACAGCGCCTATCACGTCTTCAGTTTCCTTGCTTTAAGGTGACACTCTAGGCTTGTCTATACCTCTTTTCATCTTCAACGGTTCCTGAGTTTTCCAATGCAACTCCTATGATGACGTTTCTCACACACCTGGCATATTGGCCTTCTTTGTTCAGAAACTCCCTTAGCCTTCTTGTGGAATCTGCCGTCATTGCCCTTCAAGACCTTCTTCACCCTCGTACCGTTTCCGTTTGCCATTCATCGAGAGTCTATTTCTACCAAAAGCTTCCTCGGGAGCAGCTCTACTAGCGGTTGCTTTATTGGACATTCTTCTCGTCAAAGCTTCCGGAAATTGATTAGAAATCGATAGCAACGTAACCTTCAATGCTTCTGCCACTATTTCTAACATAATGGCTTTCATTTCTTTGCTGAAGGTACTCGTCTTTACTGACATCAGATTTTGTATCGGATGTTCTATTCGTATTCCACTATGACTACGATTTCTAATCTTCTGATCCTAAGATCAAAATAATCTGACACTTCAGAATTCATGTGACGTGAAGTCTCCAAATTTTGAATTCATTATAATTATATACGTGCACTTATATAATTATGATGCGTTCAAAACCCAGTTATTCTCATCACAGTCATCCCTGGTGTCCGTTCTATTCCTTTCACCCCTTACCGGAAATTTTAAAACCGGTCCTTTAAAACTACCTTTCTCTAGGCATTCTTTACAAGTTATTGACCACGTATCTTATTATCAATTAACCTACCCCGCACTAGGCCACATAACAGTTAGAACCTATGATATGTTTATTTGGGTAAAATACCAAATTGCAGTAGCTAATTGCAATCGGGTATTCTCCGCACTTGCATACCTTAAGTCCTACCTCCTATGTTCCTCGTGCAACATTTTTCCTATGGGCATGACTATCCTGACTGGCATTTACATTCCCTATCTTACCTTACTTTGTTTACCAAGAGTCCTAGTTTAAGTCTAGATACCGTGCTAGTATCTAAATCTCTTAAACCAAGGCTCTGATACCAACTTGTGACGCCCACTCCCAGTCTTGGTTCCAGGAGGGGTCACGTGTCGGATTTACTCATGAACACATGGTACAACAGAGATAACTAAGCAGCGGAAATTAAAAACTTTTCATTTATATATATAACAAGTTACAACAGTAAGGAAGATAACAACGTAATCTATAACTAGATCTTATCTATAGCTATGCCAGTCTACTACCGAGTCTTTCCTGATAGCTTGCCCATCTAATCAGCCCTTGCTAGAGCTCTTTCCTTGCTACTTTAAACATCACCGATACCTGACATACATGCTTTTAAAGGTCAGCTTACGCTGGTGAGTTCTAAGTATTTAAAACTTTTACCTTTCCTTGAAAGGTACCCTTAAATATTTGGGCCTAACGACCCCTTCTTTATAAACATTTACCAGGTATAAAACATAACAGAATTATACCAAAACATTTAACCTTTAACCTCGAAAGGTTACTTCAAATAGTTGGACCTAACGGTCCCTTCTTTGTTTAATATAAAACATAACAGGATTATATTAAACATAACATTTAAACTTTCAGTATTAAAAATCATTTAATACTCTAAATCATCTTTCCTGCTAATAATCATCTTGTATAAAGAAAGTCATACAAAACATTATAAGCAAAACCTCTTTCTACTAAGCATTGTCTACCTCTGGGACTACGCTTAGTCCCTTCGGGTGGCCGTCGCCCCCCCCCCCCCCCCCCGCCTCTTGAGTAACCGTCGTTACTCCAGTGGATTAACTTCCACTGCTCGAATTGCAATTCCCCTCTTACCAGACAATCTCTGCTTAGATTAAAACTTCTTTAAAATAACCCCAAGGGTCATTTCCTTTATCCTTAAAAACTCATTTTCTTCCTTTCAAACTTTTCTTTAAGAGTTTAACTTCTTTATTACCCGTTTATTATAACCTTCCCAAAAATAGTTTATAACAGGTAATGACAACTTAAAACAGTTAAAGGCATTATAACATTTTCATGTATGTGTATCAACACAAAACAAGTAAAGGCATCTCAAATACTTTTCAAGTAAACAGTTGAATATATATTGTTGCGTGTATATCAGCCCGAAAACATTAAAACATTTAAAACATTTAAAAGTGGGCTCATAGAACTCACCTTATTCTCTTAAGCAGTTAATTCAGAGAAAATCTCCGCAATGCCTTCCAATTAAACCTAATCGCGTATTATACGGCGTTAACGCAAGGTTTAATACAATAAACACTTTCTATGTTTATTTTAACTCTTTATTAACTTAATAATACTTAGTTATTAAGTTTATTCCTTTTATAGGTCAAAATGACCAAAATGCCCTTTAGGCCATTATCCTTTTCTTTTGTTAATAATATGAAGACGCGCATTCCTATAAGTAGACACTCACTCCGGGATCGCCCAGTGTTGGGATGCCATTGCCCAGATGGGATGGCGACACCCCCGCTATTGCCAGAAACCCCAGTGTACAGGTGTCTACCCTTCCGGTCCGCGCGAACTTCTAAATATCCGATTAACTCGGTATTTGGAATACTTTATCATTTATCCAATTTAACTTTATATATACTTATCATATATATAAACATAGGTCCATAGCAAAAACCAAGTCCTTATACCTTCCGGGTTGTTTTATATTAAGTAATCATATTCCAAAACCCTAATTTCCCGTTATTCTCATTTCTTTATTAAAACTCATTTTTATTCAAAAGTCAAAACTGACTTAGGGTATTATCCGTTACAACATTTATAACATGCTTTAAAATTTCAAAGCTTAGTTCGTTACCGTTTACTCGGTTTTTGACAGAACAATGTCTAGAAAACCCTAATATCAATATTAACACTTTTAAATATATATTAACATATTCTAATATGTTTTAAATATATATTAAACATAAACCTTAATCCGATAATTAATTTATCATTATCGTTAATCTTTATATTAAATATATATTTATATATATTTAATATTTAAATATATATTCTTTTGATCAATTTTATTAAATAAAACTGATTAATAATCATATATATATTTATTTGTCTTAAATATATATTTATATTATTAATCCCGTTTTATTATGATTTAATATAAACTTTAACTTAAATATTTGTAATAATAACAAATATAACGTGTTTACCTCTTGACGGGTCGTGAAACGAGTCCGAATAACCGAATAATAAAGTTTGTCCGATTTGAACAAATAAATAGTCCTTCCCAACTAGTTCTTCGCCACGAGCATTTCCCCGTTGTCGGTTTGTCGTTTGGACCTCGTTACGCCACCGAAACGTCGCCCGAAAGTGTAAACGAGTTAACTCGTCGCCCCTTTTTCTAGCTCGAATTACGACTACCTACTACTACCGTTTTCATTCGTCAATCACCGTCACCAATCTCCACCATCCCGGCAGTCCACTGGCGTTGCCGCCACATCCCGTCGTCAACCGCTTGTAACCGAATATCACTCCGAACATTACCGAATAACAACCCCACATAAAATGACAACCCACCTTGGAACTATATATATATCACAACAACTTCGTCGGAGATCACGGCAGGGGTCAGACGGGAGGGAGCAAGGTCTGGGGTTCGTCTTGGATCGAACCAGGGTCGCCGGAAAACGAGGGTGGAGGGGTGCGAGGTCAGGGGTTCAAAGTGACGAGGTGGTCGTCGGTTCTGTTACTCGGAGAGTGACGGGGAGGGTCACCTCCAAGTTCGCCGGAAAGACGAGGGAGCATGGGGTTGTACTGCTTCGTCTGGGTTCTCTCCGCCGGAGAAATCGAACGGAAGGGGCGTCGGAGAAGGAGACCAGGCGGAGGTCGAGGGGCTGAGGGAGGAGCTTGGTTTTGTTGCGTTCGTCGGGATCGTCGGAGAACGACGAGAAATGGTTGGGAGGTCGCCGGTTTCTCGTGGCCGCAAAGTAAAACGGACGGGGGTGGGGGGAGAAAAGAGCGCCAGCTCTTTCTTCTCTTTCTCTCTTTCTGTTTTCAATTCTTTCATTCTGGTTTCTTTTGTCGGGTACTGCTTTTATTTGAATTGTGTTTGTGATTTCAAAACTGTATGCGAATGTGTATTTATATACTCAAGGAGATTTTGCATATACAATACACGTAGGTAGATGATTCATATTCTCGTTTGCTGAATCACAAACAAATTCGACACATAATATGATGATTAATCATTTAAAGAGTAAGCAGCAAGTAAATGTGGTATACCATAATAAATAAGTATTATACCCGTAATCTGTACCCGTAAAATAATTTAATATTTCATAAACGGTTTATAAAAATTACCGAACGTCTAAAATATTGCGAGGGTCCAATAAATATTAATCGTTATATTTATTCTTCGGTTATATCGTTAACCGGTGAATATTCAGTTATTATGCGGTAGAGAGCGTGTCTAATTGGCGTCGCGGTCTCGGCCGTTTCACAGACCGAATATGTCTTCTCGACCGAAACTCTTAATAAATATTATAATAATTATTTATACTTTGCCGAGATGTTATAATCATCTCGAACGGCTAACCGAATTGATTTCGGTTATTATCGCGTAACAGCAACGGTTACCGATTCCATCGTTTTTCGTGCCGAACATCGTAAATATATTTTATAACGATTATAAATCAAGTATTTAGCATTACCTGACATTCTAACTTCGCCTCGATGTTATTTTAGTGGCGTTCGTACTTAAATACAGTTTATTACAAACCGGGTCTAAATCACTCTTTTGCGTTTTCCCGCTTCGTTGTAACTCGGATTTAAGATGCGTCTGCGCCCACGATCTTTATTTCTCATTATCTACCATATTCTATAATTTCGCCTCTTGACGTTTTCTCGAATATCGTGTCGAATATTCGTACGCGAATCGTGACGTTTCTCTATTATACGTATATATATTATGTCACATATATTTCAGCTACTTAACAAATATAGCGCACGTATATAATTTAGGTCATGAAATTTTGGGGCGTTACAAACACTCAGCTCCTCCAACACAGAAAACCGTGACAGATATTCGTGATGATAATAACTCTTGGGCTGATGAGTTGCCCACAGATGATATCAGAATTGATGCTCTAAGATTTGAATATGATGAAGAGCAACTGGATTATGATAGATACCTTGACGATGTGATCCTTGATGAAGATGTTGAAGAGCCAGAAGTCCATATTGCAAAGAAGCAGAAGGTAACTGAGGAACCTCCACTCAATGCCTCTCTGGATGATGATTTGACTTCACAGGCTGTTCACGCTGCCTAACTAGTGAAGGAAGCCTTTACAAATGCTCCAACCAACCCTGTGAGAAGGAAAAGAGACCCAAGAGCCCTTTCTCCTCCTAGTATTCCCTCAAGACAGTCCACTTCACATGGACAGTCTTCATCCTCTGCCGGTCCTTCCCAAGCTGACAAGGGAAAGGCAATTGAAACCCCAGAGTACAGATTGGAGAAAGAATTGAAAGCTGAAATCAAGAAACTGACCGCTACTACTGTACATCAGGCAGAGGTGATATCACAACTTGTTGAAGTACAAAAGGAGCATGAAGCTGCTTTAGAAAAGCAAAGGAAGGAGAATGATTATTTCACTATCTTAATTGGTGAATTACAGAAACAAGTTGCTGATTTAAGAGGGAAAAGACAAACCAGCTCCAAGAAGAAGAGTTCAAGAGGAAAAGATCAGGATCCACAAGGAGGATTAGGTGATGCTGATATTGGGGGAAATAAAGGAGACAGTACTGGTGCTCCTATAGATCCAAACCCACCTGTTAATGAAGAGCCAGAGATAGATGCTAGAGAAGTTGACTTTATGACTACTCCTGGTGCTACCAGAGATCATTTATGGGAAGCATCTACATCCGCTCATCCTCCAGAACAATATCTCATCCAGCTGGGAAAACACCTTCATGATAAACGAGGGATTACTCAGCCTGTCAAGAGCTGGATGTTTGATGATGAAAAGCACATGTATGTTGTGAGAAGAACTGGTCCAAGTCCACTGGAGTACTATAAAGACTGGACACAATTTTACTCTTGGACCACTGTGGATTTGATTTCACTTCACAATGCACCATTCTTTAATCCATCCAACAATCAGTATGCTGATCATTTCTGGAAGAAGTTGGATAAAGCAGTGAAGAGTGGATTCAAGGTGTTTACAGACTTCCCACATCAACATTCAAAAATGAAGCATTTCAGGGGAGTCTGGGATCTTGACAAGAAGATATATTGCCACAAGAGATATCCACCTACCAATAAGACCAAGCAAATCCCACTGCCAATGAAGCATCCTGAGGGTTGCCTCTCAGATTTTAAATCTTGGGCTTATTGTAGCTATTCTGGAACTGCTAAGATAATGTGTGAATCCAACACAATCACAGTGATGGAGGTGCATGATCTTTTAAGATTTTATGAGGTTGATATTCGGGTGCTTAGCAAGCATCAGATTGCTCATACAGCAGAGGAGGAGCAGCTGGCCAAGGTCTACACCAAGGGAGTAGCACGGATAATTGAAGAAAAGCTCTGGTATTCACCACTCACGGTGAATCATTCCAGACATTTCAGGATGTGATTGAAAGCAACTAATGCTAAAGCCTAGGGGAAGATTGTAAAGACCTAGATTTTATTAAGGCTTTTGCATTAGTTAGTTATGTGTTTTGGGTTAAATGTAATGGGTTGGGCTAACACTTTTGGTTTATTTTGATGGGCTTATAGAATTCGGCTAGGTTTGTATAGGGCCGAATTATTTAGGGTTTGAGGGAAACTTGTTCTCCACTCAAACCTTAGCCTATATATAGATAGTCTTTCATCATGTCTAGGGTTGTTGGTTTGCGAAATATTCAAAGGGTGTTTTGCGTATTCTAAGCCTCTAGAATACGGCTTTCATTGTGCTTGTGTTCTTCATTCGGTAACTTTTAATCTTATTGCATTGTTAGTCATTTTTCTTAGTTTGTTTACTCGAATCACTATCACACACCGGATTCCGCATGGTGTTTGATAGTTTGGTATCACGTGAGGGACTAGTTTGATCCTTACATTGTTGAAGAAAAAAAAGATGTTTACCAGGCAGATCAAGTGAATGTCATGCTTTCAAAACAACAACCAAGTTTGCCAAAGATCAAAGATAAAGGTTTTTAAAAATTTTATCCTTAAAAAAGAAAGGCAATTCAAGACAATGACCAATAATTCAGCAAGAACCAGAGTTCATTCAGGAAAAGCAAGTGTTTGAGAATCCTCCTCTCATTACTTGTTCATTTCTAGAAGTTCAAGCTGATGTCGATTGAGAGAAAGTCCCAAGAGTTTCATGTTGCCCAATGAAGATAGTCAAAGAGAAGATCTTCACCAACGCTTATGCAAGAAAGTGAATATTAAGATGTTTTAAAGTTGAAGACATTTAGTATCACAAGCCTAGGGAAGATTGTAAGGGAATAATTTGAGGCTTGTAATATTAAATGGTGTTGGGCTAGATTATTTCATTTTAGTGGGGTAGTTATTAGTCATTTTGTAGGTTGGGCTTCATGGGCTATGGGCTTGGAAAGGCCTAAAATGATTTTAGGGTTTCCATATGTATAGTTTCCATGTTTAAAGGTTTCCTTGTGTGTATATAAACACAAGGAGGCTTTCATTGTAGGGGTTAGTCAATTTGGAATTCGTGGGAGACCAAGGAGACTAGGAGAATTCGAATTTCTCTCTAGTGTTTGTACTAGACGATTTTGATCAGTAATCGCGTGCATCAATTCCAGGTTTAAATATTTTGTTTTATATTGTGTTCATCGTTTTCTTCATTTTATCTTGAATCATCTCTAGTAATTGGATTCCACACTTTTACTAGAGATTAGATATCGTGTGAGGTTGATTTTGGACCTACAAGTCATGACCTTTTGAGGAGAGGATATTTAGGAGAGAGGTGGCATGGGAGAGGGCAAAATGCCAAAAGTTTAGAGGGGAGGAGGAGTAAGCGAGAAGTGTTCAAACGAAGTTATTCATAGAACCTATTTTTCGTTTACATTTACCATTCTGGAAAGAGGTGTAGGGGCACGATCCCTGAAAGTTGTGCCATGCGACTCACAGGACTGTCGGAAAGTAGCGTTGTTGTACTCTTTCCCATTGTCACATTGTAGGGATTTATTTTTAATATTAAATTGTGTGTGAATATAGTTAAAGAATTTTTCAAATGTTGAGAAAACTTGAGATTTATTGGCCAGGGGAAATATCCAAAAAAAAATCGGAAAGTCATCTACAATCAAGACATAATAAAGATCCCTCCCCCCCCCCCCCCCAGATGATAGAACCAGGGAGGTCTAGACATCACTCTGTATAATATCAAATGGGATAATAATTAAGAGAAGTAGACAAATGAAAAGGTAAACAAATATGCTTTCCAAAACTACACGAGTTGTAAACACTAGAATCCAAGACATCACGAAAATTAAAAGATAAACTTTTAGAAAAAGTCTTCAAAATATGAGATCCTTGATGTCCTAAGCGGGAGTGCTAGAGATCTTGAGATAGAGTTGCAACGACAGATGGTGTGGATGTGGACGATGGCTGGAATGATAATGGGTAAAGGTCTCCACTACTGTTACATCTGAGAAGGGGGGAGTCCGATTCTGGAAATCCTTTTCACAAAAAAAAAACCGAAACGATCAAATTCAATTGTAATATTATTGTCGGTTGTCAGCCGATGTACAAAAAGAAAATTTTTAATAAGGTGAGGAACGTGTAAGATATTTTTAAGGTAGAGAGGAGAGTGAAGAGTAGGTAAGGTTTGGTTACCGTAGCCTTGGATTAGAATTGTTGCGCAATTACCTACAATTATGTTCTAGAAAATATCATTATTGTCATGACGAGAATGTACCTGGATTATTTGTCATGTGATTTGTAGCCACGCTATCCAAATACCAGTTAGGATCAAAAGTGTTAAGCGTCATGGTGTGAAAGGCTTCAGAAGCAGCATAGTATTGGGGCCTCGGTCCAAGAATGTTCGGGGAGATAGACGGGTTGGGTTGGGCTGTAAGATATGGATAAGGCGGCGGGTAGGACCAAACAGTCGGTTGGGCCTGGTTGTTCGGCCATCTAGGATAGACAGGAGAAAGGGATTAAGTTGGTGGGCTTGAGGAGTAAGGCTAAGTGGATAGGCCAGAATCCATATGTGCCCACTTTAAACGAGTGGGCTGAATACCTAATGGAGGAAGTTGGGCAGGTTGTCGGTCGATGACCCCTGACTCGCGGCTCCTGTCGCCTTTGTTTCGAACGCGATCGCAACCACCACGTCCACCGCAACCATGCTCGCGTGACGGCTGAGATGAATATTTCGACAAACCTACATGTTAACGATATGGATCATTGGCATGAGAGGACTGAGCATGCAAGGCAGAGGCGGCAGAGACGGAGGCTTCATTCTGTTTGCGAGCTTCTTCAAGAATCAATTTGGACCATGCCTCGTAAAAATTAGGGATAGGGTTAGTCTGCTGGATCATTATGGTGATGCCTTCATATGCTTCAGTGAGGCCTGCAATAAGTTGAAGCACAAGTCCCTGATTACTAACCGAAGTGCCGACGTTACCTAGTAGATCAGCAAGCATCTTCAAGGATTGGCAGTAAGCGGAACAGTTAGGGAAGTTCTCAAGGTGGGTGGGACAAGTTTGTATTCTAAATACACCGCTTGTTGATTTTGATTGACAGAGAAGATGCTTGCAAGGGAAGACCACGCTTGAACAGCCGTTTGACCATCCTTAATGATCGTATTAAGAAGATCAGTAGAGATGGTTCCGTAGATCCATTGAATGATGATGACATCCAAATGGAACCACAGTTCTTGTTCAGCAACAATGGTGGTGGCAGTAGATGACTCGGTGGTAGTCGCCTTAGGTAAGATGTGGCCGGTCACCTGGAAGGCTCGACAATGAATCTTGAACAAGTGGGACCATGAGTTATATGGCCACTGTCCATCTCGAGTGTCACTGGAATGAAAGTGCGGATGTTAGTAACCATGGTAGCGGGGTGTGAAAATTTCTTTTCCATGGAGACAGGTAGGAGAAGGAATCACAGGATTGATGAGAGGGTGGGGCGCGCCTTTTCGATGACAGGTTTGGGAGGAAGGAAGTCGGCAACGATCTTAGGGTTTAAAGAAAAAGAATGGGTTATGATACCATATTAGTGTATAATATTCCTTGAGTATATTATTTCCATATCAATAAATATATATCGAGGTATACAATGGAAACCCTAGCTATATAATTACAGATGACTACCATGGTAAATACATTCTCTACAAATGATGACTAATAGTTACGTGTTTTTTTTTTTCTATTTTCTTTACGTGACATATAGCAATGAACTGCTTTGTGTGACCGTGCTATTTACGGCAATGCACAGGTAGTAAAATCTAGTTTAATCCATAACCATTTGGATATAGATTTACACTTTAATCATTGGAATGTCCCTTTAGTGAGTAATCGTAGTGGTGTGCATGAGTCGGGTTGAGTCAATTTTTTGCTCAAAACAAACCCCAAATCGAAAATTCAGTTTTTGGGTTTTTAAAACCCGTTTGATTTTGGTTTTTTCATTTGGGCATGAAATTTTTGGGATGAAAAAATTGTCAAAAAAAATAATTAATTGATTATTAGATATTTGGATCTAAAATTTTTAGGTACCCATATTTTGTTAATATCTTATAAACTACTTTACAAAAAGATATATCCATAAAGTTTATGTAAAAGAAATAAATCATGTTTTAATATAATTAAACACGATTACAATCTTTATATGTTTCACCTTCTGTTCGGTTTTGACTTTTCATGAAAAATTGTTTTTAGAAAAAACATACTTAAGTTGTCGTTGTTTTGTTTAAGTTAGTTTTTTCATTTTAATATCGGTTATTTTTGGGTTTAGGATCAAATTTTTTTATTGTTCAGTTTTTTGAAACGTTCAACTAAAGACTATTTACACCAGTTTAGCCTATTTACAGGGAAAATCATCTTCGTAAGCGATTAGATGAAAAAACTGTGAGACTTGGAATCGAACTCATAACCTTTTAGTTCTGAGTCATCCACTCGTCACTAAAATTATCCGTAATGGGGGTAGTGGGTGCCAAACTCACTTATAGCGCCCCCAATCATGGCCCAAACCATTACACCATCAAGATATAGCGCCCCAAATCCCTCCTGCACCTTCCGGCGCCACCTGCATAACACCAACCCTAAATGCCCCCTCCTTTAGTTGGCCAGTCTCTTTGATTAGTTTGTTTTTTTTCTTTTTAAATAAAATAACTTCAAACATAAACCCCTTCCCTACTACATCACTTTCACACATAAAAACCATTTGTCATATCATCTTATATCATCCGTTATATGACAAATGACCCTTAAAAATAGAGTATAATACCATTCAACCGAATTTACTTTTGTTGGTCGACTTCTTTCCTTTAAAAGCATTTATTGTGGTCAACGGCGTTATAATTTTATACTCGTACGACTTTAATAACATATGGTTTAACATTTAATTTTGTTTTTATCAATTAAATATCAATCTTTCTCTTTAACCGCCAACAAACATTAAATTGTCTAACTACTTCGTACGAGGTGATTTATTGGTAAAAGGTCACCGACAGCTGGCCCAACCCAGCCGTACGGAGCCTTTAAGTGCACCAAGTTATCTCCAGTTCCGGAGAAAACTCACCCGCCCGTAGGGCCACTAGTGGTAAACCCCGAACGCCCTCAGGATCGATCTGGCCCAGTCTTCCTTCATTGAGCCACCATGGCCCTTCCAAAATGATGTCAGTCGGGATTGAACTTGAGTCTCAAATAGGGAACTCAAGCAACCGACCACTACACTACAATGGAAGTGAGTTTTTTTTCTTTCTAAAAAGGTGTTGATGATAATCTTATTTAGTAAAATGGGTAGTTTAAAAAATATTTATTAAAATGGAAATTTTAGAACCTTCGTTTTCCTAATCTCATTCTTATCGGATACTAAAGCTATTATATAAAGGAAAATTAGATATAAATAATCTTAAATATTGATCATTCCCGGAAATAATCTTAACTATACTTATTGTTACTAGTAATCCCAACTATTGATGTTGCCTTCTAATAATCATGTCGTTAACTTTTTTAACCTCCGTTAGTTTTAATGACGTGGCAGCTGACATGACATGATGACGTGACAATTTTTTTTTTGGGTAAAGGGTTACCCCGGTGATTGTATTATATTCACAGCCAATAAAAACAAGTAGTAGAGAGAAACCCCTACTAGTTCTTTATAGGGACAAGCCCCTACAAAGTGAAACAAGAAACAACAAAACACGAACGGACAACGAGAAAACACCTAGCTACAAACTAGAAGACATGAAACAAGAAAAAGGTGAAACAAACTCAGCCACCATCATCAAACGTCATATCTCCAGAAATCCCCCACCTAGCCAGAGTAGCAGCTACACGATCACTCGAAATAATTTTAAGACCAAGGAGCTTATATCTAATATCCTCAACAATATCGGAGTAGACCTTATCCGGAGGCCTAGAGCGATTGTTGTGAAATCTCAAATTTCTTTCCCTCCATATATGGTACACCGACGCAGCAATAACAAGTTTGGAGATGATGGTCGAGAGACTTTTGGGGTTAGTAAGAGATGAGCCCCAGTTTATGATAGAATTCCAACACGTGGGAACAGGACCATGCACCTTGTTGCTAACCATGCCCCAAACGGACTTAGAGTATTTGCACTCAAAGAAAAGGTGGTAATGAGTTTCAATGTCTTCATAGCAAAGATGGCAGCACATCAAGTTCATACACCCCTTGCGCCAATACCACCTCAACAATAGATCTTGAGTTCTGAGTTTACCACTTACGGCAGTCCACAAAAGAAAAGCATGCTTAGGAATGCATGAGGGAAACCACACCAGGGGAGTCCACGTAACCAACTCGCTCGCCACCCGGAGTGAATTCCAAGCAGCAGAAGTGGAGAACAGCAGGCTTATTCCTCCGAAATACCAGCAATACGAATCCGGGTGAGGAGTTAAAACAGGGGTAGGAATACTGTTAAGCACCGGATATAAATCCAACCAAGCCTGAGGCCACGTCCAGTTGCCGTCCAGCACAAGATCAGCAACCTTTGAATAAATGTTGAAGCCAGCACTATGAATCCTCCTCGGGGATATAAAGTTAGAGAGGGGGCCACCATTACACCAAATATCATACCACGCAGAAGCAGTCAACCCATTCCCTACCTTGACCCACGTAAATTTGTGAATGAGAGGACGAACATGCAAAAGGCTTCGCCAAGACCAGCTGCTTAAGGCATACAACTTACAGTTCCAGAAGGTCCGACCTCTCAGCCTGTGAGTATAGACCCAATCGACCCAGAGAGAATCCCTTCTCGTCAGAATACTCCATACGTGTCTAGAGAGGAGAGCATGGTTCATATCAGCAACACGACGAATGCCCAGACCACCTTCGGCCTTAGGCTTGCAAACCGAAACCCATGAAACTTTGGCAGCCCCTCTAATAAGTTTCCCTTGAGACCACAGGAAACCACGGAACTTAGATTCAAGCTCCTTGCACACTCTAGAAGGCAAACGGAAAACAGAAGCCCAATAAACATGCATAGAGGATAAAACAGATATTATCAATTGAAGACGACCCGCAAATGAGAGATTTTTGTTCTTCCAGTTTAAAATTCTGTTATCCGCCGCTTCCAGAAGAGGGTGACAATCCCTATACGTGAGACCAGAATGCAGAAGGGGAACCCCAAGGTAGCGAGTCGGAAGACGACCCTCTTGAAAGGGTACTCGGCTAAGAATCAAGTTCTTAACATCATCCTTAACATTGCAGAAAAAGATAGTACTTTTGGGAAGACTAGGAACAAGGCCCGACATCTTCGTGAATTTATCTAAAGATTTCATCAAGCACGTAGTAGAACTTAAGTCACCTCTTGCAAAAAGAAATAAGTCATCAGCAAAACATATATTAATGATACGTTGTTCAGCACACCTCTTATGAAAAGAGAAATGAAGATCACGAGCAGTCTCTCTTTTAAGAGATAAGGTGAGCACTTCCATAACAAGAGTAAAAAGGTATGGAGACATAGGATCTCCTTGTCTCAATCCACGGGAGGCCCTGAAGTACCCATGAGTGTTACCATTTATGCAAATCGAGTAACTAACAGTTGTCACACACTTCATGATCCAGTCCACCATAGTGTTATGAAAGCCAAAACAATGGAGAATACGAGTCAATAACTCCCAGTCTACAATGTCATAGGCTTTTTGAATATCAACTTTCATCGCACATCTTGGCTCACCCACCTTTCTGTGATAGTTATACATTAGTTCTTGTGCTATAAGGATGTTATCTGAGATCAGCCTCCCAGGAACAAAGGCTGATTGATTTATACTAATAATAGCATCCAGAGATCCTTTAAATCGATCAGCAATAATTTTGCTAATGACTTTGTAAAGCACATTGCAACAAGCAATGGGACGATAATCAGTGATGGTAGCAGGAGTAGTTTCCTTAGGCACCAAAGCAATCAGAGTATGGTTAATTTCTTGAAGAAGTTTACCATGTTGGAAGAAGTCCTTTACGGCCATCGTTACCTCTTTTCCAACAATCGGCCAAGATTTCCTGAAAAAAGCCGCGGTGTAGCCATCAGGCCCAGGAGCCTTCTCATCACCAATGTCAAAAATAGCATCCCGAATCTCCTTATCATCGACAGCCCGGATCATAAACGTTGCCACCTCCGGAACAAGTGTGTTAGAAAACAAGTCAGGATCGGTGGATAAAGAGATATCCCCTTTAGTCCCAAAGAAGTTCGTGTAATGATCAACAAAAATCTGAGGGATATTAACCCCCTCATGAGTGACACCATTGAGGTCTTTAATCATATCCAAACGACCACAATGATTCCTAATTTTGAGAGATTTGTGAAAATATGCCGAGTTTTTATCTCCCGTAGTAAGCCAATGTACCTTAGATTTCTGTTTCAAAAAGCTCTCCTCATCTAAGCTAACCATTTGAAACTCGCTAAGGAGTGTAGCTTCCTTCTCCTTAAGAACAGTGTTAAACGGGTCATCATCAATAGCACGTTGGACCAGATCCAACTCACTCCTAATTAGAGTCACCTTTTTATGCAGATTACCTTGTTTAAATAATAAGGATCGAATAGGAGTTTTCAGATGGCGAAGTTTTTTGACGACATGAAACTGAGGGACGCCACTGATTTGTATATCCCAACCTGTTTTAACTATCTCCAAGAATTCCGGTTTTGATGCAAGGAAATTTGGAAATTTGAAAGGTTTAGGTTTTGGAGGTTTTGGAGGTTTTGGAGGTTTAGGAGGTTTTGCATGATCAATCAAAACCACACTTGGACAGTGATCAGAGATTCTACTCGGCTGAAACATAGCTGTTGACGACGGGAAATTGTCCACAAAAGTTTCATTAGATAAAACTCTATCCAGTTTCTTGAGAGTACCAGTTCCCGTTTTTGGTTTCTGTGACCAAGTATAATGCAAGCCCACACTTTTAAGGTCATCGAGTTCACAGTTATCCACACACTCACGAAATTCACGCATGCTAATATCCATGCAGGACGAACTGCAAAGTTTGTCTTCCAAGAATAGCGTAGAGTTGAAATCTCCCATAACAAGCCAGGGCCTGCCCCGGGCAACAGTTTTGAATTTGATTATGTCCTCCCATAACCGCCGCCGGGTAATATAGTAATTAGCAGCATACACAATTGAAACGAAAATCACAGTGCTATCAGATTTAAGGATTAGTTGAAGATGCATTACTTGTTCGGATTGAAACAAGACCATGACATCCATAACTGCTTGATCCCATCCAACAATAATCCTGGTTCCTTTAGGAGATACACCACCATTCATTACCCAGTCCCAAGATTTGAACACACTACCACAGATTTTAAAAAGATTCTTAACATTAACATGAGACTCCAAAACAACGCAAAAGCTAAGAGAATGTTCCTTGACAGTAAACCGAACCTCCTTTTGTTTAAGAGGGCGGTTCAACCCCCTTATGTTCCAAGTAGCTAGACTTATCATTGGGACACCAACCTAGAAGGAGTGCTTGCCCCTTTGTTCACTTCCATAGCAGAGACCATAAACCCAGTGGTTTCATTGTAAATTTCCTCCACCTCCTCGTCATTATTATTTTTGTTCCTCACTGGAGGCAAATTGCGCAAAAACGCAGCATGAGCCTGCAGATCCTCCATCTGAATAACCCTGTTCTCCCCATCAGATAAAATAGCAAAAGGATTGGATGTTTCAATCTTTTCATTCGGTTCGTGAGTACTAGTCTTTTGCTTTTGTTTCGGCACAGTTTGGTTACTCGAGGAAGCCCCAGCATCCATATGTGTTCTAATATTCACCGGTGTGACACCCGGGAATTTCAAGGTTAACTTCCGTTAGACAAACCCGTTAGTTACATTATAAGTGTTAACTTAGTAGCTAATGCTTAACTAGGCCGAATACGTCCACGACCTTTGGTTGATCACCGAACCCGCCCATATGTGTTATGTGTTCATCATTGATCGTCTTTATGTGCAATGTGATTTAAATACATGACTTATTATTGTGAATAGCATGATTAATTGTAAATACTTGATTATGTGAAAATTGCCTAAATTTGGTAGTCAGCGAAACTACCGGGCGAAACTACAGATTCGCCCGGTAGCAGGCTAGACTGATCAATGTAACCGAGACCAGAGCTAGTTTCGCCTGGCCAGCGAAACTGCCAGCGAAACTAGCCTCTGATATAAATAAACTTAATGAACCCTAGTAGCCTCATTTGCTCAAACCACACAACACACACACACACTCTCCTGGTCAGCTGAGAAGATCACCTAAGGACCAAGACCCCAGCCTCGAGACCATCATCTCACCTCATTCATCGATCCTAGAATCATCCGTGAGTCCCAAAAACTATGTTTTATGCTTTTCTATATGTTTTCTTCTTAAAGCGTGCTCAAATCTTCATGTAACTGCTTGATCTGCTAGTATATTGTTTAGGAATGCTAGACCTACCATAAAGTCAGCAACTTTACGTTTAAAAACAAACCATGATGATGATTTATGCAATTTTGGTCATTTTAGGTTAAAATGTGCTTTTTGGAGATTTGATGATTAAAATGCATGTTAAACATGATAAAGCTGCTTGATTTATGTTGGTAAATGCCTATGGATGCTAGATAATGAATTGCATGTATGATCAGAAGCTGTTAGGTTGATTTTTAGGCAAATCCGTGTGTTTTTCGCGACCAGCGAAACTGTCTGTTCTCTGGGCGAAACTAAGTAGCGAAATTATATCTCCTTCCAGCGACACTGACCAGCGAAACTATAGTGTCGCCGGGTAACCTGACCAGACCAGCTCGAGCGAAACTACCGAGCGAAATACCTGAACGAAAGTTCAAACCAGTTTCCCTGCGAAACTAGGCTAGCGAAACTGCGTCAGCAGTTTCGGGCGAAACTAGCCTAGCGAAACTGTGTTACCGGGCATTGCCTAGCGAAAGTGCTGCCCGTGCACCTAGCGAAACTACCTAGCGAAACTATGCTAGCGAAACTAAGACCTGACCTAAAAACCAAACTTGTGAAATTTGCTTAAGTGTTATGCCATGACTTACATGATTATACCATGATGAAACATGCTTGATATCTGATTTATATGAACCCTTGTTTATGATCAACCATTGGTGTCGTGTGTCGGTATGTCGAGTCATAGTTGCAACGTGCTGTGTTATGGGCCATAGTGACGTTAAGTAAAGATTAGACACGAAACTAATACTTAAGACCTAAACGTGTTCTAGGTCTTCGTTAAACAATATTTGGATTACTTGAAGTGTAGCAGTGCAACCAAAGGTGAGTGTCACTAACCCGCTTACCGTGAGTCCGTTTGGGCCACACCGAATAACTTAACGAAAAACAATGCTGATTAAACTCGAGAGTGCTAGGCACCTCACAGATAAACTTGAGAACTCGGGATGCTCGGCACCCACTTGATGAACTGAAGTGTTTTATGGGAACACTTGTGAACTCTGAACAAACTGTTTTCCTAAAACAAAACTGAAAACGTTTTAATATGGCTAGTGTAGGTTAAAGTCTAAACCATATGATATCACATGTTTTCTAAGGATGCCTTATAACTTAAAAGTCCTCAACTAAAATTGTGCCATTAATTGTAAAGCGAGGGGATGTTGGGTAGATCTACTGGAGTTTGACAAACTCCGCCCCGTGGCACGGGGAGTGCACGGAGGAACAATATCAGCCTATTTGACCGTAGTCCCGGGGAGGACACGGGGGAGGCAAAAACCGCGATGACTATGTCCGCACCGTACGGGATGGCTCGGCCCCCACAAAAATAAGTCAGCTTTGGTACAAACTTCCTTAGAGCATGGAACAACGGATTAGCTACCCGCGATATCGGTTGAGTCCTTTAACTTTACGGAACTAGTACATACCCGATGACGTGGTCACGGAAACTTCATTTATAAACAAAGAAATAATTACGAGCATTGCTTTTCACAAATAAATAATTTGTAAGTACACCTTGACACAAATTATGATTATGAGACTGGGCCAATGCATGACAAGCCCACTGTGAACTCACCAACCGTTAGGTTGACACTTGCGTGGTTTAAACTTTTGCAGATCGCTAAGGAGTATCCGTTGGAGGTTGGCATGGCACGAGAAGATATTTATTTCTGTTTAAACTAAACTTGGGAATTTTAATACGACATTTATGTAAAGCACGTGGTTAGTGCTAAGGACAATTATTTTCCGCTGCGTATGTGATTTAAGACTTTGATTTATATCTTGTGTTGAACTAATCCTGATTCGTTTAGTATTTGTAACTATGGTTGTGGATCCTGGTCTAGCCGCGCCCCTTAATGGTATAAACTCCGTTAGTGGTATTTTGGGGGTGCGACAACCGGTCTATAAACAACCTTCACATTTTGTTTTTTAACTGGAACACCAGTCTTTTTGTTTCCCTTCTTACCTGTCACTCTCGTATAACCATCCTCGTCCACAACTTCAGGGGTGGCATTAGCCACCTTAGGAGGCATTTTTGGGCAAGAAGTATCAGTATGTCCAAATACCCCACAACGGTTGCACCTAGGGGGTTTCCATTCATATTCCACTTGAACATTAACAACCGTATAGTTACTACCATCTAGCTCCGGAATAGCAATGGAAACCATTTCTTTAAACTCATGTAAAGATGATATTTCAATAAGAGCTCTGGCGTAACTACTCCTACCCCAATTATCATGGCACATAGCCTCCGTATATGAGTCTAATAATTTTGGTGTCCCAACCTTAGTAGCAAGCATGCTTAGACCGTCTGCAGAATACGCTGCCAAAGGCACATCGTGGAATTTTACCCAAACAGCTAACTGTTGCATATCCTCTTTCTTTAGTCTAGCAGTAGGAGTCCAAATATTGAGGAAAATGGGTCTATTACGAATAAGCCATGGGCCCCCTTCAAGAACTTCCATCATCCCTTTATGATCAGCAAACTGAAAGAAAAAGAAACCGCTCCCATTCATCATCAATTTTTGGAGACCAAATTTTTTCCAATTATTCTTAGCAAAGAATTCCATAACCGGAAAAGCAACCCTCTCACCCAAGAAATATCCATATAGAGTAAATTCTAGCTTCTTTTGTATCGTTCTAACTGATTCTTTTGTGAGGACTATGTCCACCCCAGGTAAAGATGTTTCATTCGAGAGAGGACGGAAGTTTATCGTTTTCCTAGGTTTGTTACCAATCACAGTGGCAGCAAAACTTTGTGGTTCATTAGCGACACTTTGCGGCTTAGAACCCAAATCCGTCGATTTAGCCTCATCATCCTTGTTAACGTTAGCATGCACCAGGTTTCCATTTAGTTTGTTACTCGAGTCAACAGGAACTCCACTGGTGCCATCGTCATCAGTTATTCCAGCCGCGACCATGACGTCAACATGGCTGACGTCATCCAAGGGAACCCCATGCGATGATAATTTTTTCGAAGAAGGACCAGTTGTTTGGGAATCGAAGATCGAAGAACCTTTTCTAAGAGGATGACGTGACGATTTGATGATGTGGCAGCTGACGTGGCCTGATGATGTGGCAGTTTTGATGACATGGCATCTAACGTGGCCTTATGACGTGACAATTTTGATAACGTGGCAACTGACATCATCATGCCACGTCATCAAAACTAACGAAGGTTAAAAAAGTTAACGGTAGGATTATTAGAAAAAATAACATCAATAGTTGGGACTTGGGAATGCCAGTACAATATAGTTGGGATTATTCACAACCAATGATCAATATTTGAGATTATTTAAATCCAGTTTCTTTATTTAAAAGAGTTAGGAATAAGTCTTTTTATTTAAAAAAAAAATTAGAAAAAGTTAGGAATAAGTTTTTTTAATAAATTAAAAGTTTAATTTGTTAGATTATGTTGTTTTATAAATAGTTAGTTTAATCATTCCTGTAATGTTTTCTTAGTGGAAATGTTTTTTAACTGCAAAAAAAATTAAAAACAAAAACATTTACCAAATTTGTTTTTACAGAAATTTAAAATATATTTTTGAAAGAAAAATTAGCGTCACTATCTAAAGAAAAACATCTATAAAAAGAATTTTATAATAGAAAAAAAAAACATTTTATGAAGCATATTCATTTATTCGAAACATAACTTAAAAAGATACTTATAAAACTAAAAAGATAAATATTAAGCAACTAAGGTGGCGATTTGACTCACAGTGTGAGGTCATGTTTGAAAACACCTTTGAACCCCGATTCATATATCGTTCTTTGAGGTATCATGATTTAATAAATTATTTCTTTCATAATATATTCTTTAAAAGAAAAAACATTTCCATAAAAAACTTACATGATCATTTATAAAACAATTAAAAAGTTCTATAAAATATAAAGAAAAATTGTCATTAGTTTTTATATATAATTTTTAAAATAAAATTATTTTTATCTAGTAAGATTAGGGTGAAGAAAAAAGGTTTTTTAATAATAACACCCATTTTGATATATAATTTCTCCACCACACTAGTTTGATAAAAAAATCAAAAAACTCAATCTATTTTGGCAAATTATTTATGTGGTTAAGATACTTTATTCAATATTTCGTTTTAATCGAATGCAATTTTTGTTTTTATTAAATTTTATATTCTATTCAAGAATTAGATATTCAATATCAACAGAATTTAAATTTGGTTTTCATATTGTTCTATTTTCTTGATCTACTCCTGATTTTTTCTTTTAAAGCGAAATCCGTATTAAGAATTTCAAGAAATACAAGTGATATTTAATATATATTTATAGTTCTATACTATATGATAAAAAAAAAGTTATCGCTTCATCTTGTTCTAAAAAATACCACGTGTTATGACCAAAATCGAGGTCCATTTGGGCTAGAATTTTTTCACGCGGACCTTTCTTCGATCCGACTCATTTTCACGGAAAACACCCGATCGATTAAAATCCTAACTCACCCCTCCTCCTTCATTCATTCATACGCATCTCTTCATCTCTGCGACTCTCCTTTAATTAACAATCCTTCGCTAGGTAATTTTTCTGATTAATCTCTCTATCGCAAACGATTTTGTAGGTTGAAGATTCAACCTCCTTGATTTTGATTGCAGCGATTATATCATCAGCCTCCAACCATTCTTTCTCCCAAAAATTCCTCTGCCGCTGTTGAACATCGAACTTATCAGAATCACAAATTAATCTATAATTGATGTTCCATCGTCATATTTCTCCAACATCAACGTCGCTCCTCTTTAAAATCCACAAATCGTTCCAGCCCAAACATCACAAATAACTTTTGGTGCCAGATTCATTCATCCGCGGTTCATGTACACTGCTCTTCAACAACCAATTCATTTCCGTCCATCGTGCTTCATTCATCTTCAAAATCGCGGCTGCTAGGTAAGAGAGATCGATTTGGTTCGTTCGTTTGTTACACTACTTGAAGGTGCAATCTTGATTAAAAAAAACTATGGTTTTATGTAGTATTACACAGAAGGTTGATGCTGATTAAAAGGAAGAAATTACCATTAGGCTCCCCATTGATGATTCGTGGATGTGCAAAATATAGATTGATATCGCATGCAATATTCTTCATAGTAACCATCTCGTTCGTCTCGGTGTTCAACATCGAACTTCTCAGAATCACAAATCAAACTTACTTAAATGATTGCAAATCAACAATCATAGTGAAAATAATCATGTAGATTTATCAAAATTATGAGAGACATTTTTACAAACGCTTAGTGTGCTATCTACTGTTATCTGACTCCCTTGATCTGCACCTTAAAATACAATCGGTAACAAATCAAAAGCCACAACTCATACCTTGCGCCTTCACGAACTTCATCAATTGACTCCTCCCCTGTAAAATCGAAGAGCCGAACAACGCCAAACTGAAAATTCATATATTTACATAATTGGAATGTGTATGTCATGTTCATTCTTTACATAAGAACATATCTAATAAATTACCTGCAATGTGACTTTTGTTTGATTATCTCTTCCAATATTTAATAGTAAAAAATTACATATTAAACAACTTACTCTGGATATATGAACCCGAATCCAAATCCGAAGAAGAAATTGGCCATTTTTACCAAGATTAACAGTCATTTCGCATTAGAATCTTAAATGGCATCTTATGAAGTAAAGAAATAATCCACTGAACTAATCAATAATCCATGTAATAATTCAATGAACTAATCAAGAATCCAAATAATTCATGGAAACAACCTTTTTAATTAACTTTTATTGATAAATTAAGACTTTTATGTGACAGCTAAAGGGTGGGCTTAGAGTGATGAAATAAATCTGATTGAGATTACGTGGTATTAAGGAGAGAGCTTCCTTTAGTATCAAATATGATCCGATCGAAATAATAAATGCTTAACGCCACTATTGTCTAGAAGTTGAGAATTTTGATTGCCTTTAAGATGTAATCTCATTTCATTTATTCAAGTTGATTGGATTATGGATTTTAGTATCAAATATGAATTTAATATTTTTAAGCGTTATGAAAGTTTTAAAAATTCCAACAGTTTTTACTGGTTGCAAAAAGAGAGTGGATCCTTGGGAGGTGTTTTGGAGTTGTATCTGTCAAATGGTTGTCAAAAGAAGGCATAATTGGCACTATAGAGGTTACATGATGGTTATCAAGAATAATAGGACGATAGATGAGGCTGTGCAACGGGTTTTTCCAGTGTTATTATCTATGTGCAATTTGGTGACGAAATGGGGATGCCTGGTATTGTCTGTTTGTATGGGTGTAGCAAGACCTTGCTTGAAGGTAAAGATTATTTGGATGCTGCTTTCTGGTTTGGATGGTGCAGGATCATGGCATATGGAGTGCAAATTTGGAAGCTTAATATCCTTTTTTATTGCTCATATTTGCTTTATTACAAGTTTTTCGGTTTGTTTGTTTCTATTTTTGGTTTTATGGTTTGTTTTGGAGGATTGCTAAGAGATTTATGTTTAGATTTCCCTTTGCTAATTGGGTTATTAGTTAGATTTATGGTCGGGTTTTTAAACCCATTTTGTTAGACCGGGTCCGTTGGGTTGATATGGTCCTTGGGGTATATCCCGGGACTCTCAGTCAATAGATTGTAAATATTTTTGTGTGTAATAAAATTTACCGGTGTTCCGTCCCCTTTAAACAAAAAAAAAACCCAATAGTTTTGCAATTCCATTATGTTTGTAGTTAATTACATTATTGTATTGTAGGATTTTCATGTATTTATTTCAGCTTAATGATTTATTATCTTTTGTCATACGGGTAAGATACCACTTTAGGATTGTGTTTATTACATTTTTTTAAAAGGCGTCTGCGTAATACGGGGGTATCGAAAACTTGTCTAACAATATCTAAATCACACATCTTTTTCTATAGGAACCAGGGTTTAACTCCACCGTATACTATAAATTAGTATTAGAATTAGAGTAAAAGAGTCTATACGCTGTTCTCTTAAAAACAAATAATCTATGAAATTTATACTATATTATAATTCATATTAGAAAAAACAAATTTGTTGTTTATTTAAAAAGTTAGCCGTCTTTTGTTACTATGTTATTAAATATATAAAATAACTAATTAAATAATTAATAGCGAAATTAATTCAGAGATTTAATATATAAAGTTTCAATAAATCTTTAAATCATTAAATAAATATGATAGTTCATCAATTAATTTTGTCAAAATATAAATTTTACTTTAAAATGTGTCAACTGGAATTTCGTCCATACGGTATGCCCGAACATCTGATTCGTCATAAATAAAACTTTGTAACACTTCATGTCCAGAAATTTGCAATTTCTAACATATTTTTGTCCCTGATGCTACAGTCGTTACAAAGTCTATTAATTTTGCCCATGTTGTGTTGAAAATTATAAAATTTGTACGCAAAATGTTATAAATTTTTGTTTTGAAAGAAACTTGTTTTTACTCGTAAAGTACAAAAATTATAATTTAATTAATAATATGTACTAATAAAGCAAATTTCTCACATTATATATATCATCTTCATAACTTTCATCAATATTTTCTGGTATCTCCCCTATTAAATACAAATAGCTTTAAATAATTAAATTATAGTCCTAAATTATATAGTCAAATATAAAAAAAAATCTAAATTTTCATATGCTAATAGTTTTCTAAAAGTTAATAAATTAAAGTAAATAAGTTATAATAATATTTTACGATCTTAAAATATAATAAGTTTTAAATCTTATTTTTATTTTTTATTTATAAATATAAATATATATATTACTTTTTATTTCATGATGATGTATTTTTAAAAAAGTTTAATTAGTTTTTATACGCTTAGATTTAAACTAATACTAAATAATACAATAATAATAATAATATAAAAATATATAAATTATATTACTTTTAAAATTATCTTAGGAAATACACGATATGACATATTTAAAGAAAGAAATTTAAGACATAATGAAATAATCCTTTCTCACAACAAAACGCCCTCTACCTCTCTCCAAAATAAAGTTAAAAAACAAGGAAGCAGAAGTCAAACACAATCCCAAGTATCCAACCGCGTCCTCCCACCGCCATTCACATGCGCCTCGAATCTTCCTTTTCCTTCTATTTCAATCCTGCGTTCACACGTCTTCTCGTTCTCCCCTCTCAACCGTCACAAAAACCAATCAACCCGTCACAAAACCAATCTGGTTTTTGTTTCTTTTCCCGTTCACACCTAACTTTTTGTATAAAATCAACAACCCTATCACCAATCCCCTCAAATCCACCTTCGTTTTCATTTCACACCTCTTTTACGCATTTCGTCAAACACCTTGTCTCCACCTAATCTGTTCTAATTTTTTCTCCGTTTAATTCTATACATACGTATATAATATATATAGAGAGAGAGAGGTATATATGTATATGAAATCTGACGTTTCTAGACCGGAGGAAGAGTTATCCGGTGATTATTCATACTACTACAATTTACTTCAACAGACATTCGATCAGATGAATGATAAGCCAACGGAATCCGCCATTAAAGTTGATGAAGATGAGGGGAAACAAGCAGTGAAAACTAAAGGGTTAAAAGAGATTTTGTCTTCCTTAATTTTGATCGAGGAGCAGGAGAAATCGGAGAAATTGGAATGGGATAGAGCTCAGGAAGAAGAGAAGATGATGTTTGAAGAACATCACAGGAAAAAAACCAAAGTTATGCTAGATTACCAAGGTGAGTTTAAACAATTCGATGACGAAATGGATCAATCGAATCGGATCCGTAAACGCAGGTCTCGTGCGGTTACGAACGCCGCGGTTGCTTCTGTAATCGCGGCAGACTCCGACAGCAGTCCAGCTCCTCCGAAAACCACTGCGGCGGCTACAGGAGCTGCTGGACCGCAGCAGCGGAGACTATGGGTGAAGACCAGATCAACAGATTGGTGGGACAAATGCAACAGTCAAGATTTCCCGGAAGAGGAGTTTAAAAAAGCATTTAGAATGGGGAAAGATACATTTGAGATGATCTGCAACGAACTCACATCTGCAGTTGCTAAAGAAAACACCATGTTAAGAGATGCAGTGCCAGTAAGACAGAGAGTAGCAGTCTGCATATGGCGATTAGCCACTGGCGAACCATTACGCCTTGTTTCACGGCGATTCGGGTTAGGAATTTCGACGTGTCACAAGCTTGTTCTCGAGGTTTGTTCCGCGATCAAGAACGTGTTAATGCCCAAGTATCTCCAATGGCCGGATGACGAGTCAGTCAGGACGATAAAAGACGAGTTCAGGTCGCTTTCGGGCATCCCGAATGTGGTTGGATCAATGTACACAACCCATATACCAATCATAGCTCCAAAGATCAGTGTCGCGGCTTATTTCAACAAACGGCACACCGAGCGAAACCAAAAGACTTCGTACTCCATAACGGTTCAAGGGGTGGTTGATCCGCGAGGTGTGTTTACCGACGTTTGCATCGGCTGGCCGGGTTCGATGCCGGATGATCAAGTGCTTGAAAAATCAGCACTTTATCAAAGGGCAGGGAATGGGCTTTTGCAGGATGTATGGATTGTGGGTAGTTCAGGGTACCCTTTAATGGATTGGGTGCTAGTCCCCTACACACAGCCTCACTTAACATGGACACAACATGCTTTTAATGAGAAGATTGGTGAGATTCAAAGAGTGGGGAGTGATGCATTTGCAAGATTGAAGGGAAGATGGTCTTGTTTACAGAAGCGAACCGAGGTGAAGCTTCAAGATTTGCCTGTCGTGTTAGGGGCGTGTTGTGTTCTGCATAACATATGCGAATTGAGGAACGAAGAGATCGAACCTGAGTTGATGATTGAACTTATGGATGATGAAATGGTGCCCGAAATCGGATTGAGGTCTGCGATCGCCATGAAAGCCAGGGACACGATTGCGCATAATCTTTTGCACCATAATCATGCTGGTACTTCTTTCTTGTCTTGATTAGTAGATGCAGGTTTGTCATCTTCAGATTATTTGTATTGGTTTACTTTGTTGTGAATTATGGATTATAGTCATTTTGTTACAATTTTCTTGATGGGGGTTGTTATAGATATAGATGTATATTCCCCTATAATGCAAGTATATCAATATTTGGCTTTTTTTTTTTTTTTTTTTAACAATATAAGATATGTTTTCATTGAGAATATACAGGTACATACATATACCTTATGATTCTTGGTTATCAGAGGGGACCTCGATCCCTGTTGATTTTTCATTCAGAAGTGCTAAGTATACGTGTAATTTGTTAAAAGATTTTATATGACTTGAGTCGGTCCCAATTTAAAAAAAAATACATGTATTAAGTTGCTCCCACTCAATTTTTTTAATGTATTTATTCGGTCTCCCATTCGTAAAGTTATATATAAGCTTTGTGTAATTTATAAAAGAAGATTTTAAGATGAGAGTCCTATTTTAAATTGTATTAAAGTAAAGGGGCCATGGAAATATAGAATTTTAAGATGAGGCTCATTTTAGTAAGTAACAAAATAACCTTACTTCAAGAGGCAAAAAGTGTAAAACCTTAAGCCTCATTAAGTAAAAAAGAAAATCGATATAGCCTCAAAAGAGGCGACTAAGCGATTTATGAAGTTTGAAAGAAGAAGGAAGAAGAATCAGGAGCAGAGCAGCTAAGTGGGTTTGATTCATCTCTTTTCATTCTTTTAATCTTTAATCTTTTCAATTGGGGAATTACACCATTGTTATACCCGGTTGCAATCTAGGGTTTTCACAAGAATAATTTTTTCAATGAAATTAGATGTTGTATTGATGATTAATTGATTACTCTTCATAAAATTAGATGTTGTATACTTAATACTTTTATGTTATATGAAAAAATTGTTACACTCATCTTTCTTGTGACACCCAAGTCATCATTTATCTTATGTGTTCATTGACCAAAATAACCATTTGTTTCATAATTGGTATTTACTTGATGGACATACCCTTACCTAAACTAAATTAGGGTTTTCCCCTTGAGTGTATAAATAGAGATCATTAGACAGAGATTGAACACCTTTAATCACCTATCACAAAATCGTGACCCTCTCCGCCTCTCTAGAATTTGTGGAACTCCTCTTACCTTCACCGTACACCCTAAGCGGGAACTCGATCAGTTGCTTCATGGAATCCTTCAGCATCACTGTGGCAAGAGCAGGATCAGGATGTCTTCCACTGAGCATGACTGCAGTTGCTAGACTACTAGGTATTATTTAATCATGTTTATATTATAATGTTCAAGGAATCGTCCAACATGTGGCATCAGAGCAAAGTTGCTTAATCGATTTCTGGTCTATCTTGTTGTTCATGATTCTATTGAAATCATATATGATCTCACAATCAGAAAATCGGTTCTTTAATCATACACGGTTTTTAGATTTAAAACCCTAATTAGATATGTTTTGAAAATCATGGTCTAAATCCTAATTGTTAAAATCGTTTTGTGATCTAAACACTAATGGATTTTGAAATTAACATAATCTTGTTTGGTTAAAATTGTTTTATGATTCGGTTTTGAAAAACCCTAATCTGATCATAATAGGTAGAATCATCAAACAAAATATTAAGGTTGAATCATCAAGTCGATTTCTGTCAAAACCTAATTCTGGCCTAAACTGTGTGTGGAGCGAAAACGAGCCGTTATCCTATAACGATTAGTTAGGGTTTAAGTTTTGAAGCGAAAACGAGTCGTTACCCATGTAACGACTCGTAAGGATTTAAATTTTGAAAATTTGTGACTCGACTCCATAACGGGTCATTCCCTTGGCCTTTTTACGAAGTTTCTGACCAGAAGAAATCCTAATGACCTACTGCTGATTCATCTTGTTTTGTTTAAACCTGAAATAATTATGTTTTTACAAACACCTAAAACTTACTAAATCGGTTTAACTGAAAGGTAAATGGAATTAACTCGTGATCTTGTGGCAATATATATTCAAATATACTAATAAGCTTTTACTCACATTCATGTTCATCCATAATTATCGGTTAAATCAATTTTACTACGAATTAATATTTGGAGACATGTGTTTTAATTTACAGATTTAAAGATTATATTAGTTCTTCCTATTTTAATATGTTTAAGACATTGTGTTTATAAATTGTATCATATTACTTATTTGATTTGTACCCTAGCCTTGTTTTGGTTCGAATCTCAATGTCTAATCATGTTCAAACTCAACTGTGTCGGCAGTTTATACTATAACCAATGGTTAGAACCATGGCAAATTTTTCATGTCATGGGTAATTTTTCATATCATGGTTAAATCAATCAAACCGTGACATGGTTTCGAGTATAAGTTTAGATTAGTAACATATTCATACCCGACTTTTTTGCACTTAAGTGGACTTTATTATGTATATAATTAAACTTAAATGGTTCATAGTACCTAAATGAGTTTATTCGAACCATAAATTACTTTTCGCATCATAACTCTGAAGTCCGAACCTTATGCTCAAAATCAAACGTTACTTTAAGTTTGAATAACAACCTAATTCGTGCCATTAATAAAATGAATTAACTAGTTAACTTGTCTTAGTAAAATTGATAACATCTTTAAAGTTTCACTTCTGTCTAAAGCTGATGTGTTACTTTTATAATGTTATTTAAATACTTCGTCTTAGTAGTTAACATGTCTTAGTCAAAACTAGTTTACATACTTATGTTGATTACATCTCAAAAGGTTTATATTCTGGCCAAAGTTGATTTGCTACTTTTGTAATGTCATTCAACGTCATCTTACTAGTTAACTTATCTTAGTTAAAACATGTTTATCTACTTACCTTGATAACATCTCTAAAGTTCCAATTCTGGCCAAAGCTGATTTGTTTCTTTTATAATGTTATTCAACTAAATTAAGCATTCGCCTTACACATACAAGTGTTTCACTTCTGGCCAAAGCTGATGGGTTGCATTTGTATTCAACGATAGTAACCTATGCATAAAACATAAATGTATCATTTCTGGCCAAAGCTGATGTGTTGCATTATTTTTTACACATACCATTTTTTTTTTATCATAATGCTTAGGTGACAGGCAAGTAACCAAAACGAAAGCCTGTTCATTTAAGTAGAACCTTACCCTAGTCTATCATTATGGTGTTGTGATATACTACATCTTCAATGAATGGATTTTTCTTATTCAATCCTTGTATTTTTCACCTCACTCCACTTTTGCAAGTGCCAAATCTAGCATCCACTATTATTTCTCTTTTAAGTTATTATACTATTAACTGTCACTTATTTCGTTTCATGAAAATATATATTAGAGTAAACTTCATTTTTAGTCCCCAACATTTAATCATTCCCATATTAGTCCCAACTTTTAATAAATCTCAATTTATCTAAAAGTTTCAAGCTTATTGGTCAAGAACTCTTACCTTGTAAGTAAATAAAATTCATTTACAGGTTAATGCAGGAATCACGTTACCGGCACTTAAAACTTAATGAAGTCATAAAAAAATGAGATTTCATCAAGAATCAAGTGGATTATGGAACCTACCTTAAGATCAATGAGAGCAACTTTTTCATTAAGACTCTTACATGAATTATATCCTTCTGGAAAAGTAATACTAAAGTTTTGTTGCATAAGTCAAAGCAATTACTCTTGCATAATTTTGTCGTTAAAGATCTCGGAGAATTGTCTCTTATATAATAGACATTGAAATATACCAAGATCAAGCCAAATGGACACTGAGTATATACCTAAAGGCATTTATTGAGCGTGTCATTACACGTTATAACATGCAACAAAATACCTTATACATTTCTAATGAGAGCTTAATGTATGTCTTAATCTACAATTGTTTAGATATCGTGTATATTGCTAAAATGCTAGACCACTAATAATATAACCCTGGTCTAGATCACTAATTAGCAACAAAGAAAAAAATTACGATATACTCAGTAGAACAAATTAGAAATTAACATACAAAGAAGTGATAACTTGAAAATGATTGCTTATATTGATTCTGACCTTACTTATTGCAAAGTCAGTAAGAAATAAACTTGGATCAATCTTCATGGACGATTTACGAAATCAGATAACAAAAAATATTTAATGCAAAGTTAGTAAGAAATAAACTTGGATCAATCTTCATGGACGATTTACCAAATCAGATAACAAAAAATATTAATTGAGGTGACATAACATAATGCAGTGTACAATGCAACTTGTCACGTAATGTTATTAAAAATCTAATCAATGGGCTCACTGATGTAACCTCCATATTATGACCATTGAAGACTAACTATAATTTTGGTACATAATATTATATTATTCACACGTGAACAATAAATAATTAAAGGAAAATAACATCTGTATCAAAGTTCCTAAAAAACTGAAGATATGCTAACGAATTCAATAAGTAATGGTCTCCTACCTAAACTTTCAAAGAACGTGTTTCGAAGATGGGCTTTTCTAAAGACCTCATCTGGCATATCATACTTGATTATGTTAATGGAATTTCCTCTATGTTATGATTTGTTTATCTCCAAATATGTTACACATGCCTAACGAGACATATAAACAATAAATATACAAGGGAACGTTAAGGGCTTAATGGTCAATTTGATCTTAAAACTAAGTTGAGTATTTAATTTGGGATTGTAATATGATTAATGGGTGTCTTGAGTTGGATAATCAATTCTATGACTACATTTCCCTTCTACAGTTTTAATTTAGAACTGAAATGAGTATTAACATCTGATCAAACGTATCTAATAACTCATTACAAATGATTACTCGGCCAAGTGAAAGAATGTTAGACTCGTCTTTCTTGTGGCCAAGTCATCATATATCTTATGTCACTCATTGAGCTAAATAACCCTATGTTTCCTAATTGGTATTTATTTGATAGACGTAATTAACCTTACCTAAACTAAATTAGGGGTTCCCTTTGAGTGTATAAATAGAGATCATTAGGCAAATATTGAACTCCTCTAATCACCTATCATAAAATTGTGACCGTCTCTGCCTCTCTAAAATTTATAGGATTCGATCAGTTGTTTCATGGAATCCTCTTTGCCTCCCACCTTCACCATCCTCACCGTACACCCTAAACTGGAACTCGATCAGTTGCTTCATGGAATCCTTCAACATCACTACGGCTAGATCAGGATCAGGATGTCTTCCACTGAGCATGACTGTAGTTGCTGGACTACCAGGTGTATTTAATCATCTTTATATTATCATGTATAAGGAATCGTCCAACATATATTAGATATTGTATTATGTATACTTCAAGTTTTATAATGGAATTAGATGTTGTTTGAAGTTCAAGTTTCATAAACTTGTAAGTATGCGAAACGATCTTCTTGCTGATAGAATCGATTGGATCTAGTACACGAGAATGTAAATAAGCTTGAATTCTTATTGATCACTTGAAGATACAAGAACAAGCTATGGTTTCTCTCTCTAGAACACACACACAGAAACACACACTTAGGGATGACTCAAAATGGTTTGTAAACTGTCTAACGAACCAACCAGCGAACCAATGGTTTGCTGCCCACGAACCATTGGTTCGAGATATGGTTCGTTGAACCCTAAGACTCACAATGCATACTCACTTAGATACAATACACGAGACACTCTGTAGCATAGGAATATGCTCTAACATAATGAAATTAGATGTTGTTTGAAGTTCAAGTTTCATAAACCTGTAAGATGATTTCTATGATGATTAGAATATTAGATATTGACATATTATATACTTGTTACTTGTGGTTATAGATGTTGTTTGGAGTTCAAGTTTTGTAAACTTTGTATTTGTATGATGAATTAGAATATTAGACTTGTATGATGATTTATAGATTTGTATGATGATTAAAATACTTATTTTTTTATTACGATTATTATTGAAAACTATTGATTATTTTTTCAAAAGAAATGGTAATAAACAAGCGAATAAACGTTACAAAGCTATTGATTCTTTCTTCCAGGTACTCACCATTCCTCTCGCATAAGCAAAAATATGTTAGTTCTGTGTTTATTACAAAATATTTAGTTTTTTTTTCATTTGTAAGAATGTCATTTGAATTAATGAAGAAAAACTAGGTATTTATAGTTTTTATTGTTTGATCCGACCCGAACCGGATCGCTAATGGGACAAAAAATTATCGGGTCACTTGAATCTCGGTCCCCTCTATATAATTTCTCAACCTCTTCCACTATTGCTAATCTAACATGTGAAAAATACCGATTGAGAAACCCGACCCGTTTTGAACTTACGCGAATTACCGATTTGCAAGTTATTGCGATCCGGAAGATTTTTCGTACGTTTATATCCTAAATTAATGGATCTAGATGATTTATAATCAATTTTCAAAACCGAATACTTAATTACAATCAATTGGAGTCAAATTGGATGTCTCGAATTGAAATAAAGCAATTTTGGGTTTTTACGCGATTTCGGTACACGATTCGTTGTTTACTGGGAATCTCGGATTTTGGTCATCGTATATCAAATTCAACGTTTTTATGAGTCTAATAATCACTTATCATGTCACGAGTTATCACACATTTGATCGAGTCACGAATCGTTGGTGAATTGCCCAAAGTTGATACATACGCCAAAACCGACCAAAATTGCATGTTTTTAACTAATTTGATCATTCATTTGAGTTACGTGATGTATTTGTTATCTTTTTGAGTGGATTATACTTGGTAATCAAGATGGCGGTGTTAAATGGGTGTTTTGGGAGAAAACGGGACTCGAAAACCACAAAAAACGAAGAATCGAGCACGTAAAACGATGAAACAGCAAACTTAATGTTCGGGTGAGCCCTAGGCGTATCACCTGGGGCTATGGGTAGCCATAGGCGATTTGCATGGAACCTTTTTTCCAGCAAACCCTAAATGATCCCCTATCTAAGGATCATTAGCCACCATGCTCTCCATTTTCAGCCCCACTCCCTCTTGAATGGCCAAATACCTCTGTAAATCATATTTTCAAACCCTAGTCATCATCTTGAAGATTAATATTGAAGATCAAAGCTTAATTCCTCCCTCTTCATCCCTATTCTTCATCTTATCGGTTTACCGCTAAGTGATCATCTTCATCCCATCTCATCAAGATCAGACCTTTATGGGTTTTTATGACTAGATTTATGTTCTAAATCATCTCTCCATCTAGATCTATTGATTTCTTGCACCAAGATTGAAACTTTATGGTTGATTTTGCATAGATCTATGTTCTTGATGGTTGATATGTGTAGATCTAGGGCTTTGTCTAGCAAGACTTGATTTTTATGTCTGGAATTGATTAATCTTGTTCATCTATGCTATCTAAGTATAGATCCATGAAATTAATCATCAAGATTACATTTTTATGCTTTGAAATGATTAGATCTACTACATGCATGTCATCTAAACCTAGATCTAGGATTTTGTTCATCAAGTTTACATTTTTATGCTTCCAAATGACTTGATCTACCTTATGCTTGGTATTTTGGACTAGATTACAATTTGCATGTCATCTAGGGTTAAATCTATGTGTTTGGAGATTATGGTTGGACTTGTATGCTCTAAATGACTAGATCTATATCATGCTCCATATTTAATGTTAGATCTGAGTTTATTATGATCAAATCAGTCCCCTTATGTCATGAAATGTTTAGATACATGTCTCATATGATTAGATATGTTTAGGGTTATGCCATTTATGCCTATAATTAACTAGACCCATGTCATGTACTGGTTTGATAATGTTAAATGATAAGGTCCATGTTAGAATTATTTATATCTTTATACTTCATGATATATTTTGATTAGATCTAGGGTTGCATGATAGACCTAAGACTACCCTTCATAAGATTGCTAAAACTTATGTGCATATTGACTTATTTTAACTTTCATTGACTTGGGTTGACTTTCATATAAATAGTCAAGTAAGGAACTTTGACCTTACCCTTAGTTTAGGATTGGACCCATATCGTACGTATCACCTCACCAAATTATCATCGAGTCGTCGAGTCGGTCGTGTCGTGAGATTAAGCTATTTAATTATTTAATTAATTATCTATTTATTCTTCCTCTATCTTGCTAGTCGACAAGATTATAATCGGGTCTATCTTTCCACACTTCGTGGTGTCATTTCTCTCAAATAGCTGCGGTACACCCTATATATAAGCATTAGGAATTCGTTTAGGGTGCATTGCGAGTCGCACTGAGAACAGTGTATGTATGGGGTACATTTATGATCATTGGTTATATCACAATCCATTCACCTTAGTTGCCATTCCAAACTTAACCCTCGTGGCCGGGTAAAAGATTTGCTACCGATGTAATTGATTCAGTAATCGAGACTATATTCCTATCCTCGGTGAAATCTCTTATGTCAACGCTATGATTGGTTTCAACATGTGAAAATGTATTAGATACTGGTAAAACTCTTTTAACTATTATTCTCTCTAAAAATTTTAAGTCTCTTCTAATTTCGGGATGAAATTCCCTAAAGTAGCGGAGACTGTAACATTTGCAAAATACCCGATTGAGAAACTCAACCCATTTTGAACTTATGCAAATTACCGATTTGCAAGTTATTATGAACCGGAAGAATTTTCGGGCACTTATATCCTAAATTAACGGATCTAAATGATTTATAATCGATTTTCGAAATCGAATACTTAATTACAATCAATTGGAATCAAATTGGATGTCTTGAATTGTTGATACATAATATGTGCGTCATGTGAAGTATCTGAACGAGACGATGTGAAGATTCAATACAAGTTCAAGCTGCCAGCCGAACTAGGTACGAACCTGAGGTTCGGACTAGCCGAACTTGGAGTTCGAACGGAGATCGGCCCAGACGCATATATATAGGAACTTGTGCTTTGAATGTGACAACTAGAAGAGAGAGACCAGTTCTTAACTATGTGTTTTGAGAGTGTTTCTCTAGAGAGCTTAAAAGAGAGAGAGTTTGTAATTGAGTCTTTGTTGATTTCAATAAAACAAACTATTATTTACGTCTCGTGTTAACTCTACAATCAAGCAAACCTATAGTAAGATTTGTCTTACGGTTTTTCAATTGGTATCAGAGCAAATCCAGGTTGCCCTATTGCGTTTGCTTTGATTGTGATTGTTTTCTTGTCAAAACCAAGTGTTTTTCATTCAAAAACAAGTCAAACTTTGAGCTTTCATTTCTAAAACATTTCTATGAGTTTTACCTGAAATTCTGTCAAAAATCTCGTCCTAATTCTCTCATAAACGCAAAAATGATGTTAAAAACGTTTAGATTCATCTGAGGTTCGAAGAGGTTCGGAGATACTGAAAAATAACTGCTCCGATCTCCTAGTTCGGAGACAGATCGGCGTGAATTGCCCCGAACTTGAGGTTCAGTGAGAGATCGGTGTTTCACTGTTATAGAAGTTCGGACAAAGAAAGTTCGGAGGAGTTCGGACACAAGTCTAAGTTCGGACTATGCAATCGAGTTCGGACAAAGTTCGGAGCAAGATCGGAGATTCATTAGAGTTCGGTGGGAGTTCGGACAAAGTAGGATTTTCAAAAAATTTTAAAATGTATGAAATTGAAGTATTCGTTGAGCGTCATCGTCAGAATGTGCCAAAGTTGATAAATCTTGAAGATTATCATGGTTGGGCAACAAATTTTAGAGCTTATGTTAATGATATGGATGAAAAATTGTGGTTACCAATTACAAACGAACATAAGCATCCAACTTATGGAGATGGTGATTTTAAGGAGATGCATAATTTTTCAAGTGAAGAAAGGAAATCGTATGATCAAAATGAAAAGGCTACTGCACTTCTTATGTTAGTTGTGCCTATAACTCTTAAAAATCCAATCAGGAAGTTTCGAAAAGCAAAACTGATATGGGATTTTGTAAAGACACAGCGTGAGGAACATATGTCTAAACTTTCTCAGAAAACAATTGATCAAGATTTGAAGTTTAAGGGCAAAATTGAAGAGTTAGAGAATAAGGTGGGAAAGTTGACTGAAGAAAATATTTCTTTGACAAAAGAAGTGGAGAAATGGAAAAGTAAAGTTTGTAATGATTAGCTGCTAAAATTCAAAGGGATGTGTCTGCATCATGTGCAAATTGTTTGGAGTTTGCTAGTATTAAGAAAGAATGGTTGAACGAGAAGAATTTGTTGGTTGAAGAATGCAATAAAGCTTAAGCTAAGGAAAAGGAAGCTGTTGAAGATTTTGATGCTTTATTTGCGAAATGTTATCCTCTTCAACAAAAATATGAAAAAGTTAGTAAAGCTGCTGTCGAAGTTGCCGATAGAGTAATTCAACTTCAAGAGGAACTTACAAAGTTGCGTGATGAAAATGGTGAGGTTCAAAGTCAAAATAACATTTTGAAACAAGATGTTCTTTACTATAAGAAACAGGTAGAGAAAGTTACTGAAAAAGTTCTGAAAAAATGTCGCTTGAGACAATGTCATATAATTGATTATAACAAATTGTCTGACAAGTACATTGCTTCACAGAAAGAGTTATCGGAAGCTAATATGAAAATATCTGAACAAAAGATTGAGATGTTTGATTTGCAACGAAAATTGAAAAATTGCAACAATTCCCCAACTTTTCTGAATTATATATATAAGCTGGAAAAAAGTGAGAAGAATGGTCAAGATGAATGTCTTCATCAAGTTCCTGCTCCAGCGGACATTGAAATGTCTGTTCCAGCTATATCATCTGGTGTTGAACAACATGATTATTCAAAGTTTGCTGATACCGGCTCAGGAAAGAAAACCAAGTCAAAATCTCAAAAGAATAAAAAGATGGTTGATTATTGCAAAGGATTGGAGAGTGATGCTAAATCTACTTTTCTTGAGAAAGAATAAGTGTTTAATGGAAATCTAGAAAAAGTAACAGTGCCAAAGTTTTCTGAAATTGTGATAGATGATTCATTGATTTCTGGAAAGAATGACCTGAAAGGAATCAAATCTGAATTTACAAAACTTGCCAAACAAGGTCATAAGATACCAAATTCTGTTCAAGATAAGTTCAGAAAAATGGTGGTTTGGGATTTAAAGGAACATAAATGCCGACTAAGGATTCCAACAAGGAATTCAAAGCGAAGAAGATAAAGAAGTAGAGGGTGTATTCAGATACGAAGGCACAATGTTGGAAGCAAAAAGTCTCTTCACCAGATGAAAAGCTTTCTTCTGAAGAGTCTTCTTCTATATCTGATGCTACACCACAAGGCGGTAACAGTTCAGATTCATTTTATTCTGCTAAATCTAACAGGTTTTATCATAAAGATATATTCTTTGGTTATGGAGATGATTTGGGTTTTTATGATTCTCCAATACGTTTTCCAAAATTTCACAAACCAAAGAAATCAAAACCTGTGTTTTCAAAAATCCATGATGAAGGTCTCACTGATCAGTTTGGAAAACCAATTTCAATCCATCCAACTGGTAAAATACTTTGTTATGTTTGTCGTCAGAAGGGTCATTATGCAAATAATTGTCCTATGACAACTAACAATTCCTCATCAAATGCCAAACATACAAAGTATGTTGATCTTGATGGCATTATTTTTAGTGAACCAATGCCCACTACTAAATTTTCATGGAAAAAGAAGTCTCTTTCGGAAAAATTGGGTAGTAGTTCTGATTGTCACTCATCAGTTGACGATGGTTCACTAGAAATCATAAAATCAAAACAAGAATCGAGACCGAAAGTTGTCTCCACGGCCAACACAGATTTTGTTGAAGACATTGGACAACCTACCATCGCTGGGGATGAGGGTCGGGGTCTTAAGACCTTATTATTTTCCAGTGTTTGCAGGTATTTCAGGAAGACTTGTTAGTAATCGAGAGGTTGCTGACAGTGAGATACTTGTGGTTTTAAGTTCAAAAGCATTGTTCTTATCTTTGAAAAACTTATTTTCAAAAATATCTTTTTCAGAAAATGTGTCAAGTGTTGATCGATAATTTTCTTTTTGTTTTTCATTTTCTGTCATTCATATTTTTAGGGGGAGACCATTTGAAAATTCAAAAACATAGAGTTTGTTTGAATTTTAGGGGGGAGAGATTGGAAAATATATAAAAAAATGAAAAGAAAAATTGAGAAATTGATCCGACAAAAGCGAGAAATGAAAGTACATCAGCATATACGTCATCTACCATGGATAGACTAAGTCTAAAGGTTGTAGGTACTTGTATAATGTGTAAATGTGCATGACTAATCTGACATCTGCAAGTAAGATATAAACATAAAGCTTGCCTGATAATCTTTGGTTGTTTGCTTCTTGATGAATGCTATGTGATGATTCTGATAAAAATAGAATAATGAGATATCCTGATGAATGCATGTTTTCATTTTGAAAGATTTAAACTTGTTTGATTTTCTTTATTTTGTCAAACGATCGGACTTTCTCTGCGTATCGAAAGATCGACCTGATTGTTGTTCGTTTGACGTTCTGCTTTATTTTCGTTGGTGTTTCGTATAATCCATCGGACTTTCTCTGCGTATACGAAGTATCGACCTGATTGTTGTTGGATTATACAACTTCAACTTGTTTCTCAAATACTTGGGCTTTCTCCGCGTGTCCACAAGACCGACCTGAATGCTAGGTATTTGAGGTTCTGCTTTATTTTTGCATGACTCATCAAGGATGCTTAAATCTCAAATAAAAGTTACTTCTATATGATAAACATGATGATTTGCTAGTATTTCTGATAGAGTAGAGGCCGAGTTATCAGTGCATGATAAAAAAAATTACCTCAAGCATATCTGAAAACGATAAATATGATTAGTGCATGCGAAATAAACAATCAATGTTGTATTTGCGATTATCTTGGCTTGCATGCTGATTAAGACCGAAATTGAAATGTGCTAGATGCGTTATGTCTGATATGATCTTGCGTCGTGATCTTTCTCACAAAATACCAAAAATAGAGTTTGTTTCTGCATTGCATTTACATTTAATTTTAGAAAAATACAAAAAGATTTTTGGTGTGTTTTAACATAAATTTGAAAAATCAAAAAGATTTTAGGATTGTTTTGATATAAACTTTCTAAAAGCCAAAAAGATTTTTATTTTTGTTTTCGATTGATTGACACAAGATACGAAAAACATTTTCAAAATCTATATCTTGGATTCTTGAAGAGAAGTTTTGCGCTAAGATTATTTATGATTGGCCAGGTACTCCAAGGAATGAGTTTATCACAACTTCAAGTCTTCTGAAGATGTTGATAAAGATGAAAGAAATTGTGCATCGTCAAGTATTCAAAGATGAAGCTTCCATCAAGTTGAGGGGGAGTTTGTTCGAAGAATATGTGTTAACTGGCGAACATATACTGCACATGACGAAGGGGAGTTTGTTGATACATAATATGTGCGTCATGTGAAGTATCTGAACGAGACTGTCACACCCCCAAATTAACCACTAACGGAGTTTATACCGTTAAGGGGCGCGACTAGACCAGGACCACAACCATTAGTTACAAATACTAAACGAATCAGAGTAAAGTCCAAATATTAAATAATATAAACAGTTTAACAGTACGCAGCGGAAAACATTATCTTTAGCACTAACCACGTGCTTTACATAAACATTGTTTAAAATTCCCAAGTTTAGTTTAAATACAAATAAACATCTTCTTGTGCCATGTCAACCTGCTCCGGATACTCTTCAGCGATCTGCAAAAGTTAAAACCACGCAAGTGTCAACCTAACGGTTGGTGAGTTCACAGTGGGCTTGTCATGCAGTGGCCCGGTCTCATAAATCAAAATCGTGTAAATGTATTCTTACGTACAATTTATTTGCGAAAAGCAATGCTTGTGATAATCCAAAATCATAGTATTGAGGTTTAATAAAAGTATTGTCCGTAACCTACGTTATCGGGTATGTACTAGTCTTGTATAGTTAAAGTGCTCAACCGATATCGCGGGTAGCTAATCCGTTGTTCCATGCACTAAGGAAGTTTGTACCAAAGCTGACCATAAATTATTGTAGTGGCCGTGCCATCAGTTCTGCGGACCTACGTCATCGCGGTTTTGCCTCCCCCGTGTCCTCTCGGGATCACGGTCAGATAGGCTGATATTGTACCTCCGTGCACTCCCCGTGCCAGGGGGCGGAGTTTGTCAAACTCCAGTAGATCTACCCAACATCCCCTCGCTTTACAATTAATGGTACAATTTAGTTGAGGACTTTTAAGTTTTCAAGGCATCCTTAGAAATCATGTGATATCATGTGGTTTAGACTTTAACCTACACTAGCCATATTAAAAAGGTTTACTGGATTCTCATGAATCTCAAAAGTGTTTTCAGTTTCGTTTCAGAAATAGTTGTTTAAGTAATTCACAAGTGCTTCCCATAAAGCACTTCAAGTTCATCAAGTGGGTGCCGCGCACTCCAGGTTTTCAAGTTCACCAGGGAGGTGCCTCGACCTCTCGAAGTTGTCAGCATTGTTTTTCATTTAGTTATTCGGTGTGACCCGAGCGGGTTCACGGTAATTGGGTTAGTGACACTCACCTTGGGTTGCACTGCTACACTTGCTATATAATCCAAGTTTGCTTAACGAAGACCTATGAACACGTTTAGGTCTTAAGTATTAGTTTTGTGTCTAACCTTTACTTAACGTCACTATGGCCCATAACATAGCACGTTGGAACTATGACTCGACATACAGACACATGACACCGATGGTTGATCATAAACAAGGGTTCATATATATCAGAAGTCAAAGCATGTATCATCATAGCATAATCATGTAAGTCATGGCATAACATTCAAGCAAATTGCACAAGTTTGGATTCTGGTCTCAGTTTCGCTAGCAGTTTCGCTAGGCAGTTTTGCTGTGTGCACGGGCAGCACTTTCGCTAGGCAATACCCGATGACACAGTTTCGCTAGGCTAGTTTCGCTCGAAACTGTTGGCACAGTTTCGCTAGCCTAGTTTCGCCCGAAACTGGTTTGAACTTTCGTTCAGGGAATTTCGCTCGGTAGATTCGCTCGAGCTGGTCTGGTCGGTTTACCCGGCGACACTGCAGTTTCGCTGCATAGTGTCGCTGGAAGGAGATATACATAGTTTCGCTATATAGTTTCGCCCAGAGAACAGTACAGTTTCGCTGGTCGCGAAAAACACATAAATCAGCCTAAAAATCAATCTAACAGCTTCCATATTACATGCAATTCATTATCTAGCATACATAACCATTTACCAACATAAATCAGTAAGCTTTAACACCTTAATCATGGGTTTTCATCATCAAATCACCAAAATACATTTAAAACCCTAAATGACCTAATCTAGCATAAATCTTCATCATGGATGGATTTCACACGTAAAGTTACTGACTTTATAATAGATCTAGCAATCCTAAGCAACATATCAGAAGATCAAGTGATTCCATGGAGGTTTGGTCATGCTTTTTAAGAAAACACATAGAAAACATAAAAATGGTGGTTTTGGGACTCACGGTTCGATCTCCAAGCTTGATGGATGATGGTTCGGGGCTGAGATCTCGATGGCTCGGTGTGAATCTCGGCTGACCAGATTTCCAGGAGAAAGATGGAGTGTGTGTGTGTTTTTGTGTAAAGGAGGCAAATGGAGAAACTAGGGTTTATTAAGATATTATATATCAGAGCCTAGTTTTGCTGGCAGTTTCGCTGGCCAGGCGAAACTAGCTCTGATCACGAGTGAGCCAATAGACTGCCGGGCGACACTATAGTTTCGCCCGGTAGTTTCGCTGGTTACCAAAAGTGGTGAATTTCACATTCTAAGCAAGATAAACACGATTCATAAATTGTCATGCTATTCACAATACTAAATCATGTATTTAAATCACATTGCACATAATGACAATAACTAGTTAAACACATAACACATATGGGCGGGTTCGGTGATCAACCAAAGGACGTGGACGTATTCGGCCTAGTTAAGCATTAGTTACTAAGTTAACACTTATAATGTAACTAACGGAAATGTCTAACGGAAGTAAACCTTGAAATTCTCGGATGTCACATCATCCCCTTGTAATTGGAATTTTCGTCCCGAAAATTATTCTTGTGTTGTAGCGTTCGCAGCATCAGCTGTCGTTGCTGGGGAAAGAAAGCAAAAGTTTTAGGGTCGCCACATCCTTCTCCTGTTAAAGGAATTTTGGTCCCCAAAATTAAATCATACCTTGAGTTTCCGTGGACGTTTGCTCGAACAGGTGAGGATACTTTTTCTTCATTTGATCCTCTCGTTCCCAAGTATATTCAGGTCCACGCTTTGAGTTCCATCGCACCTTGACGATCGGAATATTGCTACGTTTGAGGGCTTTCTCCTCGCGTCCCATGATTTCTACCGGTTGCTCGATAAATCTCAAATGTTCATCAATTTCCAGTTCCTCCAAAGGAATTACTTCGGTGTCTTCAGCCAGACATTTCTTTAAGTTAGAAACGTGAAACACGTTGTGAACTCCATCGAGTTCTGCAGGGAGTTGTAATCGGTAGGCCACCGGGCCTACTTCCCCGATAATTTCAAATGGACCGATATAGCGAGGATTCAGCTTTCCACGCTTTCCGAAGCGTATCACTCCCTTCCAGGGAGATACCTTCAATAGTACTTTGTCGCCTACCTCGAACTTCAAAGGTTTACGGCGTTTGTCGGCATAGCTCTTTTGTCTGTCACGTGCTGCGGCTATCCGCTTTCTGATTTGAATAATGCGTTCAGTTGTATCATGAATGAGTTCTGGTCCGGTGAGTCCCTTCTCACCCGTTTCGGCCCAACACACGGGCGATCTGCATTTTCTACCATAAAGAGCTTCAAAGGGTGCAGCACCGATACTTGAATGATAACTGTTGTTGTAGGAGAACTCCACCAACGGAAGATGAGCCTCCCAGTCTTTACCAAAGTCGAGAACTCAAGCTCGGAGCATGTCTTCTAGAGTCTGAATAGTTCGCTCCGTCTGACCATCGGTCTGCGGGTGATAGGCTGTACTCATATCCAGTCTGGTTCCCAATGCTTCTTGCATAGATTGCCATAATCGGGAAGTAAATCGAGGATCTCGATCAGAGATAATGGTCTTAGGCACTCCATGACGTGCCACAATTCGGTCAATGTACAGCTTAGTTAACTTATCCATATTATCAGTTTCTTTCATTGGAATGAAGTGTGCAGATTTAGTTAACCGATCAATGATAACCCAAATCGCATCCGGTCGATTCGATCGATGAGGTAATCCCGTTACAAAATCCATGGAGATATCCTCCCATTTCCATTCTGGGATCTTTGGTTGTTGCAACAATCCGGAAGGCTTCTGGTACTCGATCTTAACCCTTGAGCACGTTAAACACTTAGCCACATATCGAGCAATGTCGGCGTTCATATTCGGCCACCAATACAAACCCTTCAAATCTTGGTACATTTTATCCGATCCAGGGTGCACCGAATATCTTGATTTGTGAGCCTCGTCCATTACGAGCTCACGGAGATTTCCGAGTAAAGGAACCCAAATTCTGTCATTATAATACCTGAGTCCGTCGGACTTAACTTCAGAATTTCCATCCACCCCTCGCAGTGCTTCAGCTGCGAAGTTTTCTTCCTTTAAAGCTTCTTGTTGGGTATCGCGGATCCGATCCGGCAATCCCGTGTGGATGGTAAGTTGCAGCGCTCGTACTCGTCGAGGCTTTTCATACTCTTTCCGACTTAATGCTTTAGCCACAACGTTGGCTTTTCCCGGGTGATATTTAATCGCTAAGTCATAATCATTCAGTAGCTCGACCCACCGTCGTTGTCGCATGTTGAGATCCTTCTGATCAAAGATGTGCTGTAAACTTTTGTGGTCGGTAAATATTGTGCACTTTGTTCCGTAGAGGTAATGTCTCCAAATCTTGAGTGCATGAACAACGGCTCCCAATTCCAAATCATGCGTTGTATAATTCTTCTCAGTATCCTTCAGTTGTCTGGACCCATAGGCAATCACTTTATCTCGTTGCATCAACACGCAACCGAGTCCTTGAATGGATGCATCACAGTAAACTACAAAGTCGTCAACCCCATCGGGTAACGCGAGAACCGGAGCTGAACACAACATATCCTTAAGAGTTTGAAACGCGCGTTCTTCTTTTTCACCCCATCTATATTGCACTCCTTTGTGCGTTAAAGCTGTTAAGGGTTGAGCCAATTGCGAGAAACCCTTAATGAACCTTCGGTAATATCCGGCAAGTCCCAAAAATTGTCGGATCTCGGTTGGCGCTCTTGGGGTAGGCCAATTCTTGATAGCTTCCACTTTTGCTGGGTCGACATGAATTCCATTCTGATCGACAATGTGTCCAAGAAACTGAACTTCGCGAATCTAAAAATCGCACTTTGAAAACTTAGCATAAAGCTGTTCCTTGCGGAGTAGTTCCAAGATAAGACGTAGGTGCTCCTCGTGTTCTTCTTTTGTCTTGGAGTAGATCAAAATATCATCGATGAAAACTATCACAAACTTATCGAGGTACGGCTTGCACACTCGATTCATCAGATCCATAAATACGGCAGGTGCATTGGTTAGTCCAAACGGCATAACCAGGAATTCGTAGTGACCATACCGAGTTCTGAAAGCAGTCTTGGGAACATCCTCATCACGAACACGAAGTTGGTGATATCCAGACCGTAAATCAATCTTTGAGAAGTAGCTCGAACCCTGTAGCTGATCGAAAAGATCGTCGATTCGAGGAAGCGGATATCGATTCTTGATCGTAACCTTGTTAAGCTCTCGGTAGTCAATACACATTCGGAACGTTCCATCCTTCTTCTTAACAAACAAAACCGGTGCTCCCCACGGAGACGAACTTGGACGAATGAACCCTTTGTCGAGTAGCTCTTGAAGTTGTGAGGAAAGTTCGTTGAGCTCACTTACTGCCAAACGGTAAGGTGCGCGTGCGATTGGAGACGCTCCAGGAATTAAGTCGATTCCAAACTCTACTTGTCGAAATGGAGGCAAACCAGGTAGGTCTTCAGGAAATACATCTTGGAAGTCGCGGACTATCGGGTAGTCGCCGATTCTGCGCTCGGGTAGTGTCGAATCGGTGACGTTTGCAAGAATCGCGAAGTGACCTTTACGAAGGCACTTTTGAGCTTTGAGAAACAAAATAATACCGGTTACTGTTCCACCTTTCTCACCTTGAACTGTTAGCACTTCACCGTCCTTGAGTGGAATACGAACCACTTTTTCTTGACACAAAATTTCAGCTCGGTTTTCAGATAACCAATCCATTCCTACTATAACATCAAAACTACCAATCGGGAAAGGCATAAGGTCGATTCCTAACGTATGGCCAGCTAGTTCTAACTTACAGTCCTTAACTATCTGAGTCGTATCATGAAGTTTACCATTAGCTAGCTCTACCACATACTTAGCGTCTAGGGCAATAGGTTTAGCATTAATTAGCTTAGCAAACTTAGTGGAAATAAAACTTCTTTCAGCACCAGAATCAAATAATACAGTAGCAAAGAAACCATTAAGGATGAATTTACCGTTAATCACGTTGGCATCATTGCGAGCTTCACCTTGACCCATGACAAAAGCCCTTCCTCTGCCATTTCCACCATTTCCATTGTTACCATTCCCGTTGCCATTCCCATTGCCATTACCTCCACCATTACCATTCCCACCGTTGTTTCCTTGGTTACCGTTTCCCTGTCTTCTCAGCTGTGGGCAGTCCCTCTTAATGTGGCCTTGGGCACCACATTCAAAACAGCCACGGGCTCCACCATTGTTATTGTTCTGATTGTTTCCTTGCCCGTTACGGTTGTTCCCATAGTTGTTGCCATGATTGTTGCTGTTTTGCCTTTGGCGGTTTTGTTGCTCAGGTAGAGTTGCCCAACAGTCTTTTGCTTCGTGGCCTTTCTTTCCACACCTTTCACAACTCAGATTCTTTCTACAAACACCCGCATGATGTTTCCCACACTTGTTACACAAAGGCAGGTTACCTTTGTAGTTGCTTTGCCCATTGCCACCCTGGCGGTAGTTTCCACTGTTGTTTCCAGACCTCTTACTTTGACCTTGGGAGTTATAGGATCTCCCAGTGCTGTTTCCAACACTCTGATTGTTCATGGAGTTTTCAGGAGCTTCATCATCAGCTTTTCTTTTGCCACTTAAGGCAGTCTTCTCAGTGGCTTTCGCAGGTAGAGTACCCTTCTCGACTTCCTGATCAGTAAGCTTGTGAGCCAAACGGATGGCTTGCTGCACGGTTGCGGGGTTGCTGGCAGTCACTAATCCTTTGATTTGAGGCGCGAGGCCTTCCAGATAACGCTCGATGCGTTTGAACTCAGCATCAACCATCGTGGGGCACAAGACCGCGTACTCATGGTAACGCGCAGTATATTGCTCAACTTCAGACCCAATCATTTTCAAATTCAAGAATTCGCCCTCTAACTTCTTCACTTGGTCACGGGGACAGTACTCCTCCATAATCAGCTCCTTAAATGCTTCCCATTGCATGTTATTAGCCGCATCAATCCCAATCATCTGGATTTCGGCATTCCACCAGGAGAGAGCTGCTCCTTCGAAGGTACCAGTCGCAAATTTCACCTTGTTCTCAGCAGGGCAGTTACACATAGAGAAGACCTTCTCAGACTTCTCGATCCACCTGAGGAGTCCTACCGCTCCTTCTTCACCGGAAAACATTATCGGCTTGCAGTCCATGAAGGACTTAAACGTGCAGTGATGCTGGTTTCCCTGTGCGGCGTATGCAGCTTGAACGGCTGCCACCGCGGCTTGCACGTGTTCGTTAATCATCGCTTGCAGCTGAGCAGGTGTCATGTTAATGTTGTTCCTTCCGTGTCCTCTTCCAGACATCTTGCTGAACAGTCAAAGTAGCCAGTGTTCAGTCACAATTATACTTTATACATATCCCATAATATGTATATTAACCATTTTCCCATTATCCCACTATTAGTCCAGAAAAATTTTTTGTGCATAATCGAGGCGTCGTCGGAGAACGTCGTAAGTCGTAAGTAGCTATCGTCGAAAGTCGGCTTTCCCATAAAAGTCACCGTCGGCGTAGTCATCGTAGTAGAAATCAGGACGTAGCGTGTAGCATCGTTTCGTTGTCGCTTTCCCCCGGCATAGTGCGCGCATTAGCGTTCGCGTTTCGTATTCGTGTGTGAAAATTTCCTAAGGCTTTCCGTTAGACTTCCTAGTCACAGTCTATATATATATATTTATATATATATATATATACATATATACATACGTACTAAGCTTTTACTTACACAGCAGAGCGAGTATCCCAGGTTGGCACGTAAAAATTTTTATTTTGGGAATTTGTTTATTCGTTTGTAACTAAGGTTTCAAGTTGCAGTTTCCAAATCGTTTTTCAAAAATGATTCCAGTTCTCTGCAACTTATGGCTCTGATACCAATCTGTCACACCCCCAAATTAACCACTAACGGAGTTTATACCGTTAAGGGGCGCGACTAGACCAGGACCACAACCATTAGTTACAAATACTAAACGAATCAGAGTAAAGTCCAAATATTAAATAATATAAACAGTTTAACAGTACGCAGCGGAAAACATTATCTTTAGCACTAACCACGTGCTTTACATAAAAATTGTTTAAAATTCCCAAGTTTAGTTTAAATACAAATAAACATCTTCTTGTGCCATGTCAACCTGCTCCGGATACTCTTCAGCGATCTGCAAAAGTTAAAACCACGCAAGTGTCAACCTAACGGTTGGTGAGTTCACAGTGGGCTTGTCATGCAGTGGCCCGGTCTCATAAATCAAAATCGTGTAAATGTATTCTTACGTACAATTTATTTGCGAAAAGCAATGCTTGTGATAATCCAAAATCATAGTATTGAGGTTTAATAAAAGTATTGTCCGTAACCTACGTTATCGGGTATGTACTAGTCTTGTATAGTTAAAGTGCTCAACCGATATCGCGGGTAGCTAATCCGTTGTTCCATGCACTAAGGAAGTTTGTACCAAAGCTGACCATAAATTATTGTAGTGGCCGTGCCATCAGTTCTGCGGACCTACGTCATCGCGGTTTTGCCTCCCCCGTGTCCTCTCGGGATCACGGTCAGATAGGCTGATATTGTACCTCCGTGCACTCCCCGTGCCACGGGGCGGAGTTTGTCAAACTCCAGTAGATCTACCCAACATCCCCTCGCTTTACAATTAATGGTACAATTTAGTTGAGGACTTTTAAGTTTTCAAGGCATCCTTAGAAATCATGTGATATCATGTGGTTTAGACTTTAACCTACACTAGCCATATTAAAAAGGTTTACTGGATTCTCATGAATCTCAAAAGTGTTTTCAGTTTCGTTTCAGAAATAGTTGTTTAAGTAATTCACAAGTGCTTCCCATAAAGCACTTCAAGTTCATCAAGTGGGTGCCGCGCACTCCAGGTTTTCAAGTTCACCAGGGAGGTGCCTCGCACTCTCGAAGTTGTCAGCATTGTTTTTCATTTAGTTATTCGGTGTGACCCGAGCGGGTTCACGGTAATTGGGTTAGTGACACTCACCTTGGGTTGCACTGCTACACTTGCTATATAATCCAAGTTTGCTTAACGAAGACCTATGAACACGTTTAGGTCTTAAGTATTAGTTTTGTGTCTAACCTTTACTTAACGTCACTATGGCCCATAACATAGCACGTTGGAACTATGACTCGACATACAGACACATGACACCGATGGTTGATCATAAACAAGGGTTCATATATATCAGAAGTCAAAGCATGTATCATCATAGCATAATCATGTAAGTCATGGCATAACATTCAAGCAAATTGCACAAGTTTGGATTCTGGTCTCAGTTTCGCTAGCAGTTTCGCTAGGCAGTTTCGCTGTGTGCACGGGCAGCACTTTCGCTAGGCAATACCCGATGACATAGTTTCGCTAGGCTAGTTTCGCTCGAAACTGTTGGCACAGTTTCGCTAGCCTAGTTTCGCCCGAAACTGGTTTGAACTTTCGTTCAGGGAATTTCGCTCGGTAGATTCGCTCGAGCTGGTCTGGTCGGTTTACCCGGCGACACTGCAGTTTCGCTGCATAGTGTCGCTGGAAGGAGATATACATAGTTTCGCTATATAGTTTCGCCCAGAGAACAGTACAGTTTCGCTGGTCGCGAAAAACACATAAATCAGCCTAAAAATCAATCTAACAGCTTCCATATTACATGCAATTCATTATCTAGCATACATAACCATTTACCAACATAAATCAGTAAGCTTTAACACCTTAATCATGGGTTTTCATCATCAAATCACCAAAATACATTTAAAACCCTAAATGACCTAATCTAGCATAAATCTTCATCATGGATGGATTTCACACGTAAAGTTACTGACTTTATAATAGAACTAGCAATCCTAAGCAACATATCAGAAGATCAAGTGATTCCATGGAGGTTTGGTCATACTTTTTAAGAAAACACATAGAAAACATAAAAATGGGGGTTTTGGGACTCACGGTTCGATCTCCAAGCTTGATGGATGATGGTTCGGGGCTGAGATCTCGATGGCTCGGTGTGAATCTCGGCTGACCAGATTTCCAGGAGAAAGATGGAGTGTGTGTGTGTTTTTGTGTAAAGGAGGCAAATGGAGAAACTAGGGTTTATTAAGATATTATATATCAGAGCCTAGTTTCGCTGGCAGTTTCGCTGGCCAGGCGAAACTAGCTCTGATCACGAGTGAGCCAATAGACTGCCGGGCGACACTATAGTTTCGCCCGGTAGTTTCGCTGGTTACCAAAAGTGGTCAATTTCACATTCTAAGCAAGATAAACACGATTCATAAATTGTCATGCTATTCACAATACTAAATCATGTATTTAAATCACATTGCACATAATGACAATAACTAGTTAAACACATAACACATATGGGCGGGTTCGGTGATCAACCAAAGGACGTGGACGTATTCGGCCTAGTTAAGCATTAGTTACTAAGTTAACACTTATAACGTAACTAACGGAAATGTCTAACGGAAGTAAACCTTGAAATTCTCGGATGTCACAGAGACAGTGTGAAGATTCAAGACAAGTTCAAGCTGCCGGCCGAACTAGGTCCGAACCTGAGGTTCGGACTAGCCGAACTTGGAGTTCGGACGGAGATCGGCCCAGACGCATATATTTAGGAACTTGTGCTTTGAATGTGACAACTAGAAGAGAGAGACCAGTTCTTAACTATATGTTTTGAGAGTGTTTCTCTAGAGAGCTTAAGAGAGAGTTTGTAATTGAGTCTTTGTTGATTTCAATAAAACAAACTATTATTTACGTCTCGTGTTAACTCTACAATCCAGCAAACCTATAATAAGATCCGTCTTACGGTTTTTCACGAATTGAAAATAAAGCAATTTCGGGTTTTTACGCGATTTTGGTACACGATTCGTTGTTTACCGGGAATCTCGGATTAATTTGGTAATCGTATATCAAATTCAAAATTTTTATGAGTCTAATAATCAATTATCATGTCACGAGTCCTCACACACTTGATCGAGTCGCGGATCGTTGGTGAATTGCCCAAAATCGGTATGTACGCCAAAACCAACCAAAATTGCATGTTTTTAACTAATTTGAGCATACATTTGAGTTACATGACGTATTTATTATCTTTTTGAGTAGATTATACTTGGTAATCATGATGAGAGTGTTAAATGGGTGTTTTGGGAGAAAACGGGACTCGAAAACGAAGAACCGAGCACGCAAAACGATGAAACAGCAACTTAATGTTCGGGTGAGCTCTAGGCATATCACCTGGGTCTATGGGTAGCCATAGGTGATACGCATGAAACCTTTTTTTCAGCAAACCCTAATTGATCCCCTATTTAAGGATAATTAGCCACCATGCTCTCCATTTTCAGCCCCCACTCCCTCTTGAACGGCTAAATACCTCTGTAAATCATATTTTCAAACCCTAATCATCATCTTGAAGGTTGAAGATTAAAGATCAAAGCTTGATTCCTCCCTCTTCATCCCTTTCTTCATCTTTTCGGTTTACCAGTAAGTGATCATCTTCATCCCATCTCATCAAGATTAGACCTTTATGGGTTTTTTATGAGTAGATTTATGTTTTAAATCATCTATCCATCTAAATCTATTGATTTATTGATAATTTGGTGAGGTGATACATATGATATGGGTCCAATCCTAAACTAAGGGTAAGGTCAAAGGTCCTTATTTGACTATTTGTGACGCCCACTCCTAGACTTGGCCCTAGGAGCGGTCACGCATCGGATTTACTCATGAACACAAGGTACAACAGAGATAACTAAAGCAGCGGAAATAAAAACTTTTATTCATATGCCAAGTATTACATAGTAAGAGAGACAAATACAAAAGAGAAATAAACATCTCCACGCCAGTTTTAAAAAATGTCTTCTCTTGATAGCTTGACATTGTCTTGATAGTATATGCCACCTAGTTCCTGCTCACATCTCAGCCTTCCTTTTTCGATCCGAAGGTCCAGCCTCATCTGACATACATAACTTAACAAGTCAGCTTACGCTGGTGAGTTCTACGTTTTGGGAAAACTTTACCTTTCGAAGGCACTTAGGTTTGTCAAACACATTTCTGCAATTAGACAATCAAACACAAAGCATATAGCACATATATTCACATATTCTAACCTCGTGTATAGACTAACCTTCTGTTGCTTTGTCATCCTTGTCTCATATTAAGATGCTATCTTAGGAAAATAGTGTTTCTATTTGCTTTACGAACACATCGTGTAGCAATGGTCCCTTTAGTTTTGACACTATATAGCTTTGACGCTATCTGGCTTTGACGCCGCTTAGCTTTGACGCTTTCTGGCTTTGACCGCCGCTTGGTTTTGACACCATTGGGACAACACTATTTAACTTCTTGTTTCAGAAGCCCCTTACTCACCATCTTTTCTCGATTACCATCCTTAATCTATTCTACTAGAAACACCGAAATGGCAATCTATCTTTCCTCTAATCATCACCATACAATCAATACATATAACATGCAATTATAACAATTGAAAGTATTTTCACAGAACGTTATGTATATCAGCCCAAAATGGTTTAAAGCATTTAAACAATTTAAAAGAGGGCTCATAGAACTCACCTTAGGTTGCGAAGTAGTTTCTTGCCTTATTCCTTCGTGAAACTAACTTGCTTTAACGTGATGTCCCTAGCAAGACATCCTAGAGGTTACAAGCGGTCATTAAGGCTAACCCCATTATCCTAAACCCAATCTCTTGTTGGTTTAACATCCATTTGTCTAAATAACCGTTTTGCCCCTTATGAGAAAAAGTATTCTTTTAGTGATACTTATGAAGAGGTGCATTCCTATAAGTAAACGCTCACTTCGGGATCGCCCAGTGAAGCGTATGCCATGTCCCAGTTGGGATTTATGCGACAACGCCACTATGCCAGAAACCCCAGTGTACAGGCGCCACCCTTCCAGTCCGCACCAACTTCTAGATATCCGAGTAACTCGGTACATTCAATACTTTATCAAAACCCATGTTTTAACTTATATATACTTAGTACATATATATAATTATGTTCTTTTGTTGAATATTATTACCCTTGCCCAAGTCTTTATGCCCTTGATGAGTGATTCTCATGACCGACCGTATAGGCGTTATCACGACCAGGAGGCGGGATTACTATGAGATATCACCCATATTTGTGTTTTAGTTTGGTGATGATCATGACCGACCGTATAGGCGTTATCACGACCAGGAGGCGGAATTACTATGATCAAAACACCAATGTTTATGTTCTTGTTTTTGGTTTACTTGTTCTTGATAAACCAACATGGTGAAACCATACCAACCCTTCTTTAAACATGAAATTAACTTAAGGATTTCTTAAAACATGTTATTCTAAGGCTTCATACCAAATTTCAACCCATGATTCCCACTAGAACTCCCAATCTCAACAAAACATGTTCAAGAACCTTAATCTTGCATTATTCTTAAAAGGCATATCTAAGTGTTATGAATCATGCAACTAATTGAAGGATTATGTTAAACATACCTTAATTTGATCTATTCCAGAAGATGGGCTCCTAACTCCCTTTGAATCTTCAAAAATGCAAGCTAGAGTGTTCTTGGTGTTCTTGAGGTTTCTTAGAGGTTTTAGGTTGATTTTAGGTGAATTAGCAAGGAAAAATGGATGGATCCATGGTCTATTTATAGCCAAGAGTGTCTCACATGCTTCTTACAAGTGTCCTAGTGACTAAGCATGAGAATTGACACCTAGCATGGTGACTAATCATGAGAATTGACACCTAGCATGGTGACTAATCATTCATATAACATATAAACATATATATATTTTTTTTTAATAATCTAATCCGATTTACCTTATGCATAGTTTATTGTTATAACTTTAAATACGCATTTCTTAACATTTTAACATGTTAATCACATAAACACATATACGACACATATTTTCACATAAAAATATATAAAAACATATATATTTATTACCTTTAGATTTTGGGGTGTTACAACTCTCCCCTCCTTAAACAAGGTTTCGTCCTCGAAACCTGTTCAGGCTTCAAACAACTCAGGATGAGATTTTCGCATCTCGTCCTCTCTTTCCCATGTAGACTCAGAACCCTTCTTGTGCATCCATTGCACCCTAATCATTGGAATGGTCTTATTCCTAAGCCTTTTGTCATATCGATCTATAATTGCAACGGGCCTTTCTACAAGTGATAATGTGTCATCGATTTCAATCTCATCTAAGGGTATTATTTGCGACTCATCCACCACACACTTCCTCAAATGTGATACATGGAATGTTGGGTGAATTCCAGACATTTCATCAGGTAGTTCTAGTCGATAAGCAACTTCTCCTACACGTTCTGAAATTCGAAAAGGTCCTACGAACCTCGGGCCTAACTTACCCCTCTTGCGAAAGCGAATAATATTCTTCCAAGGGGATACTTTTAATAACACGAAGTCTCCTACTTGGAACTCTATCGGCCTCCTTCTCTTATCTGCATAAGACTTTTGTCGATCCTGAGCAGCCTTTAGTCGTGCCTTGATTGCATCAAGGTTTCGAGCCATATTTTGAACCTCATCTTTGCTTCCTAGTTCTCGTTGTCCTACTTCACCCCAACACACTGGAGTTCTACACCTCCTACCATACAACATTTCGAAAGGTGGCATACCTATGCTAGCATGATAACTGTTGTTGTATGAGAACTTCGCCAGGTGTAGGTGACTATCCCAACTTCCTCCAAAGTCAATAATGCAGGCACGCAACATATCTTCCAGAGTTTGAATCGTTCTCTCACTCTGTCCATCCGTCTGAGGATGATATGCTGTGCTAATATGCAATCTTGACCCCATTTGTTCATGGAACTTCTTCCAAAACCGCGAGGTGAACCGCGTATCCCTATCAGAAACAATAGTTACCAGCACCCCGTGTTGAGCAATAATCTCCTTTGTGAACAACGTAGCTAACTCTTCAGAAGAATGTGTTTCTTTTATAGGTAAGAAACGAGCACTCTTTGTTAGCATGTCCACTATCACCCAGATGGTGTCATAACCTTTAGCTGTTTTGGGTAGCTTGGTTATGAAGTCCATCGTGATATGTTCCCACTTCCATTCGGGAATCTTCAAAGGTTGAAGCTTTCCATAAGGCTTTTGATGCTCAGCTTTAACCTTTGCGCAAGTCAAACACCTATTCACATATTGCATGACATTAAACTTCATACCCGGCCACCAATAGTCTCGTTTTAAGTCTTGGTACATCTTGGTCGCACCAGGATGAATTGAATAGCGTGACTCATGAGCTTCATCTAAAATCTTACCGCGAATCTCACCTAAAAGTGGTACCCACATTCGACCGTACCTAGTCTTAACTCCAAACTCGTTTTCTACTAAGCTTCCAACTTGTCCTACCATCCTTTCCTTCTTGACGTTCTCATCCTTCAACGCCTCGTACTGATCTCTTCGAAGTTGGACCAGAAAATCAGGAGTAACGACTAACTTATATGACTTCACCCTGATTGGAGGATAATCCTCCTTTCTACTCAAAGCATCGGCCACTACGTTGGCCTTACCTGGGTGATACATAATCTCACAGTCGTAATCCTTGATCAACTCTAACCATCTACGCTGCCTCATATTAAGATCCTTTTGCTCGAAGAAGTACCTTAAACTCTTATGATCAGTGTAGATGGTACACTTTACCCCGTACAAATAATGCCTCCATATCTTGAGAGCAAACACAACGGCCGCCAACTCTAAGTCGTGAGTTGGATAGTTTGTCTCATGAGGTTTTAGTTGCCTTGATGCGTAGGCAATGACCTTGCCTCGCTGCATCAAAACACAACCTAAGCCTTGATAAGGAGCATTAGAGTACACTACCAAATCATCAGACCCATCCGGTAAGGATAATACCGGTGCCTGAGTCAATCTGGCTTTTAACTCCTCAAACGCACTCTGCTGACTAGGTCCCCATAAAAACTTAGTGTCCTTCTTGGTTCGCTTAGTGAGTGGCGTTGCAATCCTCGAAAAATCTTGAATAAATCTACGATAATAGCCGGCAAGTCCTAAGAAACTACGAATCTCTGAAGGCGTCTTAGGTGGCTTCCAACTCATTATCGTCTCAATCTTTGCTGGATCTACAAGGATGCCATCCGCGTTTATCACATGACCAAGGAACTGGACTTCCTTAAGCCAAAACGCACATTTTGAAAACTTGGCATATAACTTTTCCTTCCTTAAGGTCTCTAGAACCTCTTTTAAATGCATCGCGTGATCCTGCTCATTCCTGGAATAAATTAAAATGTCATCTATGAACACAATTGCAAATCGGTCCAACATAGGTCGACACACTCTATTCATGAGATCCATGAAAGCTGCAGGGGCATTTGTCAACCCAAATGACATTACCAGAAATTCATAATGACCATAACGCGTGCGAAAAGCTGTCTTTTTGATATCTTCATCCCTAATCTTAAGCTGATGATACCCTGACCTTAGATCTATCTTAGAGAACCAACTCGCTCCTTGTAGCTGGTCGAATAAATCATCGATCCTAGGCAAAGGATATCTATTCTTAATGGTTAGCTTATTTAGATCCCTATAGTCGATGCACATTCTCATAGTTCCATCCTTCTTTTTGACAAAAAGAACTGGAGCACCCCAAGGTGAGATGCTTGGTCTAATAAACCCTTTGTCAAGCAAGTCTTCCAATTGTGACATCAACTCTTCCATCTCTGATGGAGCTAACCTATAAGGTGACTTCGCTACAGGTTGGGCTCCTGGCACTAAGTCGATTCTAAACTTTATCTCTCGATCAGGAGGGATGCCGGGTAGTTCTTCTGGAAACACGTCTGGAAATTGGCATACTACTGGCACATCTTTTAGCTCCTTAGTCTTTATTCTTGAGTCAATAGCATAAGCAAGGTATGCCTTGCATCCTTGACTTATGAACTTCTGCGCCTTGATCATTGAAATGATCTTTACTGCTGAGCTATCACGATCTCCATAAATGGATAAGATTTGCCCGGTTGGCGCTCGAAGTTGAACCTTCTTTTGATTACAGATAATCTGTGCATCGTACTCTGCAAGCCAATCCATTCCTAATACCACATCGAAACCTCCTAACGCCATAGGGAATAACTTAATAGGTAGTTTGTACCCTTCTAACTCTATTAAGCAGTTATCTACTACCTCGGTAATCCTAATACTTTTCCCTGAGGCAATCTCGACCTCGAATGGTCTATTAGCCCTAACAGTTGGTCTATCAAAAAGCTCACAGAATTTATGCGAAACAAAGCTCCTACTAGCACCAGAGTCAAATAACACAGAAGCAGGCACATTATTAACGAGAAACGTACCTGAAACTACATCGGGTGTTATCTTGGCTTCGGTGGTAGTCAGGGTATAAGCTCTACCCTTCGCCTTTGGAGCCTCTTTCGCCTTTGGTGGTTCTGAATTCTTCACCAACTTGGGGCAGTTTGTCCTGATATGATCGGGGCTTCCACACTCGAAACACTTCCTTGGATCAGGACAACGATTGGCAAAGTGACCTTCCTTCCCGCACTTATATCAGCCAGTTGTCACTATCCTACACTCTCCATAGTGATTCTTATTACACTTGTTACACAAGGGCTTGCTGCCCTTTGATCCATTCTTTTGCTTTTTGCGGTGACCCCCGTCATTCTTCTTCGAACCTTCAGCTGTCTCCATCCACTTTCTCTTAGACTCCCCTGGTCTACCTCCTACTCCGTACATCTCACTATAAAGATTGGAGCTTAGATTCACCGTTGCCTTGAACGTTCTAGGCTCAATAGCCTTAATGAATTCCCTAACTCGGCCAGGGAGGCCTTGGACATATCGTTTCACCCTTTGAGCTTCAGGAGTGACTAACGCAGACAACAATCTTGCCATAGCATTGAACTTGGACGTATATTCCCGATGCGTCATGTTTCCAGCTTCGAGCAACAAGAAGTCCTTCTCCAACTGATCCAGCTCTCCCTTAGGGCAGAAATCTTTGAGGACTAACTTTTTCAAGTCGTCCCACTTCATCGCGGCGATAGCTACACTCCCTTCAGTCTGCCTAACCATTCCCCACCAGTGCAATGCTTCAGATACAAACGAGTGAGCGGCGTACTTTACTGCTTGATCTTCTCTGCACCCACTGATCTCAATAACTGCTTCCATCTCATGAATCCATTCGAAAGTAGCTATTGCGTCCTTCTTGCCATCATACGAAGGGGGTTTGCAACCACAGAATGTCTTGAAAGAACATCCTCGACCTCCTTATCCTTCCTCCATATCCCCTGAGTCATTCCTATTCCCGTTGTTATTTCCTCCACCTCCCGTCCCGTTGGCTCCACCAACGCCTCTTTGGACTTGGGCTATTGTTTGCGCGACAATAGCCGCTACTTGTTCGCTAGTGAACGTATTAGTTTCGACGTTAGCTTCAGGTTCGGGATTCGCTCGCGTGGTTCTCCTAACTATTCTACCGTCGTTGTCATTTCCACGACTTCCTCTAGCCATTTCCTACATTAAGATGAGTGACATTTTAGGATTTATGTGACGTAGAGTTTCCAAGTTTTGAATACATGATAAACAGATAAGCGCAGACGTCAATACGTTTATTTGTATATAATGTCTTCAAAACTTAGCTACATCTATTCACATGCATCCTTTGTGTCCACATCCTAAGTCCCTACTTCCATTGACAACGTATCCTATCGTCAAATGAATTATCTCGCACTTGGCCTCATAATAACCAGTATTTAAGATATACTTATATAGTTAATACCAAATTGCAGTAGCTAATTGCAATTGGGTATTTCCCATACCCATATACTCTAAATCCAGTCTATTATGTTCCTAATGCAACGTTCTACCTATGGGCATAAATATCAATACTGGCATTTGTCTCATCTTACTTGGCCTTCCCAGAGTCCTAGTTTAAGTCTAGACACCGCAATAGTATCTAAATCTCTTAAACCAAGGCTCTGATACCAACTTGTGACGCCCACTCCTAGACTTGGCCCTAGGAGCGGTCACGCATCGGATTTACTCATGAACACAAGGTACAACAGAGATAACTAAAGCAGCGGAAATAAAAACTTTTATTCATATGCCAAGTATTACATAGTAAGAGAGACCAATACAAAAGAGAAATAAACATCTCCACGCCAGTTTTCAAAAATGTCTTCTCTTGATAGCTTGACATTGTCTTGATAGTATATGCCACCTAGTTCCTGCTCACATCTCAGCCTTCCTTTTTCGATCCGAAGGTCCAGCCTCATCTGACATACATAACTTAACAAGTCAGCTTACGTTGGTGAGTTCTACGTTTTGGGAAAACTTTACCTTTCGAAGGCACTTAGGTTTGTCAAACACATTTCTGCAATTAGACAATCAAACACAAAGCATATAGCACATATATTCACATAATCTAACCTCGTGTATAGACTAACCTTCTGTTGCTTTGTCATCCTTGTCTCATATTAAATGCTATCTTAGGGAAATAGTGTTTCTATTTGCTTTACGAACACATCGTGTAGCAATGGTCCCTTTAGTTTTGATACTATATAGCTTTGACGCTATCTGGCTTTGACGCCGCTTAGCTTTGACGCTTTCTGGCTTTGACGCCGCTTGGTTTTGACACCATTGGGACAACACTATTTAACTTCTTGTTTCAGAAGCCCCTTACTCACCATCTTTTCTCGATTACCATCCTTAATCTATTCTACTAGAAACACCGAAATGGCAATCTATCTTTCCTCTAATCATCACCATACAATCAATACATATAACATGCAATTATAACAATTGAAAGTATTTTCACAGAACGTTATGTATATCAGCCCAAAATGGTTTAAAGCATTTAAACAATTTAAAAGAGGGCTCATAGAACTCACCTTAGGTTGCGAAGTAGTTTCTTGCCTTATTCCTTCGTGAAACTAACTTGCTTTAACGTGATGTCCCTAGCAAGACATCCTAGAGGTTACAAGCGGTCATTAAGGCTAACCCCATTATCCTAAACCCAATCTCTTGTTGGTTTAACATCCATTTGTCTAAATAACCGTTTTGCCCCTTATGAGAAAAAGTATTCTTTTAGTGATACTTATGAAGAGGTGCATTCCTATAAGTAAACGCTCACTTCGGGATCGCCCAGTGAAGCGTATGCCATGTCCCAGTTGGGATTTATGCGACAACGCCACTATGCCAGAAACCCCAGTGTACAGGCGCCACCCTTCCAGTCCGCACCAACTTCTAGATATCCGAGTAACTCGGTACATTCAATACTTTATCAAAACCCATGTTTTAACTTATATATACTTAGTACATATATATAATTATGTTCTTTTGTTGAATATTATTACCCTTGCCCAAGTCTTTATGCCCTTGATGAGTGATTCTCATGACCGACCGTATAGGCGTTATCACGACCAGGAGGCGGGATTACTATGAGATATCACCCATATTTGTGTTTTAGTTTGGTGATGATCATGACCGACCGTATAGGCGTTATCACGACCAGGAGGCGGAATTACTATGATCAAAACACCAATGTTTATGTTCTTGTTTTTGGTTTACTTGTTCTTGATAAACCAACATGGTGAAACCATACCAACCCTTCTTTAAACATGAAATTAACTTAAGGATTTCTTAAAACATGTTATTCTAAGGCTTCATACCAAATTTCAACCCATGATTCCCACTAGAACTCCCAATCTCAACAAAACATGTTCAAGAACCTTAATCTTGCATTATTCTTAAAAGGCATATCTAAGTGTTATGAATCATGCAACTAATTGAAGGATTATGTTAAACATACCTTAATTTGATCTATTCCAGAAGATGGGCTCCTAACTCTCTTTGAATCTTCAAAAATGCAAGCTAGAGTGTTCTTGGTGTTCTTGAGGTTTCTTAGAGGTTTTAGGTTGATTTTAGGTGAATTAGCAAGGAAAAATGGATGGATCCATGGTCTATTTATAGCCAAGAGTGTCTCACATGCTTCTTACAAGTGTCCTAGTGACTAAGCATGAGAATTGACACCTAGCATGGTGACTAATCATGAGAATTGACACCTAGCATGGTGACTAATCATTCATATAACATATAAACATATATATATATTTTTTTAATAATCTAATCCGATTTACCTTATGCATAGTTTATTGTTATAACTTTAAATACGCATTTCTTAACATTTTAACATGTTAATCACATAAACACATATACGACACATATTTTCACATAAAAATATATAAAAACATATATATTTATTACCTTTAGATTTTCGGGTGTTACACTATTTATATGAAAGTCAACCCAAGCCAATGAAAGTCAAAATAACTCAATATGCACATAATTTTTAGCAATCTTATGAAGGGTAGTCTTAGATCTATCATGCAACCCTAGATCTAATCAAAATATATCATGAAGTATAAAGATTTAACTAATTCTAACATGGATCTAATCACTTAACATCGTCAAACCAGTACATGACATGGGTCGAGTTATTTTTAGACATAACTGGCATAACCCTAAACATATCTAATCATATGAGACATGTATCTAAACATTTGATGAAATGAGGGGGCTGACTTGATCATAATAAACTTAGATCTAACATTAAATATGGAGCATGATATAGGGTTATGCCAGTCATTTAGGGCATACAAGTCCAACAATAATGTCCAAACATATTGATTGAACCCTAGATGACATACAAATTGTAGATCTAGTCCTCTTAGGTCACAAAAATACCAACTTGATGATCATAACATGTAGATCTAGTCCAAAAAACCAAGCATAAGTTAGACCAAGTCATTTGGAAGCATAAAAATGTAAACTTGAAGAACAAATTCCTAGATCTAGGTCTAGATGACATGCATGCAGTATATCTTAACATTTCAAATCATAAAAATGTAATCTCGATGATTAATGTCATAGATCTATACATAAAAATCAAGTCTTGCTAGACAAAACCCTAGACAAAGCATATATCAACCATCAAGAACGTAGATCTATGCAATCGAGTCGTCGAGTTGTGAGATTAAGCTATTTAATTATTTAATTGATTATTTATATAATCTTCCTCTATCTTGCTAGTCGACAAGATTATCATCGGGTCTATCTTTTCTTATTTCGTGCTGTTATTTCTCTCAAATTGTGTCCCCGCATTAGGTGAGTATTCATAGCACCTCTTTATTTAAACGATTTGGGGTGCAACATGTATCGTATTCAAAACCCTTACTCGATATTCTTTACTCTAAAACTACATGCGATTTATATGTTGTTATGTGTACTCTTGTATGTTGACTTGTGTGTTTATTTATGGCTGATTGTGATCAAGTTCGTTATCATGTTCGCACTCGCGTGACATTAGTTGTAAAAAGCCGGGGTTACGATGATAGATCTATTGGCTTGACAAGCCCACTTGGCTTGCCTCGCATGTGGCGCCTTGTGATTGAAACCTTGAGGTCAGGGTTGGCTCATGCACCCCTATTTAACACATTGGCTTGCAAGTTTTAATCTATGTAGTACACTAAACCTATGTTAACTCACCAACTATTTGTAGTTGGCCTTTATTTTATACGTGTTGCAGGTTATGTAGTTTGATGATGTTTTGCATGATTGATGACACCATAGGATCGCATGTGGACTTAGTGTGACCTAAATAATTAAGTTAAATTATTTCGTTGTTGTTGAATTATATCATATAATTTATTGATTACTTATGTTATATGAACTGGGTTGATTAAGAATATCGCAACATTAATTAGTGTTGTGTGCATCTGAACAATCATTGCGCCTCGACATATTCCGTCGTTGGTTGGGGTGTGACAGCTAAGTGTCTCACTTGTGCTAAGGAATTACATGTAAGGAAATACAAATAGAGACGAGATTAGAGTTATACAAAAAATGGGCTAAAACATGGGCCCAAGCTAACAACCCCAATCAAAATTACACAAACCAACAATCTCCTACATGGAGACTTGATCATCTTACTGCAATCCACTATAACACATCTACGTCTTGTAATTTTTCTTAATCTTCTTGGTTGTAGCAGCCTTTTTATTAGTTAACATTAGAAGGCTCATTGACCCCCCTGGGTCTAAGCTCCAACACATCTTTCATCTTAAGGACTGCCCCAAGCTCATCCTTGATCCCTACCGACTCCCACTGAGGCAAACTATCAGATCTTGAGATGCCATGAGAACAAACAACACCCTCCATATTAAACATGTAATCAACTGGAGAGGCTTAAACCATTTACTGGTTCTCTTAACCGTTTGTTGTCTGGTACCTCTAACTAAGCATAACCCGTGCTCGCACCGCTATGAAAACCCCTGATTGGTAACTTTCAACTTCTCCTAACACATTCAACCTGAATCTACTGTGATTATTGGTTTATCTTATGCAAATTAAACTTTCTTATGCCCACTAGACTCTATGAACCGGACTTTGGTATTCTTCTGTACTGGGGCAAAACAATACATTTGAAGATAGCAAAATCTATTAGAACAGATTCTAGTCCATGTAGTAAGCCCGATACAAACATATGTCATCGCAAAGCAATATGTGTCAAAAGTTCTGAAAGCTCCCTTTGAAGCTAAAAGCCTATTTGGTTCGTATAATTTTTATGATTGAATTGGAATCCTTCAAAGAAAATAAAATTGATCCCTTTCATGTGTTTGGTTGGCAGAATGCAATGGAGTCCTTTATAATAATCTTGTCTGGTTTGCACATTTGTCATAGGAATTGGAATATAAATAATAACAAATGATAGAATTACTCTTTATTGTAGTTCACCAAGTTACTATTTATTTTATCATTAAAAATAAGAAATAAGAATTAAGACTCGTCAATAGAGAGTTTTCAAACAAATTCTCATATTATTGTATTTGAAGTTTCAATAACATATTTAAAAAGACATACACCAACATAATACATTCTAATCAATTGGTAAATTTGAAGACTCAAGCATGCTTTTTGTAAAATTATTCCTAAATGTATTCCACTCATTTAAAGTCCCAATAGATGTTACATTATCCTCGTTGACATCTTCAATGCTGCTTTTTTTCCCCTACCCGCTACACCCTCTCTCTCAAATGGATTAATTGGCTTTTCCACAACTATGAAGTAGACAACATGCCATTATGATCTTGTTTTTTAAGTCAATGTTATCCCTTAAAATTCTCCACCTTGCCTTCAAAATACCTAAACACCTTTCGATAATATTTCTTGCGAATGAAAGAACAATGTCCCATATCGATGAATATGGTGATGAATGAAAGACACGTGATGATGAAGATGATGGATGAAACGAAAAAAAAAATGAATTAATTTGATGAAATGATAGAGAATTGAGACAAAGAGTGATGAAGTGATAAAGAATGTGAACCACTATTGAAAATAGGGTGTTGCCAATCAAACATAAATGAGTTTGTGTAATTTATTTCAATTCCATTCCAGTTTTGAGTTTTTTCTATCCAAAATAAGTGTAATTGTTGGAACTAAAATCAATGTGACTGACGCCATCAAATCTGTTTACCGAAGCATTCGATTGAAGAATCCATGTGAATTAATTCAGAGACACGGGTTGTGATGATCGAGGCTTGCAGTTTGGACCGAAGACCGTTTTCCAGAAAAGTCAACCGTTCGGGTCAACGGTCAACGTAAAAGTCAACGGAAGATCGGTTCGAGCGAGTCAAGCTTCGTATTAATTAAATCAACTTTGATTTAATTAATATTTATTTTTATTTCATTTACTTGTAATTCTGTTCAGTTTTTATGTTTTTACTATTGTTAGTCACCCTCACTATATATATAGTGAGGGTGCCCCATTCATTATGTAGAGAGTCTCCAAATGGATGGATGATGACTCTTTAGGATGTTGAGATTTCCATTCGAGAGAGAGAGAGTGAGTCATGGATTTCTAGAGAGAGAGTGTTGTCATGATTTCTCGAATGTAATCATTCGATTAATGAAATCATTCGATTGTTCATCATCTTTCTTATGTTTATGATTATCTTTGATTCTTCTTCATCTTCATCTTTTTATGGGTTTTTGAATCTGAACCTCGTTGTTGCTCAAGATCAGGATTCTTGATGTGAAAATCGGTCCTGACAGTAATTATAAAACTTATTTTTAAAAATGGTTGATATGAATATTATTTACCAAAATGAGTGTTTTCTTGAAAATTACCCTGTCACTCCTGTTTCTTATCAGTTAGATATTTTCTTTTGATTAATTATGATAATTTTTAGAAGGCTTTTTTTCTTTAAATATCAGTTTTATTAATTTAAAATGTTTTCTTTTGATTTTTTAGTAGAAAAGTGGTCAATTTTATTAATAAAACTAATGTATAGTGGAAAAGAATTTGGGTGTTAGATCAAGAAAATACACAAGAAAACCATTTAAAAGTCGGATCTTATAAACCTTCCAGATAAGCATTTGAATAAAAAAACAAGAGTAAATTATGATTTTGGTCCCCCTGGTTTGATTAGTTTAACCATTTTAGTCCAAAAATGCATTTTTCAACATATCAGGCCCTGAGGTTGCTCTTTTATAACGATTTTGGTCCCTAACACTAACTATTTTATAATTTTTGGTTAACTGTAAGGGTATTGTAGTTTTTTTGCACTTAAGGGGCTATTAAGTAAAACTAAAATTATAGGCACTATTTATGTAATTAGTGTCAATTAGAATTAAGGGTTCATCTGGTATTTATTTTGAAAAAAAAACTACTCTCTAATCATCAATCGATTATGTTCGAAGTCCTTTATATGTCGTTTGCAAAGAAACGATTGAGGGTTTTTACCTAAAAAACAATCGATGTAACGTTGAACACTATAAAGACGATATTTCTCCTCCGCTGATATCACCACCACATACTATAGTTAAACTGGCAGTGATGACTACCCTACAACCATGTATGAACTCCCTAGTGATTAGATAGCGACATGCCTCACCGATAATATCGTTCCCCCTCTTGTTCGGCATTTAGATGCGGCGAATCTAGTGTTTCGACAAATGGGAAGAGACGGGATTTTGGATGGTGGTGCTAGTGGGCTGCATCATACAAAAATGGTCCTGTTTAATCTTGCACATGAAAGCTCGATGTTTAATATGCACGTAAATGATAACTTCTAACTTTCTTCTTAGTTTGTGTATTATTTTATGGGATTTTTTGGGGGCACAACTCGTGGCAATATTGCCCCATAAACCCCATAACAAATTAGTTGAATGATATAGTATAGATTATTGAATGAAGAAATCAAGGATCTCCTCAAAATTAGTGTAAAAATACATACATTCATTTCGGAGTAATGGCTTCCAGAAAAAGTCAAATAAGTATTATTGGTTTCTTAAATTTCATGTTTCGGATTCTTAATGAGTTTAATAAGAGAAGAGATTAAAAGAGTTTCTTTAATGAATCGGTTAATTTCAATTTATTTGGGAAGCGGAAGGAAAGTTATTTGGAAAGCGGAAGGAAAAGTAGTGATTTAGATTCCTCTTATATTGAAAGAAGACCCGAGAAAGGAGAAAAGAGTTATCTGGGTTAATGAGAACATGTTCCCGATTTGGGTTTTGTGATATGCCACATGCTGTTGAGGTGCTGTTAAGATTATAGACTTGCTACAGATGGAGATGGATTTAGAGAAAAGGTGAAGAAGATGAACAGCGAGCGGGTGGCTGTGATGATATTGGCCGGCTATTCTTGGTGGTGGAGGTGGACGAATGTAAGGAATATTGCAGTTGATATTCCGATTGAAGTCTAGTTTTGTAGCAGTTCTGGTTGAACTAGGTTCAAGCGGAAGTCTTAGTTCAAGCGGAGAAGACTATTCAACCGGAAGAAGCAATTTTGTCCAGATGCGAATATACCGGGTGAACTCTATTATCCACCAGATAATGAGTTCAACTGGACTTTTCCTGCATAGTATTTTCAGCAGTCTAATCCCTGCAAAAGCTTTCTGGTTTATTCCTTTTGTATCAAAGCCGCTCTCCTAAAGTAGTATGTTGCTGATCACACGCCATGAAGTCTATCAATCGAAAATTATTCTTTTGGTAGTATAGTTGACATTTGTAATCAACGGTCTAGATGATCGTATAGAAATCAATGGCTGTCCTTGATTTCCCTTATCACTATATATAGCATAGTCAGTTCTCAACATTTGTATGCATGAATCTATGCAAGACACTGTGTAACATTGTTGAGTTAATGCAAATAGTGCCGATTATATTTTACTTCGTGTGTTACTATATTTATGCAAACAACTATTATTCACAAGTGTTAACCGATTAAGTAGAGTGGAGATTAACTTAATTCCGCAAGGTTAATGTTAGAAGTAAATCTTGTAATCTAACTAAGTGTTTAATATCTCGATCCTACAAGTGGCATCAGAGCCTTGGCTCTCACTTTGAAGACTCTAAGTGCTTTAAGGTTGATATTTACTTGTTTACTCTACTGCATTTTAAGCTTTTCTCTTTCTGAAAACTTTCAAAATGAACGATCTTACTCTTGTTTCTTCAAACGGTAGCACAAACAAACCACACATGTTCACATGTGATGATTTTGACACATAGAAGTTCTGTATGGAGGGGTTTATTCAAAGTTTAGACCACCGTATTTGGAAGTCACTGACTATTGGTCCAACTGTTATAACTGTACCATCTGCTGATGATGAAGAGGTTCTAATTCCAAAATCACCTGAGAAATAGACAGACATTGATCACAAGTCACTTGAGCCGGACTTCAAGGCCTACTGTACCTTGCCAGCACCGCTACCCAACTCCATAATCGTTAGATTTAAGGGGTATAAAACTGCATTTGACTTGTAGAATGCTCTCAATGAGATGTATGAAGGAACAAGTGAGGTTAAAGAAAACAAAAAGGACATTTTAAAACAAAAATATGAAAAAATTTCAGTTACAACCAGTATCTTCTCTTTGTTTCTCTACTTGATGAGCTTCAAAGGGCAGATGTAAATCTTGAACAAGCTGATGTTAACAGAAAGTTTCTAAGGTCACTACCTGTTATGTTGACTGTTTATACAGTAAGCACAAGAGAGTTCAAAAACCTTAAGAAAATAAAACTGAGTGAACTTCATGGTATCTTATGTGCCTATGAAATGGAGATAAATCTCAAACAGAACTCAAATCCTGAATCACTCAGCCACAGTCTACTGCTCTTGTCACAACAAATTTTCAAAGCCAAAGAAATGTGAACTCTAACTTCTCAAATGAGTCATCCTTGGTAAATTTTTCTAAAAATGTCTCTCATAACTTTCAAAACAGTCACATGCCTTTGTAGTCACTAACTCACACTCTAACTTCACACGTGAAGATTTAGAATGTATTGGTGCAGATGACTTAGAGGAGATGGACATACTTACAAAACTTGCCATGGTCTCAGTAAGAGCCCAACATTTCTATAAACGTACTGGGAGGACTTACAATGGAGTCAAAAATGCCCCTATTGGTCTTGAAAAAATCAAGGTCAAGTGTTATAACTGTCACTAACTAGGACACTTTGCAAGAGAATTGCCAAATCTAAGAAAAGAAAATCTGTTCCAGTTTCAAGCTCAGGCTAAATCACATGGAAGCCATCATCAAAACAACAGCAGCAACAAGAACAACAACACTCATAGCGCTTCAAACTCACAGCCACCACCACCAAAACCGAGCAAAAGTGGAAACAACAACAGCAGCAACTCTATAGCAGCTATAGCTAACCAAACGGAGTATGTTGACTGGGAGGAAGTTATCACGAAGTTTGAGCCAATCAACCATGCTCTTATGGCAAAAGAAGAATCATCACCTGCTCAGGTAAAATCTATCCCTGAGAAAGTGCTAGCACACTTGTGCTCTCCTGCTTGTGTTGAACAAGTGGAAAGATATAGGAATCACAACTCTAAGTTAATTGAAGAAGTTTCAAATTTAAAGGAGTCAAAGGAATGTTTTGGAAAAACGGAAAGCTCATATATTTCAAAAGTCACTATTTTAAATAATGAAGTTGAGCAACTAATACAAACTAACTCAAATTTGGAAACTCAAATTGATGATTTAATTTCCAAGTTGAATGCTTCAGGAAAGGAAACCCAACATGCTAAGGCAGATGTGGGTGCACTTGAAGTAAAACTGACTGAAGCTCAATTCACCTGTGATAAATTTCAAAAAGCAAATGAAAAGGCTGAAAAACTTTGGAAGGGTGCCATGTATGGAAAAACTGGAATTGGTTATACATCTGTGAAACCACCCAGTGATTACTTACCAATAATTGAACCAATTTCAGCTTTACAAACTGAATGCACAGTTAGTTTAACCGTTGATGATACTGCTCCAGTAACTGTTGTTGAAAAGAAATGTGAATCTGTTGAAACTGAAATCAGTGATGCAAGCACCTATGTATCAGCTGATTAATCAAAAAATTTGAAACCTACATTTTTTGTTCCTCCACCTACTTTTTATGAACCTAAGGACTCAAAAGTTGGAGGAAAACATGTTAAAAATGTCAAAACTAGCAAAGGTCAAACTTTTGGTAAAACAATTTTTAGTCAAGAAACAAGTGAAAGGTCACCTAGATACACTCAATCTTATGACTCTTCTAGAGTTCCTGAGTGTATAGTTTGTGGAAATTTGGGTCATTTGGCAGCTGTTTGTTACTATAATCCTCTGAATAGAAATCAATCCTCAAAAGCTAAAACTGCGAAATGTCAAAATTTGGCAAAGAAACTAACATGAAAAGTTTCACCTGTTAAGAGTCATACAATGAAGTAAGTTGAGTCTGATTCAAACAAGGTTTTAATTGGAAATGAAAGAAATGTCAGTTTATCTGTTTTCAAGCAAAACAATTTTCCGGCTGAACTTCAAGCGTAACAACTTTCTACTTGAACTCAGGTTCAACTGGAAAACAAGAAAAATTTCAGGTCAGTTATTGCTTTGAAACAAAGACCATCAGTGAGATTTTGTTAAAATTATGAAGTGTTTGAAAGTCAAGGAAGAAGAATCCTTCAAGAGGAAAAGTCAATCCTCGTAACCTTTTTCAAATGGAAAGAAAGTCTGGTCAAAATGAGTTTTTAACTAGTTCAAGAGGAAGTTCATCTTTTCCACTTCAAGGTGAAAAGTTTGTCAAAAATAGTTTTGCATCACAAAAGTATGCTGCTTCACCAGAAAGAACTAAAGTTTCAAGTCAAAATTCAGTCCCAACCAGTAACTTTGCAAAACCTGAGTCTAACAAACAGAGAAAGTTCAGGGAATTTAGAGAGAGAAAGGAATTAGAAAGAAAGTAAAAAATAGGAAGTGAGAGATTTCAACAAAGTTCACATCAAGATTTAGACTTTGAAAATGATGACTTGTTCACTGAGCAACCTATTTTGAGTACTTTAGTACTCAAAGAGTACAAGTATAACGATGCTTTGGGAAGACCCAGGACCACAAAGGCTTGCGTCCCTTACAAAAACTAATCAATTTCTAATGTGTTCATGTGCAAAATAAAAGTTAAGATCGACTTTGGATCGTTGATAGTGGATGCACCAGCCACATGATAAGGAATAAAAACATCTTAGAAAATATAAAAATACACAATGGAGGATCTATTGCATTTGGAAGCAACAAGGGGTACATCTCAGCACAAGGAGATGTTACAAAATGTTCGGTAAGCTTTGATAGAGTCTTGTTGGTACTTTAAATTTTAACTTACTTAATGTCTCACAAATGTGTGACAAGAGGATAAATGTTTTGTTTAATGAGAAAGAGGCAATCATACTGAAATTTGAAATCAAAATTCCTGAGGAAATAATTTTGCTTAGAGCACCCAGGAAGAAGGTTTGTATGTATTGGATATGTCAGTTGCTGCACCCACCAGTGGCACTGCTTGTTTTATATCCAAAGCCTCAGTTAATGAGTCTGATCTTTGGCATAGAAGGCTAGGGCATGTAATTTACAAGAACATGAACAGAATTGTCAATCTTGGTTTAGTCAAGGGTCTTCCTGCTAAACAATTTACTTGTTTTGAGCACTACGTGCCTTGCCTCAAGGGTAAGCAACACAAGTCATCCTTCAAGCCAAAAGCTGAAATTTCTATCTCACAACCCTTGGAATTGCTGCACATGGACCTTTTTGGGCCAACAAGGGTAATGAGTTTGGGAAAAAGGTCATACTATTTTGTAATAATTGATGATTTTACCAGATATACTTGGGTTTTCTTCTTAAAAACAAAAGATGAAACAACTGAATTGTTAAAAACTCTTGTGATCCAATTGGAAAATCAGTCAAAATTCAAGGTTAAAACAATTAGGTGTGACAATGACACAAAATTTAAAAATCATGTTTTAAATTCTTTTTGTGAAGAAAAAGGCATAACAAAACACCATATGAGCTTTGAGAAATAGAAAACCAAACATTTATTTGTTTAAATATTTTGGGTGACATGTTACTATTCTTATAACCAAAGAGATATTTCCAAAGTTTGCTGAAAAGGCAGATAATGGATATTTTGTTAGATATTCTGGTGTGTCAGAGGCATACAGGGTATACAACAAGAGAACTAAGGTTGTTGAAAAAACTCTGAATGTTTTCTTTAATGAAAAATCCAAGAACAACTTTACTTCTTAGCCCACTTGGTTGTATGACATTGATTCACTAACCACCGCCTTCAACATAACTGTTGAGAAGTCTGTAAGTAATTTAGTACAGGAACACGAAATCAAATCTTCAGCTGGTGAACATTAGAGGATGAATACAAAGATTTTCTCAATCGACCCTCCATTCTTCTCTTCACTCAGCTCCAAGCCTTTGAAGCCAACTTTTGTAAACAACTCTACTGAATTCATCTCTATTGAAGCGGATGCTATTCCGGTTTAAAACCAAGCGGAAGCATCTCCGTCTCAAGTTCAACCGGAAAATGGCATTTCAGATTCTTTGGAGAATTTTGACTCTGGATTCACTGAGCCTTCAAATACAAATGATTTTTTATCAAATGAACTCAGTTTTGAACATGAATCCTATGGGTGAATGCCTAGTTCTCAAGAGTTAAACACAACCCCCAATCCCATCTCACAAGTTGATGTGATACTCCCTCAACTCAATGTTCCAACAAATGGAAGAAGCCATGAGTTCCCAATGTTTCAAGATAGAAGAATCAGCAAGTATCATCATTTGGAGAATGTTATTGGAGATGTGTTGGCTCCTGTGCTGACAAGGTAAATCTGTTGATGAAAACATTTGCTTGCATGCTGCATTTCTGTCACAAGAAGTTCCTACCAAGGTAACTGAAGCTCTAAAAGACAACATTTAGGTAGAAGCTATGCAAGAAGAACTGTTTCAGTTCAACAAACATAAGGTATGGGAATTGGTTGATTTGCACGAAGGGGCAGAACCAATTGGTACCAAATGGGTGTTTTAGGAATAAAAAGGATGATAGGGGTATTGTAATCAAGAACAAATCAAGGTTAATAGTGCAAGGGTATGCTCAAGAGGAAGGTATTGATTATGATGAAGTTTTTGCTCCCGTAGCCAGACTTGAAGCCATTAAAATCTTTTTGGCTTATGCAGCATTCAAGAACTTCCAAGTGTTTCAAGGATGTTAAAGTTCCTTTCGCTATGGGTTACTAGATCAAGAAGTGTATGTATGTCAACCTCCAGGTTTTGATGACCCACAATATCCTAACAGAGTGTGTAAGCTTATCAAAGCTTTATATGGTCTTAAACAAGCTCCTAGAACCTGGTATGAAACTCTTTCAAACTATCTCTTGGAGAATGGGTATAGGAGAGGAGAAATTGACAAACGACTCTTCATCAAGAAAGTTGGTAAAGACATGTTGATGGTTCAGATATATGTGGATGACATCATCTTTGGTTCCTCCAATTCTGCTCTTTGTAAAGAATTTGAAGCTCTTATGCAAGCTAAGTTTGAGATGAGCTCAATGGGAGAACTCAGTTTCTACTTGGGGCTGCAAGTGAAGTAAACTGCATCTGGTATTCTCTTGAATCAATCTAAATATATTCGAGATATTTTTAAACTTTTTGATATGAAGTCAACTTCTAGCACCAAGACTTCCATCTCCACATCCCATAAGCTCACAAGTGACTCAAGTCGATCTCTGATATATCTCACAACAAGTAGGACCGACATTATGTTCAGTGTTTGCCTATGTGCTAGATACCTAGCATCACCAAAAGAATCCCACATGTTGGCAATTAAAAGAATATTCAGATATATGAAGGGTAAACCTAAGTTAGGTTAGTAGGCATCCTAAGAATTCTAACTTCACCTTCAAAGCATTCACTGACAGTGATTATCGAGGTTGCAACTTGGATAAGAAGTCAACTTCAGGCGGATGTCAGTTTCTAGGGGAGAGACTTGTATCATGGTAATGCAAGAAACAAACCTGTGTTTCTGCTTCTACTGCTGAAGCTGAGTATATTGCTACTTCAAACTGCTGTGGCCAAGTCCTGTGAATTCAAAATCAATGCTAGACTATGAAATCACATTCGTGGAAACTCCCATCTTTGTTGACAACAATAGTGCCATTTCAATCACCAATAACCCTGTGAAGCACTCCAAAACAAAGCACATCGACATCAGGTATCATTTGATTAGAGACTGTGTTGAAAAGAATTTTATCAAATTGCTTAAAGTTCACACGGAGAACCAATTAGCTGATTTATTCACAAAAGCTTTTGATGAGACAAGATTTTTCTACCTCATTACAGCAATTGGTATGATGAACTTTGATTAAAATATTTTTCAGAACCCTTTAATAAAGAAGACCTTTGTGTCAAAAAGTCCGTCTCTTGATACAAAAAAGAAAAAGAAAAAGAAAATCTTTGTGTTAATTAAAAACCATTTTTGTTTCATAGTCTGTAACTTCTGTCACACTATGAAATTTAACACAAGTCATTTTAAAAAATTCATGTGTTTTAGTTTTTCGTTTCAAGTTCCGGTTCAACCTGTGAGACAAACGACTTTGACAATCTCCGGGTGAACATCAACCGGAAACAAGCTTTGTTATATACGTAGAAAAGTTTTTGAAAACAATTCTTCCAAGCGGAATAATGTCCGCTTGAAATTCAGACGGAAGAAATTTGGTTTTTAAAATATAGGAGAAAATGGGTTCCGCTTGAACTTCTGGGTCAACGGTCAAAGATGCTTTACATTTAGTTACCCGGAAGGCACCTTTTTCTAAGCGGATATTCATTGAGTTACCCACTAAAGTTTTAACCATTAAATATCTGAGGTTCAGTAAAATATCTTTAATATAAAGACACGCTTCAGGAGGTTGTACCGTATAAACCCCAAAGCACAGGTCAAATCAGTCACTGAACGGTTATTTCAGATTCTCTCTCCTCTATGTCACCCCACGTCAAAGTTACCGTCATTCCTCATTTTTCTCATAACTTCCACACCCAAAAATTCTCCCGTCTTCTCCAAAATCTCCAAAAACCGTCAAATTTTCTCTCAAAATCCAATAAAGCGATGGCTCCTAAAGCAAGCACAAGTGGCAAACGGCCTGCCGGAAATTCCAAGTTCGCTATAGAACATAACCTGGTGGCATATCTCGAGAACCCAAACAAGACTGATGAATACTCCGGAATGATAGAATTCTTGAAGGAATCACATCTTCATCACGCGCTTACGGTTGAAGCGGTGATTTATGAAGAAATCATGGAAGAATTTTGGTCAAATGCCAAGGTTGTCGAAGACAATGATGGTGCGAAAAGTATCACTTCAAAGGTGAAAGGTATAGATGTGGAAATCGATGAAGCAAAGGTTGAAAAAGTTCTGAAACTGAAAGATGAAGATGGGTATGTCACGATTGATGCCAAGTACTATCTACCACGGTTCCGAGCGGTTGGCTACGGCGGTTCCACCACCAGCAAAACAATTAAAAAGGGGAAACTGCCATATAAGTGGCGTTTTCTTTCCCACATCCTACTGAGGTGTCTAACTATGAAGAAGGGAGGATTTGATGAATTTGCGGCTAAATAAGCATCGGCATTTTACACTATGGTAGAGCGTGAGAATTTCAATTTCTCTCAACTCATTTTTCATGCCCTAAAACTAAATGCTCAAACTTTTTCCTTTTACATGTACCCAAGTTTTTTAACTTGTATTTTAAAAGAGGAATACCCTCAAATTACTTTGAGTGGTAAAGTTTTGCAGCAAAAACTTCTTAATGAGAAGACTTATCAAAACTGGCTGTCAATAAGTCGACATTTCTCGGAAAGGAAACTGACCATCCCATGCCAATTCTGAAGTAGTTTTTGGATGAACTCTCAAATGTTGAGGATCAAACGGAAACTGTTGCTACAACTGAGTAACCTCTCAAGATGACAGGACTATTAACCCTATAGTTCCTGAACGCACATCTGTCCCAACTTCCTCTAACCTTCAAACTTACCAATCCAAAAAGAGGAAGTCATCTACAAAGAACACCACCACTCCTGCCACTTCATCCTCTAAATCCCCTGTTGCCATTTTCAAAAGGCACAAAACTGTGGTTGCTAGGTCTCCTCCACCTATGCCCACTGAACCAACCCTAGCTTCAAGCCCCGCTAAATGCAAAAAGCTCAAGCGGAAGTTAACCAAACTGGGATTATCTCTTAGGGATGAACCTTCTTTTGAGAGGGAGTCATTAGAAAGGATGTACAATCCCTATCCAACAGGTTCTCACCCTTAACTTCCTTATCACCCTTGAGTGACAATGCATTCAATCCTGATCCAAATGAGGGTTATTATTAACTCACCTACCTTATTTCATGAGAACATCCAGATGGATTTGGCCACTGTTGCATTGAACCCCCACTCTACATTGGAGGTGAATCTCAGAAGGGAAGAAGAGATTCATGTAGAAAGGGTTGCTGCTGCACAGGTGTCCCCACTAGAACCCGCTGACAGTAGTAACATCAATAAGACCCGATCTATGGCAATCCTCTATGAATTAGATCCTGCAGGTCCTTCATTGGAACCAAAGGAAACTGAGACAGTTGTGGAGAATCCCATGTGCCAAGAAGCCATGGGTACTAGGCTTGATCAATCTAGGATTGATAGCTTAGTTTTGTCCAGGGGTACTAGTAAAAAGTCAGTTGAGGACAACTATACACTACCTGAATTGAAGACTCTATACAAGTCACTACAGCAGCAGGTGGATGATCTCAATGCCACTGTTGCAACTCTGTTTCAAGATCAAGTCAAACTGTTGAACAAATCACTACACCTTCAGTTGAAGTCAGCTCTTCAAACCCTGACATGGTTCATTCAGTTGAAGCTGATCCTGTCAAATTGGGGGAGAACATTGCTGCTTCACCATCTCAATCTGAGGTTCAATTCAACCATGATATTGAAGAGACAGAGAGACTTCTGGCTGAAGTTAGGTTAACTACATTCAAGAAGGTAGACATTCAACCCTTCTCTGTGGAAGAAAGTTGGGAAACCAAAAGGAACAACCAACTAGTTGTTGTGTCCCCATTCAAAGATCCCACCCCACTTTAACCCAAGTTGTTCAATCTTCAATGCTCATTGCTAGTGCCCTCCCTGAGCACATCAACATGGTGATTAGGCTGATGAGAGATGTGATCATCCCAAGGGAGAAAGCAAATATTCAATCATCAAAGGATGTAGCCTCCAGTAGCAAGGTTATGGTAGAAAATGTGGTGATAGAAGAAGCAACAGCATAGCAAAGTGGAACTGCAGTGGTTGAAACTGAGAGAATGGATGAAAATGTTATGGGTGAAGGTGAGAACACTGAGGTAATAGAGCCAGTTGACAAAGGAACTGAAGTCACCAAACCACATGTGGTGACAGAAGTTCAAGCTGAAGTCCAAGGGGAAGTTCAGGCTGAAGGTCAAGCTAAAACTCATACTCACATTGAGGTAACCAAAATTGATGAAAATGCACCTGATGAAGAAAGAACTGGAAGACTGGGTGAGAACATCTCCATCTTTGGAACTGACCAATTTCCAGAAGTTCGACAGGAGAATCAGCTAGAAGATGAGACTGAGGATGTTGCTGAAACCCTGGTATCTATGCAAACAGTTCAAGCGGATGAGCCAGTTCAAGCGAAAGAACCAGTTATAGCTGATAATGCACTTATGATTGATCAGGCTATGCAAACTGAAGAAGCTGCAGGGCTCAGCAAATTTGTAGAGGATGCTAGAATAGCAGTAGAAATTGAGAGGCTGGCTAAAGAATATCAAGAGGAGTTGGAACTGTATTCAATTGACTTTGCGGTAGAAGGAGTGTTTGAAGAAGCTAAATAGAGATCAACTGAATAGAGAATGCAAATTTATGATTTGGTAAGAACGGATGACAATGAAAAGGATAGGTTGATGAGCATTGTCTCTAGAATGCCTACCAAGTTGGTCAAGAATGATGATAATTATGAACTTCTCAAGAAGGTGAAGAGAATTTTAGTCTTCAGGAACTGGAAAACAGAAGAAGAGGCATACAACATGAAGGTCAAATAACTCTGCAGCTACATTGACTTCCTTTATTAAAAGCCGAGAGGGGATGAATTTGCTGTTGATCACACCCTAGTTATGACGGATCCTTCTACGACCATCTCAGGTATGTCCAAATTGCCATTTATTAAACCTGAACCTGACGTAGAAGATGCAGATGCACTAGTGATGCCACCACCCTTCATAATTGAATTGTTTCCATCCCTTAGACAAAACCAACTATCCTCATTACCAACTTCCAACCTCCTACAAATCATTCAAACCAAGAAAGCAAAAATACATCCATCCCAAATACAAGACCGATAACTTTACTCCATTCACTCCCTTTGACCCAAATACAAAGCCTACCCCAGTTCTTGACATGTCTGATATATTTCCTGAGAGGCACTTACAGCTAGTAAACCACCCTCAAAATCTCCATCACAACCTCCACTCACCATCAGTGAACCATCTACAACCACCATTACCGCACCTCCACCACCACCATTCTCCTCTGCTAAGCCTTCTTCTTCTTCAGTCAAAGGAAAAGAAAATATGCAAACTGAAGAAGAGAAGAAGAAGCTGGTTGTTCATAGAAGGCAAAACAGTCCGAGTGATGACCCAAGTGGGACTGAAACCTGTTGAAGAAGTGACTAGAAGTCAAATTTTGAAGGAATCTTCGAAGATGGTAAATAATCTGATAGCATCAGCTTAGGGGGAGACTGTAAGGAATATCGCAATTGATATTCCGCTTGAAGTCTAATTTTGTAGCAATTCTGGCTGAACTAGGTACAAGCGGAAGTCTCGATTCAAGTGGAGAAGACTATTCAATCCGAAGAAGCAATTTTGTCCAGATGCGAATATTCTAGGTGAACTCTATTATCCACCATATAATGAGTTTAACCGGACTTTTCCTGCATAGTCTTTTCAGCAGTCTAATCCCCGCAAAAGCTTTCTGGTTGCTTCCTTTTGTATCTAAGCCGCTCTCCTAAAGTCGTATGTTGCTGATCACACGCCATCAAGTCCATCAATCGAGTATTATTATTTTGGTAGTATAGTTGACATTTGTAATCAACGGTCTAGATGATCGTATGGAAATCAATGGTTATCATTAATTTCCCCTAGCACATAATATAGCATATTTGGTTCTCAACATTTGTACGCATGAATCTAGCAAGACACTGTGTAATATTGTTGAGTTAATGCAAATAGTGATGAGTATATTTTACTCCGCGTGTTATTATATTTAAGCAAACAACTAATATTCACAAGTGTTAACCGATTAAGTAGAGTGGAGATTAACTTAATTCCGCAAGGTTAATCTTACAAGTAAATCTTGTAATCTAACTAACTATTTAATATCTCGATCCTACAACGAAATTAATGGTAGGGTCAGGATTTTGAAAGGGTTTATTTTTACTAATAAACAAAGTAGCCCTGTAACTATTAAGTAGTTTTACAATTTACATAAATGACCCATAGATGTAGAAAGACTAAAAAAACCTTACAGTCAACAAAATTTTAATATAGTTAGTTTTAGAGACCAAAATTTATATAAAAGTGCAACCTTAGGGCTTGATATGTTAAAAGATTCTTAACGACAAGGATTAAAATTATAATTTACTCCAAAAATAAGGAAATAAACCTTAATGTTAAAATTAAAAGTTGATTAGCTGGATATGCTGACTATATCAGCCAAACTAAATAAATAAAAGATGAAAAATGAAAACAAAACCAACTTGTGTAACTTTAAAAATAATTCTTTTTCAAAACATTAAAACAAAAGGATCTCCAAAAGTGATTTCTCTTGGTTAGTTTATATAGCTGGCGAAGTTATGAGGCAAACAACATGATCCATTTTTTATGACTCTTACGCTAAGTGTAGTGGGTGTGAAATGTTAATTATGGCGTCTCATAGCATCCCGCACACCGCCTCCCGGGATGCTATGAAGGCAAAAGTGGGCTGGAGCGTGATAACTATGGACCCCTCATCCTCAACCTAATTTAAATTTGACCGTTGAATGGCTCTTTCAAACGGTAAAATTTCTAATTTTTAAACACTTTATTCACCTATAAATACCACACACTTTATAAAATTTAATCACACAACTTCTACTACTTCCACTGTATTTCTATATCTTTTAAATTTTCTCTTGAAAATGTTTCCTCACGGTTCACCTTCAGGCGGTCCACCCAATCATTTCCAAGCACCAGGAAGAAAGGGTGATAACTACCAACCACCACCGACACCAGCCGAAGACGGGTTGCTTGCTTACATTGCTAGTTTGGCATCGCCCGAAACCCCGAACAATAAGGCTACGGCTTCACCCATGGGTACAAGTACAATGCGTTTTTTCAACTAGTTGCTTCTTCCCCTCAACAACAATATAAACCATTTTAACTATATGAACTATATTAAGCCTCTCAACGGTGGATCCCGAAGTGGTGCCCAAAACAAAAAAAAATAGGGATGGGGGATTAAAAACCGAGAAAACGATCCCACAAGAAGGCTATGTAGATGAGGGAGAAGAAAAATGTTCAAGGATGGGACCAAGACGAGGAGTTTGCATTCGCTCGAGCTTGGCTCGACGTGTCAAAAGATCCCGTTGTTGGTAATATTATGCTGATAAATGTTTAAATTTGTAGTTTACTAAATGTTTACCATTTTTTAATATTTTATATTTATAGTTTAATAAATGTTTACTATTTTTTTACATTTTAGATTTTAACAAACCGTCAAGACAAGACGTCATTTTGGGCGAATGTTCGCCAAACGTTCTACGAGCTACTTAAGAGGGAGCCATACTGACCAATGACTCGATATCGGAAAAAATGGAGTTATATCAACAATAAGTGCCAATTTTTCTCCGGCATTTATGGATGGATGCGTAGTGGTTGGGCTAGCGGTGAAAGCAAGATGGACGTTCAAAACAAAGCTACGTTAGAGTACCAATCTGAAAGAGCCCCGTTTCCATAACTCAGGTGCTGGAAGCTACTTCAAGACATTCCCATTTGGATGTCGCAACCAAATATGACACAGAGGACTAGATGAGCATCATAACAGTTAAAAACGTCGACTTTTGCAGATCCCGTATCTCAACATTCGAACACTCGGATGTTAACCTACATGATACCGATAACGAGGATGAAACTGCACCGATTCAGGAGGAGCTTCCTAGACCGATCGGTCGGGACCACTCAAAGGGGAAAAGAGCAGCTTCGTCATCTAGCCGACGTCGAGCTCTCCCCCACGCCCCCCCCCCCCGGCACAAAGGGGAGGGAGCTGAAAATTTCAACCTGGGAAGTAACGCAAAACTACTCCGAGTTAACGAACCGGCACGAACACTAGCAATTAGGTTGAGGGAGCGGATCAAGGAACAATATGGACTCAAGATTTTATTTTTTTTTGAAGTTATTAGTTTTTTTGGCTATGCAATTTTTTTTATTTTTTAATTTATGTTTTTATTTAATTAAAGATTATTTTTTAAGTTTTTTATTAAAAATTTTAAAACAAAGTAATAATTATGTAATGATTAGGAGGAGCTTCATGACTACATCATTCTTACTCATGGAGCCCCTTGCTGACCGGGCTGCTATGTAACAAGATTTGCCCAACCGTTACACGTACCCTTAAACAGTTCAAAGAATTTTTAATTCCCAAAAATTAGAAAATTTATATTATATTTTAATTATTTGTAACCACAGGAGTATCTATAATTTCCTATGAGTAGATTTTGTGTTGGTGCAATTTTTGATGACAACATCTTAGATATTAGAACTAGTATGTTTGTAGTATTTTAGTTAATTGTAATTAGCATTGGTTGTAACCTTTGCGTTTTATCCGGTTGTAAAACTCGAATAGTACGAAATTTTTAAGCATTTTTTTGTTTTTGGTTTAATAATAATCGGAAGGATTTCAAGTATTCACAAACTTATATATGCTATCAAATAATAGTTTTGGATGTTTCATAATCATTTTCAAGAACAAAGAATTGAATTGATAGATTTTAGAGTAATTTATTTGTTTACAACGCAAACAATGAAAGTTATGGTTTTTTCGCGCGATTTCGGTATTAACCGGGAGATCATAAATTTGGGCATGGCATGTCAATTTGAGTATTAGTTCAGTATAGTATACCTAAATCACATCACAAAACATCACACACAAATTTAAGTCTTGAAACATTGATGATTAATCAAAAAGTGATACATGCGATAATTTGCATGCAAACCGTGTTATGTTGAATTAAGTGTGCGAACTTATTTCGATATATGACATGTTTATATTCATTGTAATTGGTCTGATGGTGGTTAAGATGATGAGAAATTAATAAAATGATAAATCGAAGAAAATCATGGTCGAAATCGGCAAATAACGAAGAAACGAGCGCGCGAATGGAGAAACCGACCAAGCAAGGTCTATCCTGGGCGGCTCGTGGACCATGAGCCTAAAAGATAATAGAATACTGAAATAACTAGATGTCTATAATTGATAATTAGGTTACAATATATAGAGCTCGTGAGGAACCCTAGACACCTAATTAGGCCCGTGGGCTAATACTAATAAACTCTAATAATATATTCTAATACTCCCCCACAGTCAGAGCGGTAGAAAATCAGATGCGAAATACTGAAAAACAATAAAAACATAAAGATACTAATAAAAACTAAAAGAAACTAGCTTCAATCTTGATTCTTGACTCGTAAGTCCAAAATTCTGCAAACGGCTCAGAACAGTTGCATCCCTGGAACAAACAAAACTTGGCTTTAGTTCCTTTCACGACTTCATCCTGTCTTCTTTTTTATAATTTTGTTATTTTTTATCTTAGCATCCAGTAAGCGGTATCTTACATCTGTAGATCGAGTGATGAGATCCGTAGATCTAATAAAAAATAAATGGTGAAGGCCGGTGACTATGGTCGAACAACGATCTTCGAAAAAGAGAAGAAAAAAAGATTCGATTAAACCGTTGGTAAATCAGTTAACGATCGATGACATCGGATCGTGGTCCGGTTAGAGAAGACGAGCAACAAAGAGGAAAAGGAATGACGAAGACCGGTGATCGTGATCAAACGACAGTGAACTTGTTCATACCACTAGTCAGACAATAGGAAACAGATGCTTTGATAAAAACGGATGCCAAACGAGTAGAGATGAATAAAAGGTGCACCAAGAAATCAATCGGTGGCTACATCTTATTTTGTTTTTCAAAGAATAAAAGCTACAATCATATTAATATTCATCAGCCGACTTTGCAGAGGAATAGATTAACGGAAATAACAATTCGATTAGAACAAAAAAAATAGACATCGAAATAACTGGATGTCTATTATTGATAATTAGGTTACAATTACAATATATAGAGCTCGTGAGGAACCCTAGACACCTAATTAGGCTCGTGGGCTAATACTAATAAACTCTAATAATATATTCCAATAAAGCCTACCCTGGTGACCTTCCCATGGTCTGCTACTAGGTTATGATGGTGAAAAACCCTAATATCGGGTATTTAAGACATAACAACCCCATTTATCCCCAATTTTTCACCCTAAAACCACCATTAGCCTTCTAAAACCTTAGTTTATCATCCTCCATCACCTCTTTGAAGATTTTTGCTTGAATCATGTGGATCTAAGATCAAAACTATCACCATATTCATCCTCTTTGTAACACCCACACCAAAAAAAACCCCATATTATATTATATATATTTCACCGTAAATTATTCACGTTGTTTTTACGAACAATTACACGACATTTTCTAGGACGAAAGAACCATAATCGGTAACAATATAAATAATACTTGGTGCATGTCCACCTTTACACAAAAATCAAATAAATATATGTACATGATAACCCGTCTAGTATCTCAACCAATTCCAATTCCTATCGTTATTCTAATTAACTCGTAAAGTCCGTCTTTCACACCAATACAATATGTTCAAACCTAATGAGCACCTAGTAAGCCCATTAGGCATCTAATAAGCCCATTAAGTATCTAGCAAATTAAGCCTTTGGCAAGCACAATGAGCCTATTAAGAGTTTACGAATCACCCAAGCCCATTAAAATTGGATTTGGGCCATGGGCTAGTAACCGAATTAATTGGGCTATCCAATTTTGGGCCATGTCATATCTACGGGTTAGTAGGCCTAGTTAGTATAATCGATTTGGGTCGTGATTAACTAAGCCCAACTAGGTGTTCTCGGTTGGGTCTTAAATAGTAACCATGAAACCCACTTTAAATGATCGGTTTTGGCCATATTAACCTAATAGCTTTGGGCTCTTAAACCAGATATCCTAATACCCACTTGAATCCATCCGAACCCAAGTCCAAACTCGTCCACATTAGGAACCCCGATTTATAACCAAGTACAAACTTGAGAGGCCAGAATGTAAATATCTCAACCAATCACCCTTCGTGCATTCAAATGGCCCAATGAGTGAGGTTTGCTTGCAAATCTTTTCCAAATCCCCTACACACAATGAAAACTCATGCAAAGACCCATACTCCTATTCGTCACTTTGGGCGACTTGGGTTTAGAAAACAGCTACTCACAACCCACTATCCTCTCACTTTGCTTGCAACACACACACCCGCACTCCCCTCATTTTCTCGTCTCCTCAACCGGCCACCAACACACCACCCACTCATCACCATTCAACCACCATTATCAACCGTTTACCACCACCCAAACTCATCATCACCAACTATCATATCCCAAGCAAATACCCGAATGCATAGATGTCACTAATACATTATCACCCATGATCAAGGTATAATTTGTCTTTCCTTATTCCTATTCGTTTCGTGACATGCGACCCACATTTAACTAAACATTTTATTGTCTAAGGTTGCAATGGATACACACATGGATATATCCAAGACAACCTCTCGTCTAACCCATACTCACGATCCTCGAAGGTATAACCTTTTCTTGTTCTTTCTTTCATTTCATTCGTTAGGCTTAAGCTCATTGGTTGCGTATTCCTAAACGGTCGAGATATAGGCTAACCCCAAACTTTAAAACATTAAAATGTCACAAA
>JBCNJP010000008.1:36612291-36645291 GCA_039602395.1 Deinandra increscens subsp. villosa | reverse complement strand
AACTATAAGGACCAAATTTAGCAGCTTGATTGAATGAAGCTTTAATGTCTTTTAACTTGTTAGCTTCAACCAACTGTGCAGCAACGATTTCTTCATTCAACTGCTTTTCATCTTTTTCAATCTTCTTGCCAAACGAAACGACTACCTCATTAGATATAAACCCACCAGAAACAAACTTTAAAGTATCTTTATCAATCAAACTTTCCTCATTTTCCACTTGCTTGCTTGAAACCTTTGATTTCTTCTTCTCAGATTCTTTAGAAGCAAATTCAGAATAATCACCCATTATTTCAGAAGATTTGACATCAGCCAGAGGATCAGTTTGAACCAATGGAGGTGGTAATTGATTGAATACTTATCCGCCAAACAATCGTTTGAAATTCTCATCGTTGCACAAATAACTTGTGAACAAATGTGAAATATTCAAATTATTTAGTTGACGATTCAAATCCAGAATTTGAACATTTGAATCTGATATCTTTTTCTGAGCTTCACCCAAAACCTTTTCTGATTCTATCAGCTATTCTGAAACTCTGTTAGACAAAGACTTTTCTCTTCTCACTTTATCATGGGCATCAAACATTTCCTGTGTAACCTTTTCCACATTTCCTTGATAAAATCTCTACATTTCTTGTCAACAATTTGTTTTCTTTTGTCAGGTCGGTGACTTTGTCTTATAATTTTTACTAGAGGACTTGATAATCATTATTCGAAACCATGATTTCATCATAAGCTTTCTGAAGTTCAAAATTGGTAACCAGAAGTGATTCCACTCTTGGTTTTGATTTCTTATACAATGCATCGAAATCTCCAACAGCATCCTTTGCTTCGAACTCCCATTTTTCAACCTTTGAAGCTAACTCAACATTTTCATTTTGTAACTTTAAGATCTGTTCTTTATTGTCACTTACCATCTCATCCAATCTTGCTTTTAGCTCTAAAACCTCTTCTATCAACACCTTCTTTTCTTGTTCTAACATTGCATTAGCTTAAAAAAAATCTCATCAGAAACTTCAAACTATCTTTTGTAACCTTCCATCTCTTCTTCTTTCTCTTTCTTTTCACTAACCAATCCATCATTTTCAGAAATCAATTCTCGAATCTTTCTTTCTTTTTGAGCACAAAATTCACATGTTGACTCATACCCAATAACTTCAGAATCACTTGTTTCAGATGCACTTGTTTGAGATTCAGAATCACTTGATTCAACTTGCATATTAGCCATCAATGCATAATTTTCTGAAGAATGAACTAGAAATGCAGATTCATCCGGAAACTCTGCAGCCCAATCATAACCTTCCTCGGTCACCAGTACTTTTGCATCTTTATTATGATTATGAATATTTGAAGTACTTGGTTTAGAAGACGTTTGCTTACATTCGCGAGCAAAATGTCCTAATTTGGAATATTTGTAACATTTCAGTTTAGACTTATCTAAACCCAGTTTGCATCCTTGAAGTATAGAACTCTTGCCATGTTTATCCATAAACCTTCTTCCTCTTTCAACAAGCATTGCAAACTGCCAATCCAAATCTAATTTGTGCAACTGATCATCATCCATTTGTTTTAGATCCTCCGAAACCAAACCAGAATTACTAATTTGACTAAATATGGTTCCAGATGAAGATGATATGAAAGCAGACAATAAAATAGCTACATCTTCGGTTGCTTGATTAGAAGTAGTCTTGCTTGATGATCTATCAGGAATAGTAAAACTGCAACCCCAAGAATAACCAGTATTCTCAGACTTTCCAGTAAGAAATGCTGTCAATGGTGGATTACTGCTTGAAATAGAATGTGATTTTGTTTTAGCATGCACAGTGGCAGAGTTCTCTCCAAAATATACCTCGGGATTATGAACAGATGGAGGTGCTGACTTTTTCACAAGTAATTCCATTTCCCGAGCTTGTAATTTTCTTATCAACTAATTGAATGTCCAACTTGAGTAGTTAGGATCATTAGACAACATCATCACAAAATTCTCTCACTTTTCGGGTAGAGCTTCCAGAAATTTTTCCTTTAATTCATCATTTTCTTTCTTAACACCTACAATGTCAAGTTCATTAATCAAATGTGAAAACCTTGCAATCAAATATGTGATCTTCTCATTCTCACAAAGCCCGAAATTGTCAAACTCTTTCTTCAAAACTTTCTTTCGAGTATTCTTGTACTGATCATTACCCTCACATCTTTCCTTAATAGCATCCCATAATTGTTTCGAAGTTGGAAGATTCTTAAACTGATGTATCAAATCTTTGGGTAATGCCATCGTGAGAAAACTATAAGTTTTCTTTTCTCTTGCAAATACCTTCTTATCGTCAGGCTCAAAATCACTTATCGATTTTGGTAAAGTATTAGCAATCAACGGATACTCATATTGTTTTTCAATCTGAATCCAACAATCAACATCTTGTGAGTATATGTAAGATTCAAATCTTTTCTTCCAGTTATGATAATCTTCCAATCGAAGTAATTTAGAAACTTTTGAGTTGTTCGAATTTCATTATCATAGTTCACCATGGCTTGCATCGAGGTTTGCATAGCTGAAAACGCTTGAAAATCACTAATATTGAAGTTAAAAATCGAATGTCAATACTTCAAACTAAAAAACGGAGGTCTTCTAAGCAGATTTTGGGAGTCAATCTAAGGGTATTGGCCGTTACACCACTAAAAGTATAGATCTCGTCGAAACGAACGTTTTGGCTAGTATTAGCTCCCGTAACTCTTAACGGTTCTCAAGTTACGTCAGTTTTAGTGAACAACACTTTTCTCCCAACGTACCAAAACTTCTCAGCGTATCAAAATCTTCCAACGTATCAATCTACGTACCAGACCAAATCAGCAGACCAAACTAACTCAGCGTACCAGATGCGGACCAGATGACTTCAACGTACCAGACCACCCTCAGCGTACCAGTTTGGTACGGAGTAACTGTCAGCGGACCAGTGAATAACCGTCGCGGACCAAACTTGAAGATTATCTTTCGGACCAGATTTCAGCGTACCAGAAACTGATGAATATTGCCTTGCGTACCAGAAGCGTACCAAAGGCATACCAGCTGTTCTTCGAGCGTACCAACGACGTACGAAACTGAGATCGACAGATTTTTAAAATTTTCAACTTTTGGGACTGGAATTTGACTCAGTGAGGGGCGAAAACTCACTAAGAACACTCAGAAATCATTTTTGACCTTAGAATCACTCCGAATTGAGAAAAATAGATGAAAAACGAAGAAAACTTAAACTTTCTCTCTCTAAAATTTCGAAATAGACCAAATCAAAGCAGTACAGCAACCTGGATTTGCTCTGATACCACTTATAAAACTAGGAGCGGATCTTACTACTGCATGATTTGGTCAATCAGATAATAACAACGGTAAATAAAGCTTTGCTTTATTGATTCACAAAGAGGTACAAGCTAGAGAGAGAAACACACTTAGATACACACAGTTAAAATAAATGCCTTGAATCTACACTCGCATTGATTGCATGGTTTTCTAACCTTTAATAAATGTATCTTATGTTTTGTATAAAATCACTACAGTCCTTGATGAAATCATAGGTATATCCATTGTTAATTTCTTAGAAGATATAAATATGTTCTATAAGAGCTACCAATAACATAACACATAGACAGTATATAACTTTAGCTAAATTTGCAAATCAAACAATATTAAATGTTCAAAAGAAGGTTATACAAGAGCATCAATGCTTTCTTCTCGAGCATTATAAATCTCTCTTTATCAAAGAAGAGCTGAACTGATGGTGATGTGTCTTGGGGATCAATATAAGTTCCTAATATTTGCTTAAAATCTAAAATATATATATATATATATATAGGGGAGGGATATAATGAATACCTCTCCGAGTTTGGAAAACCGTGAAAACCAAGCTAAAAAATTCGATTTTTGTTCCAATTTTTTTATGGTGATTCTCTAAGTTAAAAAAAACCCCTTTATGCAAAAAAATAAAAAAACGCCTAGTAAAAAAATTAAAAAAATATATTTTATAACCGATGTTACATATGTAACAGTAGTTATAAAATATTTTTTTTAATATTTACTAGACGTTTTTTTTTACTTTTTTGCATCAAGGGGGTTTTTTTTTAACTTAGAGAATCAACATAAAAAATCGGAACAAAAACCGAATTTTTTAGCTTGGTTTTCCAAACTCGGAGAGGTTTTCATTTTATCCTTCCTCTCTCTCTATATATATATAGCCCCATTTTGATTAAAAAATTAAAGTAGAACATCGAATACAAGAACTACCATGCAATTAACACAAAATGCTATAAAAATGAATGGAGGAACTAAGGTTTAAAATTTTCATAACCATTATATAACAATTAGAAAGATTCTATAAGCAATGATTTTGACTTTGCTTAACGCTTGACTTTTTTGTTTAAGAATGGTACAAAAGGTTAAGTACTCATTGATACAAATTGACACGGGTTGCGAAATAATGAATACCCACGGCATAAAAACATTATTATGTGTTATATAGTAAGATGAAAGATACCGAGGTACATATATACCTGCAACAACATACTATCTAAGGTAAATGTAACATAACCATACTATACATTGATCTTACTTAGAGTATCCATCAACATTTTGTGATTTCATCTTCATCTGCAGTAGTATCCAATTTCACAGTATCACTTTTTGGTTATGTCACATCATCTCTAAAACTCCATGCATTCTGAGATACATATAAATCCTATAAAAACCACCAATCACTAATAGAATAACTCTAATTTGATTTAGAATCACTTAAACATGATAAACCAATTCCCAACGGGATCAATATTAAATGTAAAAAAAGAAGCAGGTGTACAAGAATCAAACCATACCCACTTTAAGAAACCCAAACCAAGAAATCAAGAACCATCAAACAATAATGAGGTCGAACTTAAACTATAAATATCATTGAGACGAACGTTTTGGCTGGTATTAGCTCCCGTAACTCTTAACGGTTCTCAAGTTACGTCAGTTTTAGTGAACAACACTTTTCTGCCAGCGTACCAAAACTTCTCAGCGTATCAAAATCTTCCAACATACCAATCTACGTACAAGACCAAATCAGAAGACCAAACCAACTCAGCGTACTAGATGCGGACCAGATGACTTCATCGTACCAGACCACCCTCAGTGTACCAGTTTGGTACGGAGGAACTGTCAGCGGAACAGTGAATAACCGTCGCGGACCAAACCTAAAGATTGTCTTCCGTACCAGATTTCAGCGTACCAGAAACTGATGAATATTACCTTGCGTACCAGAAACGTACCAAAGGCGTACCAGCTGTTCTTCGAGTGTACCAACGACGTACGAAACTGAGATCGACGGATTTTTCAAACTTTCAACTTTTGGGACTGGAATTTGATTCAATGAGGTGCGAAAACTCACTAGGAACACTCAGAAATCATTTTTGACCATAGAATCACTCAAAATTGAGAAAAATAGATTAAAAACAAAGAAAAACCAAACGTTCTCTCACTAAACTTTCAAAATGGACCAAATCAAAGCAGTAGAGCAACCTGGATTGCGCTGATACCACTTATAAAACCACGGAATGGATCTTACTACTACATGATTTGGTTAATCAGATAATAACAACGGTAAATAAAGCTTTGCTTTATTGATTCACAAATAGGTACAAGCTATAGAGAGAAACCCACTCAGATACACACAGTTAAAACAAATGCCTTGAATCTGCACTCGTATTGATTGCATGCTTTTCAAACCTTTAAGAAAATGTATCTTATGTTTTGTATAAAATCACTACAGTCCTTGATGAAATCATACGTATATCCATTGTTAATTTCTTAGAAGATATAAATGTGTTCTAAAAGAGCTACCAATAACATAACACATAGACACTATATAACTTTAGCTAAATTTGCAAATCAGACAATATTAAAATATGAAAAGAAGGTTATACAAGAGCATCAATGCTTTCTTCTCGAGCATTATAAATCTCTCTTTATCAAAGAAGAGCTGAACTGATGGTGATGTGTCTTAGGGATCAATATAAGTTCATAATATTTGATTAAAATCTAATATATATATATATATATATATATATATATATATATATAGCCCCATTTTGATTGAAAAATTAAAATAGAACATCTAATACAAGAACTACCATGAAATTAACACAAAATGCTATAAAAAAGAATGGAGGAACTAAGGTTTAAAGTTTTCATAACCATTGTATAACAATTAGAAAGATTCTATAAGAAATACTTTTGACTATGCTTAACGCTTGACTTTTCTGTTTAAAAATGGTACAAAAGGTTAAGTACTCATTGATACAAATTGACACGGGTTGCGAAATAATGAATACCCACGACATAAAAACATTATTATGTGTTATATAGTAACATGAAAGATGTCAAGGTACATATATACCTGCAACAACATACTATCTAAGGTAAATGCAAGATAACCATACTATACATTGACCTTACTTAGAGTATCCATCAACATTTTGTGATTTCATCTTCAGCTGCTGTAGTATCCAATTTCACAGTATCACTTTTTGGTTATTTCACATCATTTCTAAAACTCCATGCATTCTGAGATACATATAAATCCTATAACAACCACCAGTCACTAATAGAATAACTCTAATTTGATTTAGAATCACTTAAACATGATAAACCAATTCCCAACGGGATCAATATTAAATGTAAAAAAAAAAGCAGGTGTACAAGAATCAAACCATACCCACTTTGAGAAACCCAAACCAAGAAATCAAGATTCATCAAACTATAATGAGGTCGAACTTAAACAATAGATCTCATGGAGACGAACGTTTTGGCTGGTATTAGCTCCCGTAACTCTTAACGGTTCTCAAGTTACGTCAGTTTTAGTGAACAACCCTTTTCTGCCGGCGTACCAAAACTTCTCAGCGTATCAAAATCTTCCAACGTACCAATCTACGTACCAGACCAAATCAGCGGAAAAAATCAACTCAGCGTACCAGATGCTGACCAGATGACTTCAGCGTACCAGACCACCCTCAACATACCTATTTGGTACGGAGTAACTGTCAGCAGACCAGTGAATAACCGTCACAGACCAAACTTGAAGATTGTCTTCCGGACCAGATTTCAGCGTACCAGAAACTGATGAATATTACCTTGCGTACCAGAATCGTACTAATGGCGTACCAGCTGTTCTCTGAGCGTACCAACGACGTACGAACCTAAGATCGATGGATTTTTCAAACTTTCGACTTTTAGGACTGGAATTTGATTCAATGAGGTGCGAAAACTCATTAGGAACACTCAGAAATCATTTTTGACCTTAGAATCACTCAGAACTGAGAAAAATAGATGAAAAACGAAGAAAACCCAAACTTTCTCTCTCTAAAATTTCAAAATAGACCAAATCAAAGGAGTAGGGCAACCTGGATTGCTCTGATACCACTTATAAAACCACGGAACGCATCTTACTACTTCATGATATGGTCAATCAGATAATAACAACGGTAAATAAAGCTTTGCTTTATTGATTCACAAAGAGGTACAAGCTGGAGAGAGAAACACACTCAGATACACAGTTAAAATAAATGCCTTGAATTTGCACTCGCATTGATTGCATGCTTTTCTAACCTTTAATAACTGTATCTTATGTTTTGTATAAAATCACTATAGTCCTTGATGAAATCATAGGTATATCCATTGTTAATTTCTTAGAAGATATAAATGTGTTCTATTAGAGCTACCAATAACATTACACATAGACAGTATATAACTTTAGCTAAATTTGTAAATCAGACAATAATAAATGATCAAAAGATGGTTATACAAGAGCATCAATGCTTTCTTCTCGAGCATTATAAATCTCTCTTTATCAAAGAAGAGCTGAACTGATGGTGATGTGTCTTGGGATCTATATAAGTTCCTAATATTTGCATAAAATCTAAAATATATATATATATATATATATATATAGCCCCATTTTGATTACAAAATTAAAATAGAATATTTAATACAAGAACTACCATGAAATTAACATAAAATGCTATAAAAAAGAATGGAGGTACTAAGGTTTAAAATTTTCATAACCATTATATAATAATTAGAAAGATTCTATAAGCAATGCTTTTGACTATGCTTAACGCATAACTTTTTTGTTTAAGAATGGTACAAAAGGTTAAGTACTCATTGATACAAATTGACACGGGTTGCGAAATAATGAATACCCACGACATAAAAACATTATTATGTGTTATATAGTAACATGAAAGATGTCAAGGTACATATATACCTGCAACAACATACTATCTAAGGTAAATGCAAGATAACCATACTATACATTGACCTTACTTAGAGTATCCATCAACATTTTGTGATTTCATCTTCAGCTGCTGTAGTATCCAATTTCACAGTATCACTTTTTGGTTATTTCACATCATTTCTAAAACTCCATGCATTCTGAGATACATATAAATCCTATAACAACCACCAGTCACTAATAGAATAACTCTAATTTGATTTAGAATCACTTAAACATGATAGAACCAATTCCCAACGGGATCAATATTAAATGTAAAAAAAAGCAGGTGTACAAGAATCAAACCATACCCACTTTGAGAAACCCAAACCAAGAAATCAAGAACCATTAAACTATAATGAAATGGAACTTAAACTATATAACTCGTCGAGACGAACGTTTTGGCTGGTATTAGCTCCCGTAACTCTAAACGGTTCTCAAGTTACGTCAGTTATTGTGAACAACATTTTTCTGCTAGCGTACCAAAACTTCTCAGCGTATCAAAATCTTCCAACGTGCCAATCTACGTACCAGACCAAATCAGCAACCAAAACCAACTCAGGGTACCAGATGCGAACCAGATGACTTCAGCGTACTAGACCACCCTCAGCGTACCAGTTTGGTACGGAGTAACTGTCAGCGGACCAGTGAATAACCGTCGCGGACCAAACTTGAAGATTGTCTTCCGGACCAGATTTCAGCGTACCAGAAAGTGATGAATATTTCCTTGCGTACCAGAAGTGTACCAAAGGTGTTGGGAATCGAGATTCCGAGCCAACAAGATTTGGATAGATGTGATTAATACTCAACGGCCACTTAACATTTACCGTCCCGACAACACGGTGAAGAACATGACAACTCAAGACACAAGACTCAACTAAAGAAGATGGCTCTAGTGAATATTATTTATTGTTTAAATATTGTCACTAGTTGGTAGTTTTACTATTATGCCCTTAGTGAGTTTGTTGTATATATAGTAAGTCTTTCTCATGTGAAAGACTTGATGATATATGTCTAGTGAGAGAGAGTTAGTCATGGTTCTTTGAAGCTTGTCAAGGGTTCATGAACTCACCTAGTAAGTTCATGATACCCGGGAATGCATGGGGTAGGTAAAATGTAATCATTCGGTTATCTTTATTTATCTATCATTCCACCTTGTTTATCTATCTATCTTATTCTTCATATATCCATGTTTACACTAGCTTTGCTCATCATCATCATCACATCTCAAACACCATCGTGTTCATATCCGGGTGTTCATTTGTTTCTACAAAAATGAGCTACACAAAGACTTGATCCGCTTCCGCAACCAAGGTATTTGGTCACCACCTCGGTTTTTCAATTGGTATCAGAGCCATGGTCGAGATTATGCGACCTCACGGTTGATATCTCAACTTTGTGTTCATATGCTTGTTTTTAAAACAAATGGAGATGTAAACTTTTTAGAAAGATTTTGAACTCCCCTCCATGTCTTTCAAAGTTTATTAAAAAGGTTTTTGAAGTTTTCTTTCTTAGATTAGTCAAAACCTATGTGTTCTTTTGTTTTTTGTGGTGTTCTTGAAAATGTCACTGGGTTTTTGTGTTTGAAATACTGATGTATTTCTTCAAAACTCATTCTATCCATTCAAACTTTTGAATATGAATTTTTATTATTTTAAAGTCAATCTTGTGGATAATAATTCTTCACGGGTATTGTCTAGACATTATTCAAATTCATCTGCCTAGTCACCATCATCGATTGTCAAACCTGCTTTTTCTTTCATACAAAGACAAAGCATGACCATTTTCTTGTTTTGAGTAAAAGTAGACAAGGACATATGCATTATCTGTCATGCGTGCTTTCCACTCTCTCTCTCATAAAACCCATGAACCATGCATTGTCCCATCCAAACTCACACCCTCTCTCATCTACACATCCAATGGACCGTGATTTTCTCTCTCTTCTAAAAACATCATGAGAGAAACCAAAATCATGAGAGTTGCAGGTTGTTATTGTAAACGTTAAAGATGATGGAACTCGGTAAAGAGTTAAAGATGATCTATTACGAGACTGCAGCTCGATGGTACGTTATGAGTGATGGAGGTCGACCACTATGGTTGCCGTTTCGGTCATTATACGAGCAATCTTCAAAGCACATTGAAGATAACAGCAACAATGGTTAACATTAGGGTTTCTGGGTTGCCATGAGAAGATTCTCGTTTTTTCATGGCTGATTCGATATTAGGGTTACCGGGTTAGTGAAGATGACGGTGATGGCAGCAGCTGGGTCATCAAAAGAATGAAAAAGAAACTTACAGGTCTGTGTTTTTCTCAAAAGGAAGAAAAGAACTTCACAGGTTCATGATCCTTGTGCTACTGTTGCTTGAGTGTTGCAGAGAGTTTACTTTCGGTTGTGGGTTGTCGAAGAAAGCAGAAAAGGTGTTGCAGCCACTTGGTTTCTCTCTCCTGTTCCGTTTCATTCATCAGCTGGAAAGAACCTTCAAGCGGAAAACTACATCCGCTTCAACCGGTTCCGCCTCAACTTTGAGCGGAAAATTCGAGCGGAAACTTCGGCCGGAAACCTAGTTCAACCGGAGTTTCAAAGTTCAACTGGAAGTCATAGTTCAACCGGAACAGCGAGTTACCTTCAACCAGAAGCCAACTTCAAGCGGAAAGTTCAACCGGAACTTTGAAGTTCGGCCAGAAAATCGTATTCAACCTGAGTTTTTGAGTTCGACCGGAAAACTTGACTTCGACCGGAAATCTCTTGAATTCAACCGAAAACACTGTTTCAACCGGAAAATCGATGGCTCCGCTCCAACCTTGAACCGGAATATACCATCTCAACCGGAATCCGATTCTGTTCAAGCTCAGGTCATCGGAGATGCAACTGCTTGTAGCTCTACTCACCGGAACTTGATTGTTTTTTTGCTCCTCAGGTCGTCGGAGATATTCCGAAGACCAGAAAACGCACTGATAGAACTTTTGTCCACGGGCGACACTCTTGACCGCCGGAAAAACGGGAATCCAATCAGAAAATGTTCAGGTCAGTATGTTGCTGATGTTCTCCACTGCTCGGAACTAGGTTATCGGGTTGGATCAAGATTATGTTGTGCTGTTGCTCAAAATTTAGACAATGGGTTTTGATCTCGGTGAAGCCCTGATCTCAATTTTGTTTCTCGGATTAAGCTTCTACTCGAGATTACGGGTTCGGTTTGGGTTATTTACAACTGTTGTCAACCTACAACCACAACAAACCTAAATGAAGCCATGATTATCCAATGCAACCTTGATGAATCGTACAATAAGGTACATCGTAGATACCAAGCTATTCTTATTTTTTTTCTTGCTTCGTTATAAGCAGACGTGTTTAGAAGCAATATTGTAGACTAAGGATGTGCACAAGTTTGGGTTTTCTACATTACAATTGAAGATGGGTTAGCCACTGTTGGATTTTGGCTTATTGAATACCAAGGGTATTATGTTGAAAAGGTTGTTTTCGGGTTTTGATCACAACAGAATATGCTTATTTATTTTGCTTGGTTGCAAAAGTCTAGGGGGAGAAAATGTGATGATTTGATGAGACTTTTGGCAACGGGTTTAGCAAAAGAAAGCAACGTGATTTTTAATCTTCGAAGAGTCCTCAAGCCGTAACAGTTGCGACATTGCCATTGCGGTAAAAATCGAAGGCAAGATTATTAGCACAAAAAGAAGTGGTTTATCTTCGTGCAAAGCATTGGTTTGGTATTCGGCCAAGTATTTCAAGATGGTTGAATTTTGGAGTTAATTCTCGAGTTTTTCATAGATCCTTTATTTTGTTTACTTTCAACAATATAGGTACTTTGAGTTATGACTTAGTCCTCAAGTAGCTTGTTATTATGTTGAAGTTTGTAAACACCCTATGCATTACAGCCTATGGTTTGGGGCTAGAAGAATGTTTATTGTAGGGGGAGCTTCACAAAGGAGAATTGAAGAACAAAAGACTTGAAACTATGTGAAGATTTTCTTGAAGACAAGTTGCAAAAATACAAAGAACCAATGTCACAAGTGTTGAGTATACCATCTACCAAATAGGGGGAGATTGTTGGGAATCGAGATTCCGAGCCAACAAGATTTGGATAGATGTGATTAATACTCAACGGCCACTTAACATTTACCGTCCCGATAACACGGTGAAGAACATGACAACTCAAGACACAAGACTCAACTAAAGAAGATGGCTCTAGTGAATATTATTTATTGTTTAAATATTGTTACTAGTTGGTAGTTTTACTATTATGCCCTTAGTGAGTTTGTTGTATATATAGTAAGTCTTTCTCATGTGAAAGACTTGATGATGTATGTCTAGTGAGAGAGAGTTAATCATGGTTATTTGAAGCTTGTCAAGGGTTCATGAACTCACCTAGTAAGTTCATGATACCCGGGAATGCGTGGGGTAGGTAAAATGTAATCATTCGGTTATCTTTATTTATCTATCATTCCACCTTGTTTATCTATCTATCTTGTTCTTCATATATCCGTGTTTACACTAGCTCTGCTCATCATCATCATCACATCTCAAACACCATCGTGTTCATATCCGAGTGTTCATTTGTTTCTACAAAAACGAGTTACACAAAGACTCGATCCGCTTCCGCAACCAAGGTATTTGGTCACCACATCGGTTTTTAAAAAGGCGTATCAGCTGTTCTTCGAGCGTACCAACGATGTACGAAAATGAGATCGACGGATTTTTTTTAAATTTTCGACTTTTGGGACTGGAATTTGATTCAGTGAGGTGCGAAAACTCACTAGGAAAACTCAGAAATCATTTTTACCTTAGAATCACTCAGAATTGAGAAAAATAGATGAAAATCGAAGAAAACCCAAACTTTCTGTCTCTAAAATTTCGAAATGGACCAAATCAAAGCAGTAGAGCAACCTGGATTGCACTGATACCACTTATAAAACAACGGAACGGATCTTACAACTGCATGATTGGTCAATCATATAATAACAGCGGTAAATAAAGCTTTGCTTTATTGATTCACAAAGAGGTACAAGCTAGAGAGAGAAACACACTCAGATACACACAGTTAAAATAAATGCCTTGAATCTGCACTCGCATTGATTGCATATTTTTCTAACCTTTAATAACTGTATCTTATGTTTTGTATAAAATCACTACAGTCCTTGATGAAATCATAGGTATATCCATCGTTACTTTCTTAGAAGATATAAATGTGTTCTATAAGAGCTACCAATAACACATAGACAGTATATAACTTTAGCTAAATTTGCAAATCAGACAATATTAAATGATCAAAAGAAGGTTATACATGAGCATCAATGCCTTCTTCTCGAGCATTATAAATCTCTCTTTATTAAAGAAGAGCTGAACTGATGGTGATGTGTCTTGGGGATCAATATAAGTTCCTAATATTTGCTTAAAATCTAATATATATATATATATATATATATATATATAAATATATATATATATATAAATATATATATATATAGGGAGAGGATCGTTTGAGAACCAATTTGATTTGAGAACTAAAAAGAACTAATTTGAGCCACAAGTTTATTTACATGTATCCCCCCTCCCATGAATTGTAGTGGTCCCCCCTGAAATTTATGGTTGAGATTTATTTCTCAAAAGTTCTCAAAATAAAAAGTTCACATTTGAACCTAACCCTATATATATATATATATATATATATATATATATATATATATATATATACTAGGTTCTAACAGTTTTAACGATTAACGCAACCTCTCTCCATCTTCTCCACTGTCATAATCGGCATGTCGTGTATGTTCTTTGTTCTTTTCTCATCCTTTTTACCTGCATATTTAGACATGCATAACTATCAAACTGTTCAAATATTGCACCTCATGCAAAATGTATTTCAGCATCATATGTTGTATAAATTCATTCTATAAGAGTTTAATTGTTTTTTCAACCTTTTTTCGGTGAAATTGTTGCTTTCTCCATTATAGTATGGTTTCAGAGAGTATAGAATCGTATGGTTTTTTTAAGTTTACTTCAGCGCCTGCTTTATTCCGTTTTTTTGTGATGGTTTTTGAAATGTTTGCGTGATACGGGTTCTAATATGTTCGTCATTTTTGGTAAAATAACGGCGCTACCCTTTTTGTTTAATTCTCCGAGAAAAAAGCCATTAAATTAATTATAAGCTGTCAGATCAAAAAACACGCGCAAGTGAGCGGTATGAGATCCCTTCGCACGCTTCGCACGCAATTAGTCATTTGTACAATAACTTTCCACTATATATATATATAGGGGATAGATATAATGAAAACCTCTTTAAGTTGGAAAAACCATGGAAACTACCACAAAACGATTTTTTTTTCTTCAAATTTTTTGTAGTGGTTATATGCGTTAATACAAGCCCTATGGTGAAAAAAAATCAAAAAAAACGCCTAGTAGTTTTTTTTTTTAATTCCGAAATCTGACGTTACGTCATGTTACATATGTAACATTTACCTATTACATATGTAAAATGCCTTGTTACATATGTAACAAAATATGTAAATAAATTTTTTTTTAAAATCTCTAGGCGCTTTTTTATTTTTTTTCACCAAAACCGTCAAAAAATGAATGTAGAATCTATAAAAAATACATCTAAAAAAATAACAAATTTTGAACGTCTTTTTTGGCCGGTTAACTTCTTTCTGTAAAAAAAATCGGTTCTTCAATAAAAAAAAATTTAAATTTACTCGGCGTTTTTTTTTATTTTTTTTTCATAAATGGTGTTTTTTAAGTTAGAGAGTCACCATAAAAAAATTCGGAACAAAAAACGAATTTTTTTGCTTAATTTTCACGGTTTTTCCAACTCGGAGAGGTTTTCATTTTATAGTGAAAAGTTCATTGTAGACACTCACATAAGTGTAGACAGGTAGACACCCTATTTCACATGTGAAATTACTCTATTTCGCATGTGAAATTCAATAAAAAAAAACTTTTTTTTAGATTTGATGTAAGTAGATAAATAAAACCTAAGATGAAAAATGAAAATTATGAAAAAATTAATTCATGAATGATGCAGATTACACGCACTCATTCTAATGCTTTCGTCTTACTCTTTTTTCCAAAATCATGCCATGTGCATCATAGATTTCATTACGTAATCATTCATGAATTAAACTTTTCACAATTCTCATTGTTTCTCTTAGATTTTATTTATTTATTTACATAAAATGTAAATAAATGCTTTTTTTTATTGAATTTCACATGCGAAATAGAGTAATTTCACATGTGAAATAGGGTATGAACCTCACCCTATATATATATAGGGGAAGGATCAAATAAAAACAAGATGTTATTGCGAAAACAAGAAAACAAATATTAAAACCTCTATAACTTCCTCATACGATAATATTTTTTAAAAAAATTTACACCAAAAGTCTTAAAATTATGTCACCTTTAATTCTGGGAAAAAAATTAAAAATATAAAATTTCGTGATTTTTTTATTATTGCACATGTGCAATAATACGTATTAATTATATTACACATGTGCAATATTAACAAAAAAACGTTAATTTTTTTTTTATTTTTTTCCAGAATTAAAGATAACAGAATTATAAGATCTATGGTACAATTTTTTTATCAAAAATATTAACGTATGAAAAAGTTATAGAGGTTTTAATATTATTGCACATGTGCAATAATAAATTTTTATTGCACATGTGCAATAATAAAAAAATAAAAAAAAACGTTGATTTTTTTTTAATTTTCTCCAGAATTAAAGATAACAGAATTATAAGATTTATGGTGCAATTTTTTATAAAAAATTTTAACATATGAAAAAAGTTATAAAGGTTTTAATATTATTGCATATGTGCAATAATAATAATAATAATAATTATTGCACCTGTGCAATAATAATTTTTAAAAAAATTTGATTATTTTTAAAAAAATTTCCCATAACTAAAGATAACATAATTTTAAGGATTTTGGTGCAAAATTTTTATTAAAAATATTAACGTATGAAAAAGTTATAGAGGTTTTAATATTTGTTTTCGTGTTTTCGCAATAAAAGTTGTTTTCACATGATCCTTACCCTATATATATATATATATATATATATATATATATATATATATAGGGTTAGGATCCTGCGAAAACACATCTTTTTGTGAAAACTGCGAAAACACATATTAAAACTCACGTAACTTTTTCATACGTTAACGATTTTTCATAAAACTTGCGCCAAAAGTCTTATAATTACGTTATCTTTAAATCTGGAGCAAAATATTAAAAAAAAAAACTGAACGTTTTTTCCCGTGTGATGCACATGTGCATCATATAATTAAAAAAAATTATAAAATGCTATTTTTTTCTTTAAATCTAAAGATAACACAACTATAAGATTTAGGGTGCAATTTCTTTTTAAACTATTAATGTATATCACATGTATGAGCGTTTTTTGTGGTATGATGCACATGTGCATCATTCAATAAAAACGCAAAAAAATGATGAAAATATATGTCATATGGTGCGACTAAGAAAAAAAATATATTAACTCATACAAAAGTATGAGTTTTTTTTGTGATGCACATGTGCACCACACAAAAAAATATTTAAAAAAAAATAAAAAAAACGTCAAGTTTTTTAAAACTTTTATAGGATTAAAGATAATATAATTTTAAGACTTTTGGTGCAAATTTTTAAAAAAAATATTAAGGTATGAAAAAGTTATGTAGGTTTTAAGATTTGTTTACGCAGTTCTCACAAAAAAATGGTGTTTTCGCAGGATCCTTCCCCTATATATATATATATATATATATATATATATATATATATATATATATATATATATATATATATATATAGGGAGAGGATCATTTGAGAACCAATTGGGTTTGAGAACTAAAAAGAACTAATTTGAGCCACAAGTTTATTACATGTATCCCCCCTCCCATGAATTGTAGTGGTCCCCCCTGAAATTTGTGGTTGAAATTTAGTTCTCAAAACAAAAAGTTCTCATTTGAACCTAACCCTATATATATATATATATATATAGGGAGAGGATCATTTGAGAACCAATTGGGTTTGAGAACCATTCTGAGCCACAAGTTATATATAAGGAAATCCCCCCCCATGAATTTGAATGCTTCCCCCCTGAAAATTAGTGGCTCATAATGGTTCTCAAAAGTTCTAAAAAAAAGTTTTCATTTGAACCTAACCCTATATATATATATATATATATATATATATACTAGTATGGTGCCCGCGCGTTGCAGCGGCGACAGTTTATAGCACTTTATTCGTCTTTTGTCCGCGCGTTGAGGCGCCACGACAATTTACAACGCGGTATTCGTTTTTTGTGTGCGCGATGTGGTGGGACGACATTAACAGTGTGGTACTCGTTTTTTGTGTGCTCGATATGACTGCAGTGTCAATCAACCAACGTAATACCTATTTTTTATTTATTTATTCATCTCGTGATATATTGACAAAGTATCATGTTAGAATTTCATTACAAACAAACAAACGTAAATGTAATTAAAGTAATAAAAAAGACAGCGTTTTTAGCAATAAGTAGTGATCTTTATAAATATAACTACATTGTCGCCACCTTCATTTTATGGATATTAGTAGAAAATTAGTACGATGTGGTGACAACAATCAAACAAGGCGGGTACTTATATTCAATTGGTTTATCAATTCCAACATAAAATCAAGAGAAAAAAGTTGTGCAAAGACGACAAAAAAACAATAGAGAGCTATAGATGCTTTCCAGCATAAAATATGGAGACTCCAAGATTGATTTCAATTTTAGCTAACTTGTGATTAAGCTTTAGTTAGATCAAAAGAAATATTGATCAGATTACCCCACACAAATGAACATAATGGATCAAATCGATAATGTATCTAAAATTTTTAAAAGTAGCTAATATGTTGATTAAGATTAAAAAAACAAAATTATTACAACAACAAATGTTCCAATCAGGATGAAATTCCAAAATGAAATGTGGCAAGGTGCAGGCCTACAATCAAAATCAAAATTCAAAATACATGTATAATTGTGCGCCTTCTCACCTGTTGTCACTACCAATCCTATAAACCGACCTGTGCCATCAGTAGTTGTGGCCCTGTATCAAATCAATACGGGTTTTTGTTTTTTTGGTAAAGGGCACAGCCCGGTAGACTTTATTAAACACAAATATGAAGGACTATATTGTAATTCCAGAGGGGCGTGGGTATGTAATTCCCATAATAGATCACAGACATCCTGTGGGCTCAGCTTTTCAAGAACACCATGAGAAGTAGCCACCAAATAACTATCAATAGCCGTCAGAGGTTGCCAATCTGTCACCTTAATGAAAAACAATGGAAAATAGCACTATCCTTTTCTGACTTCAACTAAAAGACTAATTAGTGAATCCATTAAAAACATGAATTCTAGCTGCAAAATGTGAAATATCAAATATCTAAATAATTTTGAAAGTTTGAGGTTTTTTAATCAAAGCTTTTGAAACTCAGTTTCCTGTTTATGATTGCGAACACCAAAGACAATAAATCAGATCAAAGTTTAGTCATTTTTATGCAACTTCCCCTTTCTCAAAATGCAAAGCTCACCTTTTAAAGGGCAAATCACCAATCGCACGTGAAACAACCAAACCACCATTGACTCGGGCTACACCACCCCCATCCGGAGACATAACCGCCAGATGCTTCTACTCGAGACATTTCATCAACCCTGTCAGGATGATGGTCCTTGGTCAACTCTTTTGCGACAAAATATGGTAAGCCGTTAGATGCCGCAAATTCAAAATTTCCATAATCTTTTAGGAGTTTAGAAGCGCCATCACGTCTTGCCTTTCTGTACAATCTCAATAAAGGAGCTGCCATTTACAAAAACATTCAAACATCAGCATTTTTATAAAACCTGTTACCTACTCGTTACCTAAATTAATTTATTCACTTCTTTTAAAGTGCAACAGTAAAAAGATAAATGTATCCACTAATCTGTTATGACATAATTACATGTCCTTTACTCATATAATTTCTTAGAAAATTGTTTAAAAAGGGCTAACATTCTAACCTTTAGCCTCAGGAGGAGAATGGAACCTCTCAGAGCATAGGAAAGCCTTTGAGTCTCCAACATTGGCAGCGAGAATCTGACTATATGCTATTAATACAACTATTGCAGTGGAACCAGAGCTGAAGTTGTATCTAGAAGCTTCCTTTATATAGTAACAAATCATAAAATCAACAATAAACAGATGCATATATAGAGGTAGAGAGAGGAGAGAAAGTAAAAGGAAAAGCAGCAGCTACCACCAACCTCACAAGACTTGTTTCAATTTGCTTGCATAATTACATTTTGGGTGTTTGACCAAATTCAACAATAATATAATGTTATTTTGGCATTCAAATTTACTACAACATATCAAAAATTTATATTTTTGAATTACTATTTCTGATGCAACCAAAGTATCAAATTTATGAATTATTATTTCAAAAGTTTAAACTCAGTATAACACATTCATAAGAGCAGTTGGATATTTCCTTTTTTATCACCAGTTGTCATGACACATTCAAAGCTGCAAACATTGGTTTTAAAAAGCATGCCAATTTGTTGAGACAAATCTCTTTATAGGACTAAGAAGATGTAGCTTTTGAAGCATAATGCAACTGTAATTATCCTTTGCATAGTAAACAAATGTGGCACTTGATGTACTAAAGGATGATGTGTTAGCAGCCATGTTTGGTGGAAAAGGGCCATGGTTACCATTTAGCTCCTGTGAAACATAATTAATTGGTTTGTGAAAATTTTCTACACATAGAAGGTGAAAGTTCTTGACACACAAGGCACAAACTCCCCAAATATTAGGAAAAACATCTATCTTAGATCACCTTACAACTCCAAAATAACAGGTAGCCAGTTTATAGAGGGTTAAACTACCCTTTCTTTTTCCAAGTTCCTTATTATAAACTGGGTTAAATGAGTTCTCTCTTCTAACTTTTCTTTTTCAAAGTTCGCTGATTTTGTAGATTAACTAACTGGTTCAAAATTCTAATATTTTATATTGTCATTTACTGTCATGTGAGTCCATCATAGCCATAACTAAAATATTTTGGCCATGGTAGAATTGTATAAAGCTACATTTGTTATCACTACATTTGTTATCATTTACTGTCATGTGAGTCCATCATAGCCATAACTAAAGTAGAATTGTATAAAGCTACATTGTTATCACTGCATAATCAATACAGAGCTACTTCGTTTAAGAAGTCAAGCAGAGTGTAAAAGAAGGGAAAAGCTTACCTAAACTTTTTTATTACAAAATTCATTTCAAGAGTTTCTTTGACATATCAACTATCTATGTTTTAATGAGTGAACTTCCTGAAATTGTCACTTTCACACAAGAAACACCATATAAAATCATATAAGTGTCATCAAGAACATAATTTGGTCCTATTCGTTGAAAAACTTCCAAAGAAGGCACTTGGGGTTTACTCGGATCTCAAAACAAACTGAGGAGCTCAGATCTTAGATCAATGGTGAGCAGGTAATAGTAAGAGCCGAGAGATGAATATGAAAGAAAATATCAAAAAAGAAAACTGAGCATGTGTGGTTTGTTTGCAGTTTTCAGTTATATGATTGCATTGGAGGTGGTTTTTTTATGTGAAACGGTTGTTGTTAACCAGAGCAAGAACATCCCTTATTATAACAATAACTAACAGGAAAGTTAGTTGTCTGAGTATCATGAGAAACATGAGAAGGAACGCTTAATTAATGATACAGAATGGAATCCATAGACTAATGGAACATTGCAAAGTGTGTCTGAATTATCTCATAGATCCCACAAAGTATTAGGCCAAAATTCAAATGAGTATATTGAGCCTACAACCACCAACAGAAAGGCTAGGCGAAAACTACATCGTTTAGGACTTTAATTTCTAATTTTTGCCTAACTTCAAGTTTCTTGCTACTTTGAAAAACATGAACTACAAATGAGCACACGTTTTTATCTGATTTACAAATCTCAGATCATCTACTTATGCACCAATCCCATCATTTGGAGACCCCATTTCAAGTTTTCCCCTCATTTTTTATTTTTTTTTCAAAATCAGGGAGTGCCATAATTTGGGAACCCCGTTTTCAAGTTTTACCTTACAAATGGTGTTTTCTTACCCTCAAAGAAAAGGCTAGAGGAAAATGCATGGAATCAACTTGTTACTGAGCTGCGACTGTATTTTCAGTCATTCCCTTGTCAATGTAGCATTCACTTGGTCAAATATGGTCTTGCATGATATCTCAAATGCTGGAACAGCAGAGGCCCTCATACTCGACCTCATTGCTTCCTGCAACATAAGTTTTCCTTGTTCAAAATATGTAGCTAAATCTTGAAAATGAAATCCCATTATATTTCAATGACTAAACAAGGTTCTCTAAACTAATATTAAAGAATGCCAATGTAAGCAATGACCAAACAAGTTTATCCCAACTAATCAATATAACTAATGGAAATTAGTAAAAAAAACTATATAACCTACAAAACAGAATAAACAATATAACCTACTACAAAACAGAAAAAAGATAAGTAGAACAAAATAACTATTTAACTAAAGGAAATCCATATTCTGGATAACAAAATGCTATGAATCTAAAAAAGACGTTGAATTTCACCTAGGAAGAAAAGAGCAGAGAAGCACAAATCAGCATTATAGAACCTGGCTATAGAAAATGTGGGGCTAAAAACAAAAATACCGTAGTCTCATCCAAGAACCTACATAACAGAAACAATAATTAAACATAATCACACGCAATAATTAAACGTAATCACACATAGCATATCTCGTTGGTGCTTTAACATACAAAAGGATAAGTAAAGATAATTGAGATTGAATCTACCTAACAATCCGATTTTTCTCAGTGAAGCAGCTTCTGTCAGATTCTACTCAAACATAAATCACAACGATAAAAGAACATATCAAAACCAAAATTGATCTCAAATCAGTATTAATTTGCAGATGGAAAAATGAACTGGAGAAAAACGAAATGGAGAGGGGCAGAAGCTTACCTGAATCGATTTTGATAGTGAATCAGTGACCTGGGCCTTTACGTATGGGAATCGAAGCTTACCTTCAGTTATTTTGCAGATTGGAAATCGTGAATTTATAGATTTTGGGAATCTGTTTGGGCGCCTTTACGTTTGAAGGATTGGCGATCTGGGCCTTCCATATAGCTATCATATCGAACGAACGACGATGATGAAGCTCGATTCTACAGCCCAATGAAAGGGAGAGAGGATGGAGTAGCGTGGATAACGAAGGCGGCTTCTGCGAGCTCGAGGACAGTCATGCGTGCTCAACCCAATAAATATACCCGTATTAACCTCATTTTTTGAACAAATGTTACTTTTCATGTTTGAGGGTTTAGAATTGATGCTTGAAATACTTGTACACACTACATAAAGTTTCGTACGCGTCTTAAAATTAAGGAATTTAATGACCAAACTACCCCTTATACCAATATGTATTATATAGTAGTATAGATATATATATATATATATATATACTAGTCGTGTGCCCGCGCGTTGCGGCGGCGACAGTGTATAGCGTGTTATTCGTCTTTTGTTCGCGCATTGCAGCGGCACAACAAACTACAACGCGGTATTTGTTTATTTGTTCACTTGTTATGGCGGCACAACACTTTTAGTCTTTTTCTTTCACTTTTTGTCTTCACTCTTAGTCTTTCTCTTCCCTAAGTTTATTTCTCTCTATTTATAAGAAAGAGAGGAGGTTGTAGAGATTTTAAAAAGGAAAAGTTTGACATTCCTTTTACAGAGTTGGATTCATCAAATTACAATGAGTTGGTATAAGTAACAACAAAAGGGTGGTGATGAAATCAACAATTTCCATCAAATTGAACCAACAATAATTGATATATTGTATTTTACATATGTTAAATCGCGCGTGTTACTACGCAAGCCCCCCTTTGCTAGCATTGGCTTGTAATTGTTTTGTAGTGCATTTGTAAAATGACCATGTTTCCTTGTCTTTTATATGGATATACAAAAGAGATAATGTTGGTTATTTCCCCTTTCTAGTGATTGGCACCTGCTAGTATATTACATCTACTAAAGTTTATACAAAAGGTCATGGTAGTTGTGCATGCGGTGGCAACGACAATCAACCAACACGATACTTTTTTTCTTTATCAATCCTCTCGTGATATATTTTATTATACGCCTGTTAGATAAGAAAAGGTAAACGGTAAATCATTAGTAAACACATAATGTTTAGAGATAAATAGTTTGATTCATAAATAAGAAAGTTTAAACAAATAAAAAATCATTTTAGACAATGTTGGGATGGATAACCCTGACCACTTCTTATTTTATTAATATGATTTTTTACATTAAATTTGATATTAATTGGGAGCTTGTGTCTAATTAATGATTGGAAATCTATTTGAGTTTATACCGTTGTAATTGTTTTTTTTTTTTGAACGGCCAACGAATGCCCCGGAAAACCCGAGGACTATTTACACCAGTTGAGCTCATTCCAGGGAAAATCCACCTCCGCGAGCGGTCGGGTGGTAAAACCTGGGAGCTCAGGGATCGAACTTGTGACCTTTCAGCCTCAAGTCTCCCCTCATCGTCAATGCCCCTTCCAAAATGCTGCCCGTAAGAATCGAACCTGTGTCTCAAGTAGAGAACACATGCTTCCTACCACTACACCACAATGGAAGTTGCTAGTAGTGTTAATTTGAGTGTGAATTTGGTGATACACAAAGTTTATAAAATTTCTGTTCGACTTCAATAGTCAAACTCAAATATAAATTATGTAGAGTACAAAATTGCTAGACTTTCACATGACCCATTCTTAACCCATGATACCAATTTGAATTGACGATAGTCAAATAGCAATTTTCACTACTGCACTATTTAAACCATAACATTTAACACATGACCCCTTCTTAAACAATGATAGCAACAAATATGATGATCCTCAAATAATAACTTTAAATACTGAAGTTGGTGTTGGTCCTTTGGTTTACTTATCACTGCATAACACAAAAAGAGATCATTAGAATCAAGAAATCTTAGAATTTTTTTTACCCATTTGACCCGATATCCAATCAGCCACCTTACCACCTCTAATGCTACCTATTTGTGACATAACCTTCTATTTTGTTCTTTAACTTTAATTTAACAATATTGTAACAGTTGAGATTTAGAAGTATCTGAGTAGAAAACAAACGAAACTTAAGGAAAAAGTCAAAAACCCAAGATAATATCAACTTAGTTCTAATCCACATAAAAGTTAATGAAGTAAGAACAGAAAAAATATACACATACTTGCAAGATATAGCTAGCTTATTGTAGGGTCATCTGTCTCTGACTGTAAACCGTTTAGTGACATAAGGATATCTATAACCTTGAACCACAAAATAAATTATTATTCTTCAACAAGAATTATATGTATGTAAAACAAATGTAAGGTAGAACCAAAGAACTCTACCCGCTCAGCATCATCCTTAAACTTGTCTTCTCCAATAGCCATCCAATCAATCTAATACACTCCGATTAGTTTTCTTAGTTGCATTGATAGGTATGGCTTTCAAATAAGGCATAACTACATCATAATATTTCCAAAAATGTGGTTGCGCCCCCCAAAAAAAATAAACATGTCAGACACAAACTTACAAAAAATATAGCATGATAAAAAGAGGGTATAAATGTGTCTAATAGCAGATGATTGGTCAATAGTATCACCAGGTTATATGGTCAATAGTATCACCATTACTTTTATAATAATCTAATTTAGCATGAGTAACTTCTAAAGAATATCAACTTTAGTTATTTGCTCAAAAAGAATATCAGTTCTCCTATGAAGTTCGTCTCAACTTCTTAACAGTAACCTTAAACTTAAAATCCTATTAAAACCATTCACTTTAGTAGTTTATAGAGGAAGCTCAATATCACCTGAATATCAGGCCCAAAGGATACTCCATACACCAGATATATTAGAACGATAAGTTGTAGTGTTGTACCTTAGCTCCATACAAAAGTTGTGGTAACCATAGTAGCCACAACGATAGAATCTTGTCCAACCTTCAAAACAAATAATTCAATCATATCTTTAAATAACAAAAGAAATTCCTTGATTGCCACTATCTTATCCTTAATTTACCATTAACTTATTATATGTATTCATGAATAAACTGCAGATTTCATTTATCATTCTATACTTGATTAGGATAAACCAGATCCGGCTCGACTCATCCCTAAACTTACAAATTTTTATGTTGCTCCAAATAATCAATGCAAGGTGGATATCTTCACATCTACATCATTCACAATTGATTATAGAAAATAAATGATAAGAAACCATACACAAATCCATATCATAAAAAGAAATTGCAAACATTTTGGGAAGCTGGTTCAAGAATCTCCTTTGGACTCAACTTAAGAAGAAAAAATAACAAATCACAAACCTGTTCCTCTTGGCAAGAATTCTTCACTAACAATACTTCCAAAAGTTCATATTTCTTCAAAAACCTGCAACAAAAAGAAGCAAGAAATGTTCATAAGAGTAGAAAAACAAAAACCAAGATATTTAAGCTGATTTTCAGTGAGCTTTGAATGTTTACTTCTGCTATAGTTTGAGTGTTTACATCTGCTATAGGTGACTAAGTACAAGACTTCCTCTTCCCTTTGTGATCTTTTAACACCTTCAGCTAAACAAAAGACACAACGCTTCAGAAAACTCAATGAATCTAGTTTTTTAGACATCTTTGTTTGGATCAATGGCATAATATAGGTAAATAGCTTGGTACATCAAAGTTTATGTTTATGTGTTCCTTTTTGCATGAATTTAAACATCAAGTGATTACTGACCTTTCCATTTCGTTTTTAAACTCCAAATCCCATATGTGACACTGTCTTCAATATTTTCTAGCAATGTTCTTGGAGAATATGTGGACGTAAATCTCACATCTCTCTGATACATCCTGAAATAAACCAAGAGACAAATTTCTTCTGAAGCTACCTGTACGAATATACGATGGCATTATGGAATGATTCATGATTATCTGGTGATCATTGCTGATTACAACTTAAACTGTAAAGAAATAGATACATTAAATTGTATCACAAGGAAAGAATCGAAATCAAAATGGACAAAGGTGCTAATACTCTTTATTAACAGCAATAAACCCACCCACAATCACCCGTGAGCCTAAAAAGGGGTAAGATTTTTAAAGAACATTAAGCGGATCTCCTGGGGAGATTAAAAAAAGTTATTATTTGCTACATTTGAACTCACTTGAACCTATCAAAATCACATTTTTAACACAAATATGATAGAAATTTTGGCGGACAGAGACATGCAATCAAAATACAAAGAGATAATAATATATAAAGAATACCAATAAGGATACATACGCTACAAAACGGACAATGAGCAGCAAACGAAGACTAAACCTGCATAAATCAGCAAATAAAAGAGGACAATTTCTTGAGAAGACAGAGGCATAAAAGATTAAACAAACCAAGCCAAATGAAAAGCATAAATATCTTCGAAAGAGAAAAACACATACGAAATCAGAATTGACTCTTGCAATCAAAAAGAGGAACCAGCCTTCTTAGGCACATCACCACTCACACTACCAGCCTTCTTGTGTGGTCTGTATAGATAAACTGCAAACATGTAACAGTTAAAAGACATATATACTAACCAGTTGACCCATGTAGGAAAAATATAAATCCACTAATAGGAGTAGAGACAATGATTACCACCAAATCTGAAATCAACCTATACAAAATTTGGATCAAATCCCAGATTCTAACAAGTAGATAAACCAGCAACAAAACTCAAAGCTTCTCCTCAAGGTATGTATTTATATTTTGCTTTTGACTAATCTATTTCATTCCATCATAACACACCTGTTTTTGTACAAAGAAATAGTATGCACCAGTAGCATGTAAATTTATTAGGAACCTAAATCATACCTAAATAGCAGACAAAAAGAATCAACTTCCATGCCTAGAACTTGAAAATAGCAAGAGATCAGAGCCAGATTTAGAAAGTCACGACGTGTAAATACAAACACACAAACGATAATTAATACAGAACTACAATCTATAACGTATCGAAAACTCAGTTTCTAGTAAAGGATATCAAATCATAATATCACAGTATAAAACCCGCAACACAACATGAAACGCTACGACATCTGTAACAAAATCGCTAACCTTTATCCCCAAATCCAAGCAACATCCAACCCTACAAAACTGAAGAGGATATGAAGCGACCATCATAAATAAACTGAAATTAAAACCATAACTTCTAACAAAGGAGCTAAAGAAACCTATCCCTAAATTTAACCAAGATCCAAACCCTCAAAATAGAAACAATACCACCATAACTATGAAAACATAATGCTTACAATAGTGCAGTCAGTGATTCTTTATAATCACCCTCAATAACACAAATACCTAAATTACTACAAAACCTAAAATGTTAGGATCATATCAAGAAAATGGTTTATGAAGGTCTGGGTGTTGAAAGAAAATTAGAAAACTTGGTTTCTATTATTCTTAATTACATATACATAAACCCCTTGAAACACTATAGTGCCTAAATCGGATGAAGAAATCAACCGAATGCTACAAAATGAAAATGCACAGATTACAACATGCACGGAAAGAAAAAAGAGACCAATAATCTTAATGAACCAACATGCAAGACCAAATCAAGAATTAGAAATCTATAAGTAGAGCATTAGATATCCATCTTTTCCAAATCTATTGAATCACTCGAAACATTTTTAAATGAGAAACAAATGTATTAAAACTTTAATAGCAAAAGCTTACCTAATACCTCATGAGAATCACAGCTGGTTTTGAAACGCGAAGGAAACGGTGCAGGAATTTCGAGGGCTTTTAAGAGAGATAGAGAGATATTTAGAGATCTGTATAAAGAAAGTGGTTTTGAATTTCAAATTTGAAGAAGAGAAACGTAGTCTCTGTTATCAATCCTAGGGTTTACTGTGTGAAAGATGGTCCAATTATGAGTCTGTGTAAAAGAGAGGGGAGAAAGGCCTCTGAGATCTTACCCGAGATGGCGTGGGGAGCATATATGAATTCAACCAGCCTGCCCAAATCTCATTTTCTAAGGGTTTGCGTGAATAAGAGAAGTTGGAAAAGAAATCTGCAACCATACCTGAAATAGAGAAGGGAATGCCACCAAGTTTGGGCTGGAACACTGATTTGGAAGCTTTTCTCTGTGACCAGGAAAATAACCTGATTCCCTTTCCCCTAGCCAGAATCGAACTTAGCTCTTTTCAACCTAATTTTTGAGATTTCAAGCTTTAAGAACTTGTACACAATGCTTAAAAACTTGTAAATATCTTAATTTTTCAACACCCTAACCTTCTCTCTCTAATATATATATATTAAGAGAGTATATATATATATATATAGCCCCATTTTGATTAAAAAATTAAAATAGAACATCTAATACAAGAACTACCATGAAATTAACACAAAATGCTATAAAAAAGAATGGAGGTACTAAGGTGTGAAAGTTTCATAACCATTATATAACAATTAGAAAGATTCCATACGCAATGCTTTTGACTATGCTTAACGCTTGACTTTTCTGTTTAAGAATGGTACAAAAGGTTAAGTACTCATTGATACAAATTGACACGGGTTGCGAAATAATGAATACCCACGGCATAAAAACATTATTATGTGTTATATAGTAAGATGAAAGATGGCGAGGTACATATATACCTGCAACAACATACTATCTAAGGAAAATGTAAGATAACCATACTATACATTGATCTTACTTAGAGTATCCATCAACATTTTGTGATTTAATCTTCAGCTGCAGTAGTATCCAATTTCACAGTATCACTTTTTGGTTATTTCACAACATCTCTAGAACTTCATGCATTCTGAGATACATATAAATTCTATAACAACCACCAATCACTAATGGAATAACTGTAATTTGATTCAGAATCACTTAAATATGATAGAACCAATTTCCAACAGGGTCAATATTAAATGTAAAAAAAAAAGCAGGTGTACAAGAATCAAACCATACCCACTTTGAGAAACCCAAGCCAAGAAATCAAGAACCATCAAACTATAATGAGGTCGAACTTAAACAATAGATCTCAGGGAGACGAACGTTTTGGCTGGTATTAGCTCCCGTAACTCTTAACGGTTCTCAAGTTACGTCAGTTTTAATGAACAACACTTTTCTGCCAGCGTACCAAAACTTCTCAGCGTATCAAAATCTTCCAACGTACCAATCTACGTACCAGACCAAATCAACAGACCAAACTAACTCAGCGTTCCAGATGCGGACTAGATGACTTCAGCGTACCAGACCACCCTCAGCGTACCAGTTTGGTACGGAGTAACTGTCAGCAGACCAGTGAATAACCGTCACGGACCAAACTTGAAGATTGTCATCCGGACCAGATTTCAGCGTACCAGAACTGATGAATATTACCTTGCGTACCAGAAGCGTACCAAAGGCGTACCATCTGTTCTTCGAGCGTACCAACGACGTACGAAACTGAGATCGATGGATTTTTCAAATTCTCGACTTTTGGGACTGGAATTTGATTCAGTGAGGTGCGAAAACTCACTAGGAACACTTGGGAAATCATTTTTGACCTTAGAATCACTCAGAATTGAGAAAAATAGATGAAAAACAAAGAAAACCCAATCTTTCTCTCTCACAAATTTCGAAATGGACCAAATCAAAGCAGTAGAGCATCCTAGATTGTTGTGATACGACTTATTAAACCAGGGAATGGATCTTACTACTACATGATTTGGTCAATCAGATAGTAACAACGGTAAATAAAGTTTGCTTTATTGATTCACAAAGAGGTACAAGCTAGAGAGAGAAACACACTCAGATACACAAAGTTAAAATAAATGCCTTGAATCTGCACTCGCATTGATTGCATGCTTTTTTAACCTTTAATAACTATATCTTATGTTTTGTATAAAATCACTACAGTCCTTGATGAAATCATAGGAAGATATACATGTGTTCTATATAGTATATAACTTTAGCTAAATTTGCAAATCAGACAATATAAATGATCAAAAGAAGGTTATACAAGAGCATCAATGCTTTCTTCTCGAGCACTATAAATCTCTCTTTATCAAAGAAGAGTTGAACTGATGGTGATGTGTCTTGGGGATCAATATAAGTTCCTAATATTTGCTTAAAATCTAAATATATATATATATATATATATATATATATATATATATATATATATATATATATATATATATATAGCCCCATTTTGATTAAAAAAAATTAAAATAGAACATCTAATACAAGAACTACCATGAAACTAACACAAAATGCTATAAAAAAGAATGGAGGTATTAAGGTTTAAAACTTTCATAACAATTATATAACAATTAGAAAGATTCTACAAGCAATGCTTTTGACAATGCTTAACGCTTGACTTTTCTGTTTAAGAATGGTACAAAAGGTTAAGTACTCATTGATACAAATTGACACGGGTTACGAAATAATGAATACCCACGGCATAAAAACATTATTATGTGTTATATAGTAAGATGAAAGATGCCGAGGTACATATATACCTGCAACAACATACTATTTAAGGTAAATGTAAGATAACCATACTATACATTGATCTTACTTAGAGTATCCATAAACATTTTGTGATTTCATCTTCAGCTGCAGTAGTATCCAATTTCACAGTATCACTTTTTGGTTATTTCATATCATCTCTAAAACTCCATGCATTCTGAGATACATATAAATCCTATAACAACCACCAATCACTAATAGAATAACTCTAATTTGATTTAGAATCACTTAAACATGATAGAACCAATTCCCAATGGGATCAATATTAAATGTAAAAAAAAAGCAGGTGTACAAGAATCAAACCATACCCACTTTGAGAAACCCAAACCAAGAAATCAAGAACCATCAAACTATAATGAGGTCGAACTTAAACCATAGATCTCGTCGAGACGAACGTTTTGGCTGGTATTAACTCCCGTAACTCTTAACGGTTCTCAAGTTACGTCAATTTTATTGAAACACACTTTTATACCAGCGTACCAAAACTTCTCAGCGTATCAAAATCTTCCAACGTACCAATCTACGTACCAGACCAAATCAACAGACCAAACCAACTCAGCGTACGAGATGCGCACTAGATGACTTCAGCGTACCAGACCACCCTCAGCGTACCAGTTTGGTACGGAGTAACTGTCAGCAGACCAGTGAATAACCGTCACGGACCAAACTTGAAGATTGTCATCCGGACCAGATTTCAGCGTACGAGAAACTGATGAATATTACCTTGCGTACCAGAAGTGTACCAAAGGCGAACCATCTGTTCTTCGAGCGTACCAACGACGTACGAAACTGAGATCGATGGATTTTTCAAATTCTCGACTTTTGGGACTGGAATTTGATTCAGTGAGGTGCGAAAACTCACTAGGAACACTTGGGAAATCATTTTTGACCTTAGAATCACTCAGAATTGAGAAAAATAGATGAAAAACGAAGAAAACCCAAACTTTTTCTCTCACAAATTTCAAACTGGACCAAATCAAAGCAGTAGAGCATCCTAGATTGTTGTGATACAACTTATAAAACCACAGAATGGATCTTACTACTGCATGATTTGGTCAATCAGATAGTAACAACGGTAAATAAAGTTTGCTTTATTGATTCACAAACAGGTACAAGCTAGAGAGAGAAACACTCTCAGATACACAAAGTTAAAATAAATGCCTTGAATCTGCACTCGCATTGATTGCATGCTTTTTTAACCTTTAATAACTATATCTTATGTTTTGTATAAAATCACTACAGTCCTTGATGAAATCATAGGAAGGTATAAATGTGTTCTATATAGTATATAACTTTAGCTAAATTTGCAAATCAGACAATATAAATGATCAAAAGAAGGTTATACAAGAGCATCAATGCTTTCTTCTCGAGCATTATAAATCTCTCTTTATCAAAGAAGAGCTGAACTGATGGTGATGTGTCTTGGGGATCAATATAAGTTCCTAATATTTGCTTAAATTCTGAAATATATATATATAGCCCCATTTTGATTAAAAAAATTAAAATAGAACATCTAATACAAGAACTACCATGAAACTAACACAAAATGCTATAAAAAAGAATGGAGGTATTAAGGTTTAAAATTTTCATAACAATTATATAACAATTAGAAAGATTCTACAAGCAATGCTTTTGACAATGCTTAACGCTTGACTTTTCTGTTTAAGAATGGTACAAAAGATTAAGTACTCATTGATACAAATTGACACGGGTTACGAAATAATGAATACCCACGGCATAAAAACATTCTTATGTGTTATATAGTAAGATGAAAGATGTCGAGGTACATATATACCTGCAACAACATACTATCTAAGGTAAATGTAAGATAACCATACTATACATTGATCTTACTTAAAGTATCAATCAACATTTTGTGATTTCATCTTCAGCTGCAGTAGTATCCAATTTCACAGTTCACTTTTGGGTTATTTCACATCATCTCTAAAACTCCATGCATTCTGAGTACATATAAATCCTATAACAACCACCAATCACTAATAGAATAACTCTAATTTGATTTAGAATCACTTAAACATTATAGAACCAATTCCCAACGGGATCAATATCAAATGTAAAAAAAAAAGCAGGTGTACAA
>JBCNJP010000008.1:36593457-36611791 GCA_039602395.1 Deinandra increscens subsp. villosa | reverse complement strand
CGGGTAACCAAAATAATATCCCCACATATACAAAAATGGGAAATACTACTTCAAACCTTAACCCGAGAACCGCAACAAGTCAAAGTGGGAACAAAAGACAACAAGTCCCTAAAAAGTCTAATCAATAATATCCCACCATGATGCAAGTTAAATAAATTAAATCAATACTATGAATAATAAATTTAACAAACGTACAATGCAATATATCACGAGGGAATGATAAACTAACAAAAAAATACCGCGTTGGTTGATTGTCGTCACCACTGCATCACACTAACAGGAACAAATACTGCATTGTAAATTGTCTCGTCACCGCAATGCGCGGACAGAAAACGAATAACACGCTATACACTGTCGCCGCCGCAACGCGCGGGCACACGGCTAGTATATATATATATATATATATATATATACTATTATATAAAGCATATTGGTCTCCATGGCAATATTGTAATTTTAGGCGTCTTAATTTTAAGACGCTTTCCGATTCTGGCCTTATTTTCATTCTCTTTTGAGGGTTCAGACAAGAACAACCATTTTGAGAAACCCTCCATCCAGACCCATCGTTCATCTTCTTGACCTTTTGAAAACTCAAAACCCTTTCTCTCTTCTCTTTTTCCCGTGGTTGAAAGAAAACAAAAACCTTCTGCTTAACGTTGAATCACACCATCTCGGGTAAGTTTACAGAGGCCTTTCTCCCTTTGCTTTTTACACAGATTCCCTAATCCTATCATCTCTCACTCAAATCAGGTAAGTTTTCACTTCATCTTTCTCCATTTTCTTTTACACAGACACTTAATCAGTGTTCCAGCCCAAACTCGGTGCCATTCCCTTCTCTATTTCAGGTATGGTTGCAGATTTCTTTTCCAACTTCTCTGATTCACGCAAACCCTTAGAAAATGAGTTTTGGGCAGGCTGGTTGAATTCAAATATGCTCCCCACGCCATCTCGGGTAAGATCTCAGAGGCCTCTCTCCCCTCTCTTTTACACAGACTCATAATTGGACCATCTTTCACACAGTAAACCCTAGGATTGATAACAGAGACTACGCTTCTCTTCTTCAAATTTGAAATTCAAAACCAGTTTCTTTATACAGATCTCTAAATATCTCTCTATCTCTCTTAAAAGCCCTCGAAATTCCTGCACCGTTTCGTTCGCGTTTCAAAACCAACTGTGATTCTCATGAGGTATTAGGTAAGCTTTTGCTATTAAAGTTTTAATAAATTCGTTTCTCTACTTATAGATTTCTAATTCTTGATTTGGTCTTGCAGGTTGGTTCATTAAGATTATTGGTCTCTTTTGATTTATTTTATAATTTCTTCATTTTGTGCTTCAAGAACTAATCTGCAATCTTAAAAATTGCACCAGAATCTGATTAGAACAACCTCGATAGCAATTTCAATGTACTCTTTTTCTTTTTCTCATTTCATACGAATTCAATGATCTCTCTCTCCCTCTTAGTGTTTCAATAGTTTGGTTTTTGGGTTTCTTGGTTGATTTAGGGTGTTCATGATACAATTTTAAAGGTCTTATCCATCTCAGGTAATCTTTTTCTCTTTAAGATTTTAGTAGCTGTATGATGTGTAATCATAATTTTTTTGTAGTCATACACTTCGCTGACACCTACAACAACAGGGGTTGCCTGCTGATGAAGATTGTTTCCGCTAATGTTAGGCAACGTGTGGGTGTGCTTAGGGATCTTGAGGTATTGAATTTGTTTTATGTGGATTGGATTAATAATTAATTATGTGCTCTTCTGTTTTGAGTTCAATTCCCCCAGGTATTTTAACTTGGTGGCAGAAGTTAATGATTTGTGATTACAATATGTATAAATTGTTGGGTTTGCTTGAAAATTTTACAGCTTCAAATTCTTTTGGAGCCATTTTTTTATGGAAGAAGAATACACCAACTGACTTAGTAGAAAGGTAAAGTATATAGCATTGTTCCATTTCTTCTGCTTGAAGTAGTTATAATCCATACATGCCAGCTCTGGTTTGCTATGTTTATGTGTTGTTTCAGGATAGCAGCAAAGAAAAAGTTTGAGGGTTTCTGTTAGAAACCAAAGTTTATGGGTGCCTTGATGTAGGTTCTTGATGGATACTCTTATTCAATAGCTGGCATTGACCAACGGTCCGCTCACTGGTTTGTATCCAAGTCTAATGATGGGCAGTTAGCTAAAGTTCATACGTGTATTTTTGTGTTTTAGTTTCTATTCATTATACTACTGCAGCATGTTCTTATAAACTATATTGGATTTATTGGAAGATTCAAACAGCCAAGTTAGACGGCCTAATATGTGTACATTGTGAACTAGAGGAGTTATTTCAGGTTTCTATGTTAATTAAAATTATTTTTTGTTAAAAAACATGAAGCATATTGTGTTTGTAATATAATTTTCCTGCTTATATAGGTTTACCAGGTTACCCTGTTTCGACTTAATAAAGACTGTAGATTTACTGGACTTTGTCACAGCTTGATAAAGCTTAACAATCATCAAGTGTGTACTATGAAGATGATGGGAGGAAAAGAGGTGTTGGGGGAGAAAGTTATGGTATGTATTGAACTTAGGGCTGGTAAAACGGGGCAGTTAGGTGGTCAAATGGTTGAGTTTTGGTGTGTGTTCAAATTAGTTGGGGCAACAAATTAGTGTAAAACACATCAGCAAACCTGCAACTTAGCAACTAATTAACACCTACCGGATACATGAAAAAGTATATTATTTTGGTGTTTATATGCTTAATTGCTTATAAGAGCTTAATCTCATTTAAAATTTCCAACTTTTCAGCAGGATTATCAAGAATTGGGTCAACGTATGCACAAAGACTGCTCCTTATGACCTCAGCTTAATTGCTTATTTTGGCATTTGATGTTTGTTTTTTGTCATGCCTAAGAAGTAAGCCTTACATTATTTCGTTTCTCCAATTACATGGATTACTGCTAAAATTCTCAATTTTGTTTATGCTTTTATGATTTTTTGTTTTTAAGCTTGTAGATTAACAAGCGGACTGGAGCTTAGATTTTGAAGATATTGGGAGATTTAGAACAAAACATACTTCAAATGTTATTTAGTATCTAAACTACAACAACTACATTTATCATGTGTATGTACATATTTTTTGAAGATATCCGTGAAGCACAAAGGTACACACTGTATGCATACGTGTTTTTAGTCTCCTAAGTCCTAACGAAGTAATTCCATAAATAGTGTATTTCATACACTAGGTGTACTTTGATAGTTCAGTTAGATACTATTAAATTGTGTTTAGTTTTATTGGTTTAGTTTTAGCCCATATCGGTTGTTTTTTTTAAAATTAAATTGTGTTTAGTCTCTACATGAAACCTGCATGAAAATAAAGATAAACACCCGGTTCATCAGCTAAATGTGAATATTCTGCATATTTAGCATGATTATCTTCAAATTCAGCCTTCTTTTCTATTTGAGATCAAGATTTTCTTTTCCATGATTAAACTTTCCCTGCTCAAATCTCAAAATGTTTTATTATAGTTTTGAAGAGGTGACTTGTTATCGTAAATGGATTACTTTTAATTTCAAATCATTTGGTTGTTCAAGCAGGGTAACGAATGTGATAACCTAGCACAGGTTTCACTGAAGCTCATGGCTTCATTGGAAGTGTTTATATCCACAAAGTAAAACGCGTGTGTAGAAGTTAAAAGGCGATGGTAATCTGAGTCCTTTTCACGAGCCTACATCTAATAGGTGAAAATAAGGTGCTAATTCTAATTTGTCAGGTTTTGTTGATGCAAGCATCGCATTTATTTTTTAGGTTGATACAGTGAATTACAATGCCATGATAACTGAAAAAATTGTTCATGTTTGTAGGTGAACTTTTTCTTGTTCTTCATATTATGGGGTGATATTAATGTTTCAGAAAGTCCCTAAACAAGCAGTTAAGTGCAGGGCATGCTACTCCATACTTTGACATACTCAATTGAGTAATTTAGTACTTGATATGGCTTATAGGTGGTGATGTTTGGAATTCAAGCCTTGAATGGGTAGACTCCATTCCTAAAAACTTCATGGATATTTGAGTAAAGCTTTGAGCATGCTACTCCTAATGTGTCCACTAAAATGGTAAAGCATGATTCAGTTTTACATTAACTCATATTAATTTATGTTTCACTATATAGTCGATGTGTTTTCACTGAATTCCTTATGTGTTTTACTGTTTTTCAGATTCATAAAAAAAGAATGAGAAGCATAGAGTATAAAATAGCCAGGAGGTTTAGATATCAAAAAGCCAGTCCTAGAAGTATGCCCAACGTTCTATATCAGCTTCATTTTCTCGGTACGGTTTATTTACACAGTGCTTGCATCAGCTTCACTTTTAACCTATTAGCTTTTTTGGTTTTCTTATATGTTACTAGAGGTTAGGCAGATTGGGTATAATGCAGGCTCAGGCTGAAACACTTTGAATCGGGGAAACATTTTGTCCGTAAGGGGTCAATGCAAGCTCAGTTTGAAACGGTTTGGGCCGGTAAACATTTTGTACGTAACAGGTCAATGCAAGCTCAGGTCGAAACAGTTTGGACCGGTAAACATTTTGTCCATAACGGGTCAATGCAAGCTCGGGTTGAACTGGTTTTGGTCGGGTAAACACTTTGTCTATAACAGGTCAATAGAGGCTCAGGGTCGGGTACACATCTTATCCACTTTCTTCACATTTTTATAAGAACTTAGTATATGGAATGTGATTAGAGCAATATATTAGTTATTACATAATCACTTTGAGAAAACATCCAACCACCCCCCCCCCCCTAAATGGCTAGAGCTGAAGCTATTCTTTTGATGTATTTAACCAGATTCGAAGCAACAGCTTGGGTGTCACATATTGATTATTTGAAAAGGATTGTCTATGCTGCAGGTCCATGTTCTCCCCCTATTAATTCGGTTTCACGTATGGGGTTGCTGTGATAGAAAGGCTGGAAGGCTGCAACAATTCTAGATGTGCAGGAAAATCAAGAGTGTGCAGATGGTGTGAATTGATGGTGATGCCAATAAAAGAAGAAGACAATAATGGGGTTTGTGTGGTGTTAGGTGATGCAAATGGGTCAAATGGAATTCATGTTTCGAAGGGGTCATAGTCACGAAATGGAAATGGTCTTGTGGGGTCAGGGAGTTCACCTCTCTTCTTGGGGTGTAGGCATCTGTTTTTTAGATAGTGGCTTAAATACTCTAAGGTGACTCATGGAATGTGGTGACAAGGGTGGATTCACAAGTAGGCTTATGAGTGGATTGTTTTTACTTGGGATGCTACTGTTTTATTTTGAACAATGGCGAGAGGTTTTTAATGGATTCAAGGGCGCCTAATTTTTGTGTTTTACCTGTACTTATAAGTATTAGTGTAGATGGTTTTATGTACTTTGTTTGCTTTGTTGTATTTCTGTTTTGTTTTTTCTTTTCTTCCTTGTATGTTTTTCTCTTGTACCCGCGCCCGCTTAGCTTCTTGCTTGGTCGGTTTTTTGGTTTTTTCTCTTAATGAACGGCCGTTCAAAAAATATATATCTGTATATATATATATATGCTGGCACGTAGACAACAATGTAGCTTAAATAAAATTTTAAAGAGTGGGAAGCATGATGATTATGCACTTCTTGTAGCAGAGATCGTTGGTGTGTGATATAGATAGCATAGTATGATCTTTTCTTTTATACTTTGCATACTCATTTTTTTCTAACTGCTACTACAAATTATAAACCCAATTCGTATGATTAGCTTGGAACCTTGGCTTTGAACTTTACATATATTGTGTCTTACTACATGTTACTTTGACATTATAATTTCTAGATTTGAACTTTGCATAACCTTCACGATGCAATGAAACTTATTTCAGAAGCGTTCCTGCCTAATGTTTTTGGTTACTTCTAATGTTACCGTCGAGTGTGTTATGGAGTAGTGGTAGTTATTTTTTGATGTTAGATGTTATGCTGATAATAGGGTCCTTTTTGAAGAACTTCGTGTATGCTAATGGTTTGTAGACACTTTTGATCCGTTAGACCTATCAACCCATTTGACCTGTTTAGATATCCAGGTTGTGTCTAGGTATATATTACTTTAAAACGTCGATATAAAGTTACAATATAATATCCGCTTGTGTTCACGCCCGCACCATATATATTCACTTATACCAGTTTGATGTTTAGTAGTTGATGGAAGTCAAAATAAGAGATGTGGAGCTGCAAGTATGCAAGATTTTACCTGCTTATGTTATTTGAAATCTATGTTCTTCAAAAACCATGTATGTTTCTATATTATCTAACTAGCAAATAAAATCATTAGCCTATAAGTTCCCTTTAATAACTGATGTTATACTACTAATTTGTCCTTCATGTACCATTCTCAAGATTATGCGAAAGTTAAAAGAGGAGTTATAAAACTTTGTAAAGAACAGGATAAAGAAATTTAGATGATCATCTGATAGATATTTAATATTTATTTTTAAAAACTTTTTTTAAACGTTTTTAAAAAGTTTTTGTTAAAAAAACAAATATCGCGTTCGTCACCGTCGAACGCGTAACGCTTTATAAACCGTTGCCGCCGCCGCAACATGCGGGTACCCCACCATTAGGAATGGCGAAACTGAAAGCAAAAGGTATTAGGAGATGATCGATAAACAAACAGAAACTAATGACCACATTGGTTGATTTTCATCTCCGCCGCATCGCGTATGTTTCCCCCTATGTCATGAGTCTTATAAATTATCTCTGTCGCCGAACGCGCATGCACCGCATTATAAATTGTCGTCACATCGCATCACGCTAAAAGAAATGGATATCGCGTTGTATATTGTCGTGACCGTCGAACGCGTGAATAGAAGACAAATAACGCGCTATAAATCGTCGCCCGCCGCAACGCGTGGGTACCCCACTATATGTATATATAGAGAGAGGAGGAAGATCAAATGCGAACAGCCCTTAGCGTACGAACGGTGCGAACACGCAAACAGAAGACAAATAACACGCTATAAACTGTCGCCGCCGCAACGCGCGGGCACACGGCTAGTATATATATATATATATATATATATAACACATAAAATCATAATTGTATTAGTCACATGAAAAGACAAAATATTCGCATAAAATCATGAAATATGATATACATAAAATCATAAAATATAATTATTTAAGTTACTTAACCGACATCTAGACTCATGTGCAGTGCTCGTAACTATTCTAGTTAATTGTGGTAACGGACGTTATTGAAAAGTCACACAAGTTATTAGCGGAGTTAACCTGGTAATTACCAGTTGTCACATCATCCCCAAGTTGAAAGAATTTTCGTCCTGAAAATTAATGTAATGCTTGAGGTATGTTGACTAGTTGGCTGGAATGATGGAAAATGGAAAAGAAAATTTACAGTTATGACATCATCCCCAAGTTTAAATGAAACTTCGTCCCGAAATTTAAATCACTAACAAATAATAGTACATATCAAAGAAATTTAGGTTCTCTACCTCAAAAAGAGTGATGGACGTTATGTTCAAGAGTGTGTACCACATGACGAGGAGATGTCGAATGTTTAAAGGATTTCGAAAAGGATTTCAATTTGAAAGTATGGGAAGTGATTTTCTAATCAACTGCTTGTATGTGAAGAGTCGAACGACTGCATTACAGGAATCATGTCGAGTGGCCAGGCCTAACAAGTAACACACTAACGTAAGTGTCCGGAATTACAATTTCAATGTGATGAAGGGAAAAGCCATTTCAATGTGATGAAGGGAAAATCCATATGTCCATGTGGCTTTTAGTTATCGTACCGAATGATACGAGTACGATTTTAATTTTGTGTCTTATTTCCACTTACGGTATTCGCATTCATTAGTGACTTAGGTGAATCGAAGATGATGGAATTCTTGTATGAGAAAAGTGTTCGCACATCAAAGTTAACTGTGGGTTGGGTTGTCTAGATGCTAGATCAATAGACGGACTGTAGGATCGTTATTAGTTATGAATAAACTAAAACTAAGCCCTTTACTTGCAAATATAACCCTGCGGAATTAAAGTTATATTTCACTTTACTTAAGCGATATTAAGCTCTTGTATAATGTAAATGCTTGATTTGCAGAATAGTAAAAACAACGATATATCGAATATTCGGCACTATTTGCATTAACTCAAAGCTACACTATTACAAGTGATGACGGTGTGTGTAAACTAAGAGATTACATGCTATATATAGTGCTGATGAGATCAATGACAGCCATTGATCTCATGCGATCTAATCTAGACCGTAAACATAAAAGTCAAATATAAACTACCAAAAGAATAAACATCGACAATCGGAATGACTTGCGTGTTGGCAGCAACAATCTATTTTAGGAGAGCGGCTTGAATCAGATTTAGAAGCATACGAGAAGCTTTTGCAGGATTGGACTTCTGAAAAGACTTCTCAGGAAAAGTCAGGTTGAACTCTTTATCTGGTGGATAAACGAGTTCACCCGGAATATTCGCTAAGAAACAAAACTGCTTCTTTCCGCTTGAACTGCCTGTTCCGCTTGAAGTATGAATTCCGCTTCAACTTCAACTTCAGCCGGAACTAGTAAAATTGGCATTTCAGCCGGAAATCTTCCAAGCTCTATTTTTCCTTACAATCTCCCCCTAAGCTGATGCTGTCAAATTATTCATTGTCTTCAATGTTTATCTTCAAAACTGACTTGTACCCAAAAATTTTCTTCTCCACAACCTACTTGTTAGAAGATCCGATGCTGGCATCAAGATTTTGAGAAAGCTCCTTGGTGTTTGTTTTGGTCACCTTTACATGTTTAATTGAATCCCAGTCCGTTTCGTTCCATTCTTCTTGAACAGAAATGGACTCATGGATTGTAAAGGTGCCATCAGCTCTATGAACATAGAAGAGCTTCTCTTCTTCTTCCCAGATGATAAATTTAATCTCACTGGTAGGCTCTTCTTCTTCTCCTGCTGATTCATCATCTAAATTGCTTCGATAGAGCATTCCACATTCCAGCACAGAAGGCTCAATTAAAAGCCTTAGCATGTTCTCTGCTCTTGAAGGGCTCATAATTTCTCTGAGCTTTAGAATGATGTCAGTCATTTGCTGCAGGGTGAGTTGGGAAGTTGCCTTGCGAGCATTTACCACCTGAGTTATGCCGCTGACCATGGTGAAAGTGAAATCAAGTGTGGCTTCATCCACTGTCCAACTAGCAATTCTTCTTTTGCTGGGAGGGCCTCTTCTCATTTTTCTTTGATTTCTTTTATTTCTGGCATGCATCAACTTTTTCTTCTTAATTTCCCTCTCTTCATCAGAATCGCCAGCAGATTCTTGCACAATAGGCCTTTTGCCTTTGGCAGAGGATGAAGAGGGACCTGGTTGAGTTTCAGTAGGTTTGGTGGTGGAGGAAGGAGGTTCTCTTATGGTGAGTGGAGGCAGGGTGGTTTTTGGAGGTGGTTCATTGGTTTCAGGAGTTGGGCTTGATGGTGGAGTCGGTGGAAAGATGTCAGAGAAGTCCATAGTTGGTGGAGGCTTCTTCTTAAAGGGAGTGATGGGTGTGAAGTTGTCTGATCTAAACTTAGGATTGGCAAGTTTAGCAGCAAGCTTCTTGGGGATGTGTGGAGGTTTGTAAGGTATGATTGGAAGTGACTGTAGAATGGATGAAGTTGTTGTAGGCATTGGGTTTGGATTGTAAATAAATGAAGGTGGAGGTGGTATATCTGCAATATCATCAATTTCAGGTTTAACATTAGCAGTTATAGTACCTGAGACCAGCTCTGATGGTGAAGGCATCACCAGGTTAGGATTGACAGCAGCAATTTCTCCTTTTAGCTCATAAAATATTTTGTCAATCAAGCTGCAAAGTCCTTTAACCTGCATCTGAGCTAGCTCTTCCTCTTTCTTCAAATTTCTAATCACAAGAGCCCTCTTAATCTTTTTCAACAGATGGTAATTTTCATCATTCTTTACCAGCTTGGTAGGCAAGTGAGAGGCAATAGCAATTAACCTCTGCCTATTAGCTTCAGACATTGTATCCAAATCATAATCCTTTAACCTCCAGTTGAAAGACCTGGTCTTTGCTTCTTCAAGAAGGTTTTCAAACACATTGTTTTGCATGTATAGATCAAATTCTTCTTGGAGCTCTCTGGCTATTCTCTCATCCTCAGCAACCCTTCTGGCATCTTCAACCATTTTCACTATAGCCTCAGCTTCAGGAGTTTGAGTTACCTGTTGAAGGGTTCTAGCTATATCAGCTTGAACAGGTTCCTCAGTTTGAACTGTCTCTGAACTCCTTAACGCTATCAGTGATCTAGCCACATCCTCAGCTTCTTCATTTCTTTGCTCTTCCGGTTGAACCACAGGTGTTTCAACAGTCCCAAAAGTTGAGGAGCTAGGACCTTGAACATCCACCTGGGTTGGTATTTGTTGTTCCGGTTGAACATTCAGATCTCCTTCTCCTGGAACTACCGGTTGAAGTTCCGCTTGAACTAGTAATTGACCATCAGTCACCACCTGAGGTTGGGTGACTTCAGGTTCTTTGTCAGTAATCTCCAGTACCTCGGTTCCTTCATCTTCACCAATCAAACTCTCTCCTTCTCCTTCAGTCATAGTACCAACTGCTGCAGTTGCAGTACTTTCTTCCATATCAACTGCTGCCTTGCTGGTGGAGGCAATGTTATCTACAACATGATCACTGGCTCTTTCAGCCGGAAAAATAACATCTGTCAGAAGTGTTGTGATCATGTTCATATGCTCAGGGAGAGCACCAGCAATCAGCATGGACGACTGAACTAGCTCGGTGAGGTTGGGGTCCTCAAAAGGGGAAATAGCAATCAGTTGACTGCACTTCATATTCACCCAACTCTCTTCAACAGAAAAAGGCTTAATGCCAATCTTTTGGCAAGCTGTGGCTCTTACTTCAGCCGGTATCCTTTCTACCTCTTCGATTTCAGTAATAACAGGTTTTGACAGTAACTTCTCCCCCAATTTGACAGTATCAGCTTCATCAGTTGCAAGAACTTCTTCAGCATCTCTGGTAGGGTTTGAAGGACCTGCTTTAGTTGGAGTAGGATCAGCTTGAACCAGTTTCCGTTTAGGCTTTTTGCCTTGAACGGGGTTTGAAGCTTCAGGTTGGTTGGTGGTGCTAGGTGGAGGAGACCTAGTAACCACTTTTCTCTGTCTCTTGAAAATGACAGGAGGTGAGTTTGACGAGGAGGTGGCAGTGGAAGTGATTGTGGTAGCTTTCCTCTTTTTGGATTGAAAAACTATTAGTGAAGAGGAAGCTGGGACAGATGTGGGATCAGAAACTGTTAGGTCGACAGCTCTGTCATCTTGAGCAGGGAGCTCAGTCACTCCTACAATTTCCGGTTGAACCTCTACTGTAGCAGGTTCATCAGGAAATTGCCTTGGAATTGGTAAGGGGTGGTCAGTATCCCTTCCAAGAAATGGAGATTTATTTAAAGCAAGATTTGAAAATGTTTTCTCATTCAGAAGTTTTTGGTGCAAAATTGTACCAAGCCATACTATATGGGGGTACTCTTCTTTGAGAATGTATGTCAAAAATCTGGGATACAAGTATACATATTCAGAATGAACATTGGATTTTAGGGCTTGAAAAATTTGTTTGGAAAAATTAAAGTTCTCACCCTTGACCACAGCGTAGAAGGCAGAGGCTTGCTCACCGGAGAGCTCATCAAAACCTCCCTTCTTTGGAGATAGACACACCAGAAGTATGTGTGCAAGAAATCTCCATTTATATGGTAACTGCCCCTTCTTAATAGTTTTGCTGTGTAGGGAGCCACCATAACCAATGTTTCTGAAAAGGCGGAGATATCTTTTCTGATCTATCTCCCCGTAACCATCAGCAAAATGAACTTGAGGTCTCTGCTTTGGAGCAGTAGCTGATCTGGGTTGAAATTTATTTTCCGGTTGAACATGAGTTCGAGCGGAAAAATGTTCCGCTTGAACTTCAGCCGGAAAACGATTTTGCTTTAAAACAGTGAAACTACCATTTTTATCATTACCAACTAAAACTCTGTTGGATTCAGATCCAAAATGCTTCAAAGTGTGATTTTTCACAGGTGAGATTCTTCTTGTGACCTTCTTTTGAAAATCAGCTTTTGGTTTCAAAACAGGTTTTGGTTTTTGAAATGATCTGACTTTACTCATTGGGTTAAACTGACAGACAGCAGCTAGGTGACCTTGTTCACCACAGCACATGCACTCAACAATTTTGGTTTCAAATTTCCTGGGAGACTCAATTTTGGTTACTTGATTAAAGTTTACTTGACCAAACCTTTGAGTTTGACTTCCCTTTGGTTGCTCAGGTTGCTTTCCTCCAACTTTTGAATCCTTAGGTTCATAAACAGTTGGTGGAGGAACAGCAATTGATGGTTTCAAAATGTTTAATTTGTCAGCTGAAGCAGATGTGCTGGCAGCAGTGACATCAATTTTATTAGACTCAACAGTGTTTTCAGAATTGGATTGTGATGAAATGTCATCAACTGTGAGACTAACTTTGCATTATGATTTTAGGGCTTCAATTGGTTTGATTGCAGGTGAGTATTCAATTGGTGGCTCAACAGAGTTATAGCCAACACCTGCTTTACCATACATCCCTCCCATCCACAGTTTTTCAGCCTTTTTGTTTGCTGTTTGAAATTTATCACAAGTAAACAACGCATCTTTCAGCTTGATCTCAAGAACATCAACCTCAGCCTTAGCATCTTTGGTTCATTTCTTGATTTTTCAAGTTTTGACAGCAAGTCATCAAGCTGTGTTTCAAGCACTGAGTTGGTTTGTTTTAACTGTTCATACTCTTTGGTTAAGTTTTCAATTTTTGAAATGTATGATGATTAAGTTTTCTTAAAACATTCCTTTAACTCATTTAAGTTTGAAACTTCATCAATCAAATCAGTGTTGTGATTTCGATATTTTGCCACTTGTTCTATGCAGGCAGGACTACATAGATTCTCTAAGACCTTTTCAGGGATAGAATTTACCTGATCTGTGATGGAGTCCTGTTTGGCCATTAAAGCATAGTTGATGGGTTCAAACTCAACAACGAAATCTTCCCATTCAACACATGATGTTTGATTTGCTACAGCAGCTACCACGTTCTGATGGTTTTGACTTCCGGTTGGCTTTGGTGGGGTGGGGTGTGAACCTGAGTTGTTTCCAGAATTGTTGTTGTTCGAGTTGCTTCCTCCATGATTTTTCCCTTGAGCATGGTTCTGGTTCTGTCCTTCTCTTCTTGGTTGAGAGCATTCTCTTGCAAAGTGACCAAGTTGGTGACAGTTGTAGCATTTGACTTTGCTTTTGTCAAGGCCTATGTGAGCACATTTTGCTCCCTTGTAGGTTCTACCTGTCCTTTTGTAAAACCTTTGAGCTCTTACAGAAACCATGGCAAGTTGGGTCATTATATCCATTTCTTCTAAATCATCAGCACCTATGCATTCAAGATCTTCAGGTATGAAACCTTGATAAGAGTCAGCTGCTACATGAGCATTGTGAGAACTTTCAAAAGAGTTTGAAAAATTCTCTTGACACCTTGGTGTCTCAGGGAAACTGACTATAGGTGAGGAGTATGATGATGAGTTAGATGATCTTTGACTGTTAAAATCAGTGGTTACTAGTGCAGATGAGAACAGTTGAGTTGATTCAGAAGATGAGCTTTGTTTAAGATCTAGTTCCATTTCATAAGCACTGAGTATGCCATGAAGTTCACTGAGTCTCATCTTTTTCAAATTCTTGCATTCCCTGATGCTTACTGTGTGAACTGTCCACATAGAAGGCAGGGAACGTAGGAATTTTCTGTTCACATCTACTTGTTCTAGTTTAACATCCACCTTTTGGAGTTCATCAAGCAATGAGACAAATCTCAAGTACTGGTTTGTCATTGTTTCACCAGATTTAAAAGTAAAGTTTTCATATTTTTGTTTTAGAACATCTTTCTTGTTTTCTTTTACTTCACTGGTTCCTTCATACATTTCACTTAAGGCATTCCACAGGTCAAATGCAGTTTTATATCCTTTAAACCCACTTAAAATGGAATTAGGAAGTGCAGCCTGTAGAGTCCAGTATGCCTTATGGTCAAATTCAAGAGCAGTGTAGTCAGCTTCAACATATTTATCTAATGGCTTAGGTATTTTGACTTCTGCATCATCAGCAGATGAAACCATTGGTGAGTAGGGTCCTTCAGTGAAAGATTTCCAAATACGACGGTCCAAAATCCTAACAAAACCTTCCATCCTGAGTTTCCAGGTACCAAAGTCATCAGGAGTGAACATTGGTGGTTTGTTGGAGGAGCCATTTGGGCAACTTAAACTGAAATCACTCATTTTGAAAAACTTTTAGAAAGATAAAACAACAAAGCTTGTAAAGTAAGCAAGTAAAGTATCGACTTTGAAGCACAGAAAGTCTTCAAAGTGAGAGCCAAAGCTCTGATACCACTTGTAGGATCGTTATTAGTTATGAATAAACTAAAACTAAGCCCTTTACTTGCAAATATAACCCTGCGGAATTAAAGTTATATTTCACTTTACTTAAGCGATATTAAGCTCTTGTATAATGTAAATGCTTGATTTGCAGAATAGTAAAAACAGCGATATATCGAATATTCGGCACTATTTGCATTAACTCAAAGCTACACTATTACAAGTGATGACGGTGTGTGTAAACTAAGAGATTACATGCTATATATAGTGCTGATGAGATCAATGACAGCCATTGATCTCATGCGATCTAATCTAGACCGTAAACATAAAAGTCAAATATAAACTACCAAAAGAATAAACATCGACAATCGGAATGACTTGCGTGTTGGCAGCAACAATCTATTTTAGGAGAGCGGCTTGAATCAGATTTAGAAGCATACGAGAAGCTTTTGCAGGATTGGACTTCTGAAAAGACTTCTCAGGAAAAGTCAGGTTGAACTCTTTATCTGGTGGATAAACGAGTTCACCCGGAATATTCGCTAAGAAACAAAACTGCTTCTTTCCGCTTGAACTGCCTGTTCCGCCTGAAGTATGAATTCCGCTTCAACTTCAACTTCAGCCGGAACTAGTAAAATTGGCATTTCAGCCGGAAATCTTCCAAGCTCTATTTTTCCTTACACAGACATTATTGTAGGTAACTATACTTTGCCATGGGTTGGACGGTACCATGCCATATGGTACGGTTGAGGTACAAAGTATTACAAAAATTTGTAATGTTATCGTCTCCAGGGGATGGGTCTGCACCCTAAAATAATAACCATAATCAGCGATTCATACTATTGCTAAAAGTGTATGGACAAATGATGCTGCTAAGTATCATAGTTCATATGACACACGAATTGAACATAAAACTCATAACGTGAGTATGGATGTTCTAGTTTTCAATAGGGAGTATGGTTCGAAACGCAAGTTTGCATTAAGATTCAATGTAGAATGTCAATTAAGATTCACACTGCTTCATCAAACAGAAGCCACTAATGTTTATATATAGGGTGTACCGCGGCTAACCTCCCACACTACTAGCACCTTCAAGGCGTGAGTAGCCTACCATTTATAGCTATTAGTCAAATCACATTGGCTATTTTAACAAAAATCGATTATGTCAAGTTTCTTCAAAACGTTTAGAATGTAAGAGGCGAGGAATTAAAACCTCAATACGTCATGCAAACAAAAGGTGTAGGAGTTTCCATTCACAAGGCCAGTAAGATGCATAAGGTTTGTCATTCCAGTGAGGATCGTCGGGAGTTGGCAAGCACAGTGCAAATATTATAACAATTCAGATTTCAAGACTATTCAAGAAATAAAGCATATCACTAAGTTTAAGTTCAGGCTGGGGTTCACCGTCATATGACATATCACCGTCTGTATTTCCCTTGGTGAAGATCCAAAATTTGTGTGAAGACCCAACAAAATAAAAGCGTAAACTAGAAGGTATTGATAACGAAGGGTTCTCTTGTAGAAGTAGGTATGGTATCAAGTATGGGAATAATAAGTTTAAGGTGAAGGGCGCTAATGGATTGGTTCGTGAATTCCGACGGGTGCTGAGATAATAAGTGTATGGTAGTCGTAACTACACATTCCAAAGTATGACATGTGAGTTTAGAAATGTACCGGTTAAGATACCAACTGAGAGAATGTAAGTGATGTAATAGGAAGTATAAAATTCAAAGAGGATCATCCAACATGCTTGATAGGATTCATAAAGGGATTTGATTCAATTGATATAAGAACGAATGTGTCAACGGTTGTACTGTTGATAGAGTAAATATCTTGTTGGGCTATACTTTATGAGGCATGAACATTAGATTGGGCTTATTTGTTTTTGGGCATAGTATGTTTACGGTTTGGGCTTGTTGGGCTTATGGGTTTACGATTTCTACTAGGGCTTTTGTAGGACTTGTATAAATACCCAAGTGTTTATGATTAAATGACAAGTTTGCTGATTACGATTTCTGTGTTCTTCTCATATTTACGATCGCAAATCCGGTTATACAAGAAGATTGATTGTTCTTCATTCAAGACTTGATTGTGTTGCTTGTTCTTCATCTTAAATCTTGTCTTTTTATCATCTTCTTCTCGAATCACTCACAAACAAGGTTTCCGCACTTGTTTGTGTTTACGATATCGTGCTTGGTTGTTGTTTCTGGACCAACAATTGATATTAGAGCAAAGAATCACCTGATTCGAGGTTCCACGATATTGGATTCGAGTGTTTAGCTGGGAAAGGTGTTGGCTTGTGTTAGTTTTTGGAGTTCACGATCAGTTCTGGGCTGCTTGTGAAGTTTACGGTTAGTGTTCTTGGTGTTTACGATCATTTCTGGGTTGGTATTGAAGATTACGATCAGTGTTCTTCATCAAAAGGGTGTTTACGACTTCAAGACTGCATTTTTAAGGGTTTACGATCGCGATTACGAGTTTGTACAGTGTTTACGACTTCAAGATACGATTTTTGAGCGTTTACGATCGAGATTACGATCCAGAGTTGTTTATGACCTAGGTTTACGATCCAGCTGTCTGATTCAATCGTAAACGGGTGTTTACGATCGGAAACTTCTTATTTTTTAGGGACAATTAGTTTTAAGTTTTCCTAAGCTTTCGTCATGGATTTTGAACCGAGCATGACCAAAAACTGGACTTTGAGATTGGATCGACTACCCGTCCTCCGAGACTAACATCTGCTGATAACTTCCTTGAATGGAAATACAGATTTCAGAACCATTTGAAAAGTGTTGATCTGAGACTTTGGAGATCTGTTATTAATGGACCATTTATTCCTACTCACACTGAAGCAGGAAAGGTTGGAGTGGTAAAGACTGAAGCAGAATACTCGGATGATGATTGGAAAATGTGTAACAAGGATGAAAGAGCGTATGCTATCATGACAATGGCATTGACTCCGGAGATTGCTCAAGGATTTAAGAAGTACAAGACTGCAAAGAAGCTCTGGGATGCTCTGGTGGTTGCATATGAAGGAAATCCCAATATCAAGGCGAGCCGTAAACAGATGCTAAAGCAAAAGTTTAATTTGTTCAATTACATTCAAGGAGATTCCTTTGAAGCTCAAGTTCAAAGATTTGTGTCCTTAATTACTAAGATGTCAAGCTACGATGTTGAACCAGAACAGGAGGATAAGAATCTGAAACTGTTGAACAGTTTACCCAAAAATTGGAATACCAACATTTCAATCATTAAAGATAACAACAAGCTTGAGGAGTTGGCTGTTGATGAGCTTATTAACAAACTGAAGTCAAAACTGATTGATGATAAACAGAGAGAGCTGAATCATTTAAGTTCACTCAGTATGGCAGGAAAACTGAATCAGGCTCTCTAATCTGAAGAAGTTGGGTCAAAGCAAGCTGGAAGTTCGTTTGGAAATGATTCAAGTGCTAACAGAAAGTCAACTGCATTCGTGGCACGATCTCAAGCAAGTTCAAGTGGAATGGTCAACGCTGATGAGGCTAATGCTACCAATGATCCCAACTTTGCCCTTGGAATGGGATTTATGAACAGTTACCATGCACTTATGGCTGGAACATTGGTGCCTACTGATATGCTGTCAGGAGAATTGAACCAGATCAATCCTGAAGATGTGGAAATGCTTGATGTTTCCTGGTGATGTGTTCGGAACGACTCTAAAAACTACTATAAAAACCTAGACCTAAACTAGACCTAGACACACCTAATTTTACCGAAACTACCTAAACTAAACCGAACCCTAAGGCAAGTGTACCTATCGGATAGTAGAATAGCTAAGGCAAGACCGGATTATCGAACCTAGGACACTCTATAGACAAGACTTAACCTAGACCTATGAAATTGGAAATACTGAGTAAATTTGGTTTGGGTTTTTGAATTGAGATTTGAATTA
>JBCNJP010000008.1:36550410-36592957 GCA_039602395.1 Deinandra increscens subsp. villosa | reverse complement strand
CTATAAGAGCTACCAATAACATAACACATAGACAATATATAACTTTAGCTAAATTTGCAAATCAGACAATATTAAATGATCAAAAGAAGGTTATACAAGAGCATCTATGCTTTCTTCTCGAGCATTATAAACTCTCTTTATCAAAGAAGAGCTGAACTGATGGTGATGTGTCTTGGGGATCAATATAAGTTCCTAATATTTGCTTAAAATCTACAATATATATATATATAGGGAAAAGATCAAATAAAAACAAGTTGTTATTGCGAAAACACGTAAACAAATATTAAAACCTCTATAACTTCCTTATACGTTAATATTTTTTTAAAAATTTGCACCAAAAGTCTTAAAATTATGTCACCTTTAATTCTGGGAAAACAATTAAACATATAAAATTTCGTGATTTTTTTATTATTGCACATGTGCAATAATACGTATTAATTATATTATACATGTGCAATATTAATAAAAAAACATTAATTTTTTCAAAAATTAAAGATAGCAGAATTAAAAGATCTATGGTATAATTTTTTATCAAAAATATTCACGTATGAAAAAGTTATAGATGTTTTAATATTATTATACATGTGCAATAATAATTTTTTATTGCACATGTGCAATAATAAAAAATTTTAAAAAACGTTGATTTTTTTTATTTTCTCCAGAATTATAAGATTTATAGTGCAATTTTTTATTAAATAATTTAACATATGAAAAAGTTATAAAGGTTTTAATATTATTGCATATGTGCAATAATAATAAAAAAAATTATTGCACCTGTGCACACTACAAGAAAAATGACTATCAGGGACTAAAGTTTTAGGGACTGAATATTCAGTCTTTGATAAGCACTATCTAAGACTAATAAATCAGTTGCTAATGATATCAGAGACTGATACGTTTATGATCGCGATAGTGACTGGTAATTAGTCTCTAATAATATGACTGATTATTTGAGACTATATTTCAGTCATAAATTGCAATGTAAAATTAAATATTTTGGAGTGGAAATGTTTGGTTACTGAATTTCAGTCCCAAATAAGGGTAAATTTTAAGGACTGAATATTCAGTCTTTGATAAGCAATATTTAAGACTAATAAATCAGTTACTAATGATATCAGAGACTTAAACGTTTATGACTAGTGATAGTGACTGCTAATTAGTATCTAATAATACGCCTGATAGTTTAAGACTAAATTTCAGTCATAGATATGGAGGTAAAATTAAATATTTTGAAGGGGAAATGTTTTGTTCCTTAGTTTCAATCCTTAATAAGGGTCATACATTTATAGGAAAAAGACGTTATTGCAAGCTGATATTTCTTTGCAAGTTGCTTTATATCATAAATATGAAAAAAGAGGTTTTATTTTTTTTTTAAAATAAACAAGGAAAACAAAACCAAAATATACAATTATGCTACTTTCATTAAGATTATTTTTTAAACATTAATTCACAGAATTTCTAGAATAAATACTTAATATCGTTGTGTTCATCAAATATGTATGCAACATCTAAAAATCATCACTCAAACTTTTCTAAAGCAATCCACTTCGCTTCACAAATCCTATTAAATTTTCATACTAACCTTTAATACCCGTGCATCGTACGATTAGGGTAAAAAAAATAAAGACTTATAATAAAGTACTATTAAAAATTTTATTAATTGATGAAAATTATGCAAAAGAATTAAGTGAAAAATTTAAAGAAATATATATTTAAAATACATTAAAATAAATAAACTCTCTATATTATCACACACAAAATTTCATATCCAAATTTACTTAGATTTAAAGTGATAAGAAATAATATGATTGTTGTATTTGGGTGCAAAGCATAAAAAGACTATATTTCTTCCAATACTGTTTATTCAAATCATCAAACATATGTAGCATAAGCATCAACCACTTATTATTGGATTATACAAAGGAACTCATATGGTAAGTGAAGATGAAACACCATGATCAAGAGACAATATGTCAAAAGTAGCTTTGACAAAGTTGTAGTATCCTCCCTTTAAGCAAAGAGTTCTATTCATCACTACTCTGCTCTAACAAAATGGTAAGTCAAATAGGTCCCCAAGTGACACATTAACAGCTACCTGCATTGTCAAAAGTTTGCACAATACCATTAATCATGTATAATTGATTTTTATGATCAGAAGATAAAATGTTTGACTTCAAAGTGATTGCTAAGTTTACCACACTAAAATTTTTAACCATTTTTTAAATAAAGATAATACCAGCATGCTTTATATATGAGTATAAGAACTATTAGAATGCATTATAACATATTATAGATGATTATTCTGTAAATAAAAATACCTCTTCTAGACCATAAAGGCAAGAGAAGTCATCTTAGAAACTAATATGCGAAACAAACAAAACGAAATACACATAATTAGGATGTATGAACACAAAATGAATATGTAAAAGTCAAACTTTTTATGTAAACTTCCATTGTTAGAGTTTTAAGCAAAATGTAAGCATATAACTTGATTAGAAATGAACATTACCAATCATCATCATCATCGTCTGAGTCAACAATTTCAATCTCATTATTAGGCTTATCAGTGTCCGAGTCATCCAAATTTGAATCTGAATCAAAATCTTCCATATTGTGATCCGAGTTATCTATCTCGTCATCAATAAAATCATCTGAAGCGTCATTGAAGCGCTGAACATCAACATTTTCAAGAACTTCGGCCGCACTATCTTCACGAAGAAGGTCGACATCTTCCGATAAATCTTCTGCATTATTGTCATCCGGAATATCCCACAAGTGCCTATGGGAAATTCTTTCAATGATTTTCCAATTTGTATTTGGTCTAAGCGGATCATTTATATAGAATACTTGTTGAGCCTGGTTTGCAAGAATGAAAGGGTCTTCCATATAAGCATTTCGGGACGTGTCTATGCTTATGAAATGAGGTTCGAATATCACGTGCTTTCTATGACGATCAGTGTCAAACCATGTGCATTTGAATAAAATAACACGATAACCTTTTATAAATGACAACTCAATTACTTCATCAAGAAATCCATAATAATCGTCTTCTACATCATTGTGAACGCCAGGGACCGTAATTCCACAATTTTGTGTTTGCCTGCAGTCATCTCTTGATTTAACTAAAAATTTAACTCCGTTCACTATGTATCCTTTGTGATAGATAACTCGAACATCAGGAAGGGAAGACAACGCATATAGCTCCTCATTAATTTGAGATGGATTTAGCTTATACATATCGCTAATCTGTTTACAATTTTTAACATAGTAAGCATGTTATTAGAGTGCAATACAATATTACATAGTAGTGTAAGTAAAATAAAGTGTGATTGTTACCCGTTTTGCAAACCAATTAGGGAATGTAGACCTTTGCATCTCAGAAAAATCCGATGATTCAGGATGTTGACTTTGTAAGAGTTGTAAGTGTTCTCTGACACATGTACATAAACTTATAAATATATTGACACTGATACTTGATACTTATTCAAAACAAAACATAAAAAAAATTAAAAAAAGAAAAAGAAATAAACTTACCCTAAGTACGGTTGAGCCTCTTGACAATTGTTGAAGATAAACCATAGTGCTTTCTGCATAAGATTACTAGGAAGCATACGGACTTCTTTCTTCCCAATACCTCGGCCATTCAATCTGAAAACATCCAACGCAAAGGTACGATCATCACTAGAGGTTGTGTCATCAGTCCTGTAACGTTTGTCCAACTTCGATTGAACACTCCGTAAATAATGTGAACAAAATGTTATAGCTTCTTCTACAACATAAGCTTCCGCTATCGAGCCTTCAGGTTTAGCTTTGTTTCTAACACATCTCTTAAAATGGCCGAGGTGTCTTTCGATTGGATACATCCACCTTGATTGCACGGGTCCTCCCAAAATTGCCTCTTGAGGAAGATGCACACACAAGTGCACCATAACTGTAAAAAATGACGGGGGAAATATCCGTTCAAGTTTGCACAAAATGACAACAATCTTTGCTTGCAATGCTTCCAACTCCGTCACGTATAATGTGCCTTCTGTAAGCTTCTTGAAAAATTGAGACAATTCTACTAACGCATCACGAATTTGTTTTGTCATAAAGGGACGAATTGCAATTGGAATTATGCGTTGTATCAAGATGTGACAATCATGTGATTTTAGACCATAAACCTTACCCTGCTCAACAATCACATTTTTTGCTAAATTTCCGGCATACCCATCTGGAAAACGCACGGACTTGAGTAAATTACAAAATTGTTTTCTCTCCTCTCGAGTTAAAACATATAAAGCATGTGGTTTAAACCAACGACCATTCTTCAGCACCAAGTGAAGCTCTTTACGTATGTTCATGTCTTGCAAATCTAGTCGAGCTTTTTCAGTGTCTTTCGTCTTTCCTTCGATGTTTAAGAGGGTCCCTAACACGTTCTCACACACATTCTTTTCAACATGCATCACGTCAATGTTGTGACGAATTAACAATTTATGCCAATATGGGAGTTCAAAGAAGATGCTTTTCTTTGACCAGTTTATATCAATATGTGAGTCTCCTTTTCTTTTTTTCCCATCATGAGAGTGTTTTTTTCCATGGTGATGTATAGTTAGATGTTCTAGTTGACGTAAGCAATCATCTCCATTGACAGGTTTAGGTGCAGGCCTAGTCTCTCTCTTTCCATTAAAATCTCGTGCATTCCTCCAAGAGTGATTAGGTTCAAGAAATCGTCTATGACCCACATATGCTATTTTATCTCGTATATGTACACTACACGCATCTTCATTGCATATCGGACATGCCCTGTATCCGCTCGTTTTCCATCCAGACAAGTAACCATACGCAGGAAAGTCATTGATTGTCCATAAAAGTGCGGCACGCATGTTGAATCTTTGTTTTGAGTCGCAATCATATGTATCAACACCCTTATCCCATAAAAGTTTTAACTCATCTACGAGCGGACGCAAGAATACATCTATATCATTTCCTGGTGAATTTTTTCCAGGAATCAACAATGTTAACATAAATGAAGCATCGACCATAGACTTCCAAGGGGGCATATTGTATGGAATGAGTACAACAGGCCACATACTATAGGAAAGACTCATTGCCCCGAAAGGATTGAAACCATCACTGGCAAGCCCCAGACGGACATTTCTCGGATCATTTGCAAAATCTGGAAACATTGCATCGAAGTGTTTCCACGCCTTTCCGTCCGCAGGATGCCTAAGAACCCCCTCCTCTTTGGTTCTAAGTCGATCATGCCATGACATTTCCTTTGCAGTGTGCCTAGAGGCATATAAGCGCTTAAGTCTACTTGTAATGGGAAAGTAACGCAAGACTTTTACCGGTTTCTTCTTCCCCTTACTATTTTCTTCATAACGACTAGTGCTACACACAGGACAATTTTGTAATTCTGCATTTTCCTTCCAAAATAATGCACAGTCATGTTTACAGGCATGGATAGATTCGTATCCCAATCCAAGAGTACGTAAATACTTTTTTGCCTCATAATGGTTCTTCGGAAAGTTTGCATCCTTGTAAGCGCGGCTAAATAAATTCAGAATCATATCCATTGACACATTTGTCATTTTACATGTTACCTTCACGTTCATCAACTCCAATAGAAAGCCTAGTACAGAAAACTCCTCACACCCTGGGTATAAAGGCTTCTCCATATCGGCAAATAACTTCTCCACATTTGGGTTATCACGTTGATTAGCACCGTCCCTGATGTTTTCGGATTCGGTTTCACTTCCCTGAGGAAAAGCATCATCTAGTAACTCATCGACACCGCCATTTGATTCGTTTTCACTTTCTTCAATATCGTTTGTTTCGTCTGTTTCATAACCTTCTAAATGTTCACCGTGATGTATCCATACATCGTATGATGGTTCAAAACCATTATGTATGATATGTTTACTAACAATTGAGGGAACATGCCTTCTTGCATTCACACAACTTCTACATGGACAATGTATCCGACCATCACTATCAGCATATGCTTTAGCCCTTTCTGCAAAATCTTTTGCTCCTTTAATGAACCTTGGATCTATCTTATTAGTGATTTTAGTCCAGCCCTTATCCAAATTCATTGCGAGGTATCCTATAAGCTCTACAAAAATATATCAATAAGTAAGGGCAAAAAGAGCCCAGAAAATCATCTGTGTATGTGTAGAGATAAGGTGCAGTTGGTGAATTCATATATTTCTATTTCTAATTCTGCTCATAAATCTATTCCAGCCCATGTAGTATCACGATTGTGTAAAATTCACGTAGACAAGGTCATAAATATGCAACAACATAATGGGACTCTTAACCTCAAATCACCCAACCTTGTCTACGCGTTTAGTGTTGATATTTTTCTTATTTATACAATAGTTCTAGGAAATCAGAAAATAGAATGTTGCCAATTTAATTTATGTCGTGAATGCCAAAACACAAACAATCAATTTCTCCTACAATTCCTTTTTTTTTATGATCAAAGATCCATGTTAAATCTCTCTCTCTCTCTCTCTCTCTATATATATATATATATATTCTTTTCCGTCTATAAAGTATACAAGTTACGAATGCCTAAAGGATTATCCCCTTTATATATTTTCTAATACTTCAACAATCTTGGTAATTGATATTTTAACAAATGCCGAAGGCATTCGTAATTATAACTGATTCAATATTTATTATGGCACATCAAGGCATTCGTAAATTATAACTGATTCAATATTTATTATGGCACATCACTAAATATCCACATTTGAGTGCAAAATTAATGGATTTGCAAGACATATATCAAGATTTGAACATTAATTTTTATTTCAAAGAATGATGAGATCGATTTTTGGGTTTTGGTTTGTTTTGGATTTGATTATTTTGTGGCTGTTATGATCTTGATTATTGATCTTGATCTGAGCAAAATATTAACAATTTTATATGATCACAAGGCCAGCTACTTACAATACAGCAACCCTAGCCACTAGGCCAAATCCTAAATTTGTTAATTTCCCAGCTTGCAACACTTATAAAATAGCCTAAGGTGTGAGGGGGGAACATAGCAAGTTGGCAGAAAATAAACTAAAAAGGAAGGTTGGGCGCAGGGCTAGAACCCGCGACCTTTCACTCTACAGCGAGCAACCTGACCATCAGGCCACAATTAAACTTTGATTTATATCCAGATCCGTATTATTTATTCAGTTCGCTACATGCTAAATTAGCTATAAATTTCCGAAAAATAAAAGAGAAATAGAAATGTTAGTCGCTGGGTTTGAACCAGCGACCTTTCGATCTGAATACGCATGGTGCACCATCTGGGCTAAAGTCTTGTTTGTTTATTCAACTAGTTCGCAAGTTATTAAACCTACAGATTGAATGTCATCTTCTCCAAACCCCATTAACGAACCAGAACCTCAAGCTTAACATTCTAAAATTTCTGATCGATAATTATTGTGATTCAACACTCGAAATTAGTTTAGAATCATTAGTTTTTCATCATGGTTTATTGTGATCATGCGATGGCTCTAGGATGTGAATATACGGAATCGAGAACTACGTGCGTATGTGTTTCGAGTTGCATAGATTTCATACACCCGTGGCTAACAATTTATTAAAGCATCGACATATATAGTTGTTCACAGCCCCAGCCCCCTCCCCAAGCAAATAAATATCTCAACGACACACAAAATCAGAGGCTAAAACCCGCAAGTTCTCGACATGAAAGTACTAAACCGGAAGACGATTACCTTCGAGTTGCTTGCCCGTGATGACCTCCTAGGCTGCTGCGATTATACAAGGGCTGTAGTACAGCCTTGGTAACTCCAGAAATCGAGCAAGAGGGCTGGGATGAGGCTGAGTTCGGCGAGAAGAGAAGTGGAAAGGGGTTGCGTAATTTCTGAGGGAGAGGGGAGGAAATAAAAGGGGAAGGAGGTTATCACCGATTTCTCGGCTGTTAGGCGATGGGGATAGACTAGATTTCAATTTGGAGGTCGATCCAGAGTAGGAGATTGGGTTAATTTTGACCTTGAAAGTCAAAAGTCTAATTTGGATATGATCTGATGATTAACGTGGGTGCCATGGATTCACATATATTTTTTTATTTCATTTCTTTTTTCTATTAAACAATAAATTTTGATTATTCTTATTATTATTATTATCACATTTTTATTTATAATATTTTCGGAGACTCTTAAGCTATCAGTAGTGGGGCGTTATGCTCACCAAAATCCCTGACATAGCGCCCCTATATCGCCCTACATTTTTATTTCATACACGTGGAAACGAAATTATCTTATTTTTTCAAACTGTTATGGACAAAAAGTAGAAACATATGTTATGTGTACAAACAATATGTACTATTCAATAAAATATTACCACAATAAAATAAATCCGACAATTCACATGTTTGTTAAAAAAATATATATGATTTGGGTGTGCATCTAAACAACATGTCATTTACATATTTGATCAAACATACTATTCACGTAATATATGACATGAAAAGTAGTGATGACATGTGTCCTTAAATGTAATTGTTTATTAGAATAGGAAGATTAAAAGAAGTTGAGATGAAACAAATATGTTACACCAGTGTAATTACTTGCTGAAGGCTAAAGTTACACTTATGTAACCATTTTTAAATTGAGATGTATATGATATACAACCTACGTTACATGTGTGTAATCACAATTTACATAATAAATCAAATTAAATAGTGTGCAATCTAACAAAACCCAATTACATTTGTGTAATCAATTCATAACTTCATAATTAGAACTTGAAAACTTATGATTACACAAATGTAAGTAACATAATATAATATAATAGATGGAGACTTGGATTATCTTGGTTACACAAATATGTCTTCTTCATGTGCATCATCATTATCTTTAATGACGTCTTCATGTACATCATCATTTTCTTTCATCCTCTTTGTTCTTCGAAATCGTTGTTACACCGCTGTAACAACTATGAACAATATATAAAAAACACCAAATTAGACGAAATTATAAACCAAATAAACATCTCTAATCTTCAAATCTGTACATAATGATCAAAAATGTGACATTTTCAAAATAGATAGTTATGATTATTTATGGAGTGTAAATATGAAGTGTAGTTATGATGATTTAAAGAAACAAATGGGTTCTTAAAATAATTTATGTAAAATTTACCTTACTACCCTTTTAATAAAGGAAATAATGGAAAATAGGAGGAATTATTTGATTGGTTGAAAAAGGTTTTTCAGGTTTTCCAAAAATTAAAGGGTTTTCCAATGATGCATTTTCTATACACATATATATATATATATATATATATATATATATATATATATATATATGCATACTCACTATCTATACAATCTTACTGACTTGACCGTCGGAGCGTGGTACAGAGGCCTCAGTCTTTGTTCCCCTTCAAACGGGTTCTAACTATGTTACGGGTTTAGGAGAAGACTTGGGAGAGCTAGTCCCGGCCTGCTTGGTTCAACGGATCAACCGGCCTCTTCATCATGTAGATTGGTTCTCTATCCGGATGGCCCGTCCTTCGTACGAGGTTAAATGACTTGCGGCGGCGATGCAGGTGGTGTAGAGGCATTCACCAGCAGCTAAACGAAGGGAGTTTTCGAGATTTCAATTGAGGCGTGACACGAGGTTAAATGACATTATGATTTTCTCTATCTGATTGTTTGAACCCAAGATTTCGCTTTATGATTATTTGAATTTCGTATGTTGGATTTAAATCTATAAGTTTATTTGGTCTTTGTTACATGAGATATGTTTTTGTTATACGAGTTATACGTGTTTAATAATTTAAATCTATAAGTTTATTTGGTCTTTGTTACATGATAGATGTTTTGTTATACACGTTATACGTGTTTAGTGAATTTCGGGACGAATTTTTTTAAAGAGGGTATAGTTGTAACACCCCAATTTTTATTTTATAGATGTTAAATATCTTAATTATAAAGATGTTACGATAACTAATAGAATTTGAAAGTCAATAGTTTTATTTGATTTGAAAAAAATATCAAGTTGTAATATCCATTGTTTTTATCTAATAATTATGATAATTATATAAGAAAAAGAAAGAAATAACTATTAGTATTCAGCATTTTAAACATTTATATGATTTGATATATATCATTTATAATTAAAAGAAAAAAGAAATGGTGGTTGTGAGGGCATTATTAACACATAGGGTTAAAGAAAAGATTAGATTTATTTTTGGTTATTCCCTCCCTTAACGCACAAAATTAAGTTTTGGCTGCTCCCTCCATAACTCACGAACAGCAGATCTATAACCCACTCCCCCTCATCATCCATGGAAATCGGAAGGGCAATCTCTTGTACATACACGTTTGATGTCGCAGCATCCTTCAATTACTACTTAACGAAGCCTCTACTCTCATTGTTGTTGTCGCAGAACTATACGAAGTCTATCAGCAAGTTTGGTGTTCGAGCAGGTCGTAAGGTACAATTTAACTAGTTCACATTCATCATGTACGCATATAACACTAGTACACGATCATTGTAAACCCTAGTTTGATTGTTGGCTTAATTTGTTACTGATTTCCCTTATTACTAAATTATTGTAATCCCTAAATGATTAGTCTGGATATATTTGAGAATTGTTGATAGCTTTCAGTCAATGGTTTCGCGTGTGGTTCTTCATTTGGTCATAACATCATTAGTTGCTGAATTGATGAAAAAAAATGTTAATGATCAGTTTTTTAGAACCAATAATATGGAAAAACACTGTTATGAACTTGAAAGGAAGAGGTCTTGTGTAGGGCTTTTGTTAATTTCCAAAGAAACTGCTACTATATTTAGGTAATTTGAAATTGAGATATAGTGACATTGGTACCCACCCGAACGATAATTATAGTTGTAGATTTCAATAGAGGACCATCTGTTTTGGTATGGATTTACACTTAGTAGAATTGTAGAAATCAGTTTTCTTTTTTCTTTTGAGCAGAAAACACCATAGCATGCTTGACAAAAACAGGTTAAATAGATGATTTGATACATTTGCAGAAAGTCTGTTTTTTTACGGTGAAAATAAAGTTGTAGACTCTGTAGTTTATTTGATTATAAAAGACCACATCGTAGACTCTTAAATCAATAGATCTGTCAACCATAGTTTGCTCATAGGACTTGCTAAGTGCTAAATATTAGCTACTTAGTTTGCTCACTTACACAATTGAGGTTGGAATTTCTATTCATGTTAGACTTTTCTGTAAAAGTCAAATTGGTTTGTGAAAGCACATATAATTCAAGTTATAAGCAAACTAATTAAAGCATATAACTTTATAGATAGAACTACTTTTAAGTAAATGGGAAATGTTTTGTATAATTGTATGAAGTACTATAACTTGAATAAAAAAAGATGTTTTAAGCAAGTTAAGTACCTTGAATGGTTGTTTTGTTTCATTCATAAGCGTCCCTTCCATCTCAGAGTGTTTGACCACTTATTAATACTAATAACATCCTTCATTTACGAATGGGTAGATGCCGGTTAAAAATCTATCACTTTTTCCTAACCTAACCATTTTTACTTAATTTGCCATGATTTTGACTACCCTGTTTATTTAATCTCCCATAAACACTATAAATATGGCTGTGGGTCCTAGGTAAAAACATGCTGCTCCCAGTGTGACTAATTGATGAAAGGCCTAAAATTGTTCATGTGTAATTCAATGATGAAAACCAATTAGGTTGGCTAATAAATGCAACAAAAAAGAATCTGTGTCAAATAATCTATGTTTATACTTTATACATTATCAAATAAATGAATGAGTCCCTGAATAATTTAATGGCAAAATTGAATTAATAGTAAACAAACAGAGGTTTTGGACTTTTGGTTCCATCAACCAAACATAAAACAGATTTTAAAATTTAATTTAACTAAATAGGCAAATAGGCATCACAGAGATAGAAAAGGAAAGACAAAGCACCAAAAACATATAGTTGAAATCAAAGAAAGAAGTTACCAGGAATGTTGGGGATATTGATGATAACACAGTTGGATGTCTTGGAGCAAAAACACAGCTCAAAGCTATTATTTATTTATTTATTTTTAATCAGTGGCATCATAAATGCATTTAATAAAGGTCAACACATAATGAAAAATGTGAGATTTGGTGAAATCAAGAGCAAAAATTTATCACTAAGAGAAGCTTTGATCCCTAAACTTAGACAATATCAAGTTCAAACACTTTGTTATATAATCAAATATTCAGACTGTTATTCTTATGTTGGATTTTTCTCATGATATAAAGAAGGAAACCTCTATAACTACATAATCCAATTGAAAAAATGTCCTCCATCATTGCTTCCCATATGAGGTGTTATATTTACATGATTGTAGCAACCATAATAAAGATAAATATTGATAAAACGTAAGTATCGATAACTATTTCTGCAGAATTACAATGTGGGAGATCATGTTGTTGGTGTTGATGGTTCTGACACGAAAGAGGACCGAAGAAGATTCAGCCAGACCAGCAAATCAGATGGTTACACAACGCTCAGCCCGTCGACACAAGGGTAACCACACTAGAGCTACTACAGCTACTACAGCTGCCGGTAAATGCCATAGACTATTGATTATTTAAATTTTACAACCTACTTATAATTTATTTATCTCTTGTTAGTATAAGCACTTAACAAACAAAAAAAAGATATAATATTTTCTATACTCACTTCACAAAGCACAAATAGTTCAAATGTTTTGATTTTGCTTAGTCTATAAGCTAAACAATATGTTGTTATTTTTGTATCATATTTGCATGTATGAATTCAGAAGAAGAACTATTATTAATTATATATCATCTGGAACTTTTTCAATTTTTTTAATTGAAGGCTCAAAAGGCATGTATGTATGTATTAGTTAGTATTAGGTTGCTACTTAAGCAACCTTTTTGATATATCTATATTATGACAAACTTTTGCAACTCAGGTGTATTGGCTCCATATGCATCCCACCAATCTGCTGGAGCTCTTGTTTTTCTTTGCCTTACAGCCCTGCTCCCTCTTTATATAAATCCAATTGCTCACTAATTTTGTCTTGAATGACTTATTACATGTATTAAGCTATAAATTTTCATGCTATGTGATAATTCTATTAATGAGATTTATGTTTAGATTCAATAGCAGAAGAACATGCTGATCCAGGTGCAGATCAACATGTAGAACAACATGTAGATGAACCAATTGTAGATCCTCCAAAGAGGCGTGGGCGTGGTCCAAATCTTAATCTTAGTGCCACACAGGATCTGCCTAAGGGTTCTAAATTATCTTTGCAAATGGATGATGCTACAAAAGGCTTCATTGGGGCATCGGCTACAAAATTTGCAACAGAGTGTGGGATTGTAATTCGTTCTTGTTGTCCAATGAACTTTCATAAATGGGATTTGGTACCAAAAGAAGTGAAAGATGTAATGTATGAAAAATTACAAGTAAGTTCTATATAATTTTACTTATAGTTATCAAGAAGCTATTTGGATTATATATTTTTGTTTGTATTATTAACAAATGTATTCAATGTAGGGAAAATTCCATTTGTTGCGAGAAAATAAAGTTTTTATGGAGTATGTGAATACTCGATTACATCTCCAATGGAAACGCACCCGAGGTACTTTGAGTGCGTACTGGAAAGCGAATGGAGGAAGAACCAATCCACAAGTAGCACGATCAAAAATGAAATTGGATTGCCGAAATGAAGAAGACTGGAATCACTTGTGTGACTATTGGGAGCTAGAATCGACTCGGGTAAGCTAAATTTACCTAAGGCATTACAAGAACATCTTTCATTACAATTTAGTATTCCAACACTGAAATGGACTATTCAAAATATCTATGTTGAACTTGTTCACTCAGATTCTGAATTCGGACATAGTAACATGTATGATATTTCATTTTGTAGAAATATAATGAGCAGATGGAAGCCAATCGTGCAAAGCAAGTTATCACATGCCGAGGAGGCTCTCGTTCAATCGCAAATCATGTATTTCACATGGTAAGGTTTAAAGTTTTACAGTTTTAAATACCCTTTCAACATTATTTCATGTATCAATCTGATTTTAAAAGGAAAGAAAGGTTTGTAGGTCAAATTCATGAATCATAGTATGAAGAGGAGTAAATTAGAATTATGAAATTGTGTACATGTATTAGTAGAAGCTAATATTGAGGCTATATAAAAAAGAGGGAAACAGTATAAAACAACAATAAGAGATGATTAAAAAAAGACAGATCTGACCCATGCGGTTAGGGCCTGCTTCCTAAACAACCTTTTGTTGGCTTGCAAAATGTGTTTCAAATAAGAAAGTTCAAAAGGCCTGCATAAATTTTAGATCATTTTTTGTACCTGTATATGCTAATAACAGCAGAAAGAAATTTAATATAGAGGAAAAAATGGGACCATCCTATGAGAGTGTCATAAATAAACTGATTACATAAGACTTTGGGAAAGAAATTTACGTGAAAACATAAAGAAATATATAAGAATCAATAAAAAGTTGAAGCATTGGATGAGAGTAACATCATACAAAAAAAGAGTTGGAAAATTGTTTATAAGCAAATATGAAGACCTATATAAAGTACAATTATGCAACACATACTTGGAAAATAATAAGATATAATAGTAGACAAGTTTTTTTTTACAAACTTAGCATTATTTTCCTATCCCTCAATAGTACATATATCTATACGAGTTGGTGACCCGCCCGCGCGTTGCGGCGGGTCACCTTTGTTGTTTGTTTATGTTAGTTGCAATGTTTAGTTAGGGATTACAAATATCATTACACAACTTTCACATCCCAAGTACTTACAGTACCTAAGTTAGTAGTCTGATACATACAAAACACTAATGGCATCATAGTTTGTTGGCTTATGTTAGACGGTTAGTTAGTATGCTAACATGTACCAATCTGCTGACGTGGTCTACTTCTAGATGAACTTGCACCAGACATCTTAATTAGCAAATATAAAGACATAAATAAATATATGTATAAGTTTTATAAATTTAAACTACAATCTGTCATATACTAATATAAGACACACGTATGAATACAACACAGTAAATCAACTTCAAGAAAGGTAAATGCTTGTCATATAAATAGTAAAACTAATTTGTATTTATGGTCATGTAAAACTAATCAAATGTCAGACAGTGTAATAAATTAGTTTCTTACCTCAACTTGTAATTGTAAAAAGCATTCTTTACTATTTGTATAAGATCATGTAAAGTCAATTAAGTATTATGACTTTGTGTTCTGCTTCTTATTGCAAGTTTTAGGTATAATCATATAAAGTTTACATATATTGTTCTTTTCTAACAGTTAGAAGTTAATTTTAACTATTTATAAGATATGTAATGATTTTGTAATGGAAACATCTAAGAAGTCTTTTCAATCGTATTACATATAGATTACTGGAACAGCAGCCCCAACTAATTATAACTCAATTACCTAATCGTAGTCTTGTTTCAATTAAGTTTGGAACCACATATACTTGTTTAGCTTTTCTAAAAGCTTTGTTACGGAAGTGTCTAAAAAGTTTTTTATACATTGTAAGTTTCTCTTATAATCACAAACAACTCATTTTTCTCTAAGTAGGTCTTATTTCAATTAAATTTGGAACCCTGTATTCTTGTTAGGGCTGAACAATAACTTGAAACACATTAAAACAGTATCTAGTTATAGAGTTAAATCCATGTCTTTCTATAGTTTTGATGAAAAGTCATCTAAATCTAAACTTCAATTATCCAATAGCAAAATCTTAGTAACCTATAGATATAATTTAATTAAGTTCCAAAGTTGTATTCTTATTTACAGCATCAAACACTTATTCAAAATATGTCAAATACCAATAGACATTTACACAAACACCTTGAATGATAACAAAGGGAAAATGTATAAAGGCTTTAATTAAAAGTACATTTCTAACAAATCAACATAATTAACACCAACAGAATTACATGCAAACACAAAGCTACATTCTAACTCAGAAATCAAACACATGCGAAACACACAATTACACATCACATTCCTTAACAAAAATGAAACTGAATAAAACAGAACCAAAGGTATCGATCCTGGGTCAGTCCACAGACAAACCAACAGAAATACCACTAAACCAAACAGAAAATGATGTTAATAAGCAGCAAGACATATATATATTCAATAAGTAAAACGTACCTCAAAAAAATATAAAGCAATACACCTGTCTTGGACAGGTGTCAAAAACTCATTTACCAAGAAAAGCAGCCGGCGCATTGTAATTGGCAGCCAGACCCCACAGTAAAATGTGAGTACTCTCCCACAATCTCAATTGTAATATATATAAATATGTGATATAAAATAAAAAAAAATTCTACGGGAAACATAAGTATGCAGAAGGTATATTAGATACATTACATAAGCATATGGTTAAGAAACTTAAATAAATTATATAAAGATTACTAATGTTACAATTTGGTAGAATAAAATTATTAACACCAAGACATTAAATGTATAATAAAATCAGGTAAAGTTTGATATGAAAACATAAAGAGATACTACAAAATCTAATAGCAAATAAGTTTACATTCTAAATTTAGTTAACAATAGTGAGATAAGACTTGAAGACTACATATAAGCATGAATGTATTTAAATCTGTACATAATCAGCTAAAGCAAACAGAACACAACTGTAATAAATAAAGGCTGTACAATGTTATTTTTTATATGTTAGATGTAACTTTTTTAAATAAAAGTTGTTGGTGCTGATTATTTTCTATGCTTCATCTGTGATTACAATGTACTGTTCGACGCCTAAGAATCCCCTTAGATTGACACCTTAATTACACTTAATTGTTGGTTGTTTTACTTAAAACTTTAGGTCACTTTCAATTTAGCCTTAAAATTCATTTTATATCTGATTTTTTCTGTTTTAGCTTTAAATGCTAACGTGTTTGTGCAGACAAGTCAAAAGAATGAAATGCCACCTAGCCCTTTGGAAGTATATCATAAGTTGCACTTCAACCCCTCGAAATTTGGATGGCAAAACGATGACGCACGTATGGAATACGTAAGTTACCTACTCTCTCATGGACTAATGTGTTCCATTCCCAGTTTGTAACCATCCAAAATTCATTGTCCACTTTTAGGGGTCTTATACATGTTTTAATACTTGTTAATAATAGTCTCCCATCAATAACTTAACTCAGTATAAAAAAACAAGCTTAATATGATAGTAATAAACAACCTAAAAAAATATAAAACAAATTAGGAACAAAAAAACAAACAAGCAGAAAGACCTCAACAAACGCATCATAAAAGAGCAGCCCCCATCGGTAAAAATAAAATAGTATTCATCAATGGAATCCCCTAACTGCTTGACCACATGACTCCCATCACTTACAAGACTTGAATACCAATCTTCATTGTGAACACAAGCCACTAAGGGCCTCCCCCATGCATGACAGCAACCTTGTAAGTAGTCCCAAACCAAAAAGGCTAAAAATAAAATATTTGAAGCAGCTAGACATCCAATAACCCAACTGAAATTAACAGCCCAAAGAGCAACAACTTTGCAGCCAACTTCTCAAAGAACCCATCCCATACATACGGTCAAAAATCGATCACAGCGACCCAACCCATGACCACATCCCCATCCCTTTGAGACAAAATCATAGACCATCAATAGACGTGAGAAGGAGTCCAACCCAAAACCCAAATGAATGGTCAGTAGTCCAAGTCTTAAATGTTAATAATCTGATCAAACATGGTTGTGATTGTAAATTTTCATGCCTTAATGGCTGATTTTGTTCTTATTCTGTTTTGTTCATCAGTTCATGCCTCCATTTCTGATTTACTCATGACTGATTTGTTCATGTTCAATGAAGTATGTTCACCATTTCTCATTTCTGAATCTGTTTTAAAAGTATGTTCATCAGTCATGACTGATTTGTTCAAGTTCATTGATGTTTTTTTTATATAACAGTTTAGGACTTGACATAGCCAACAACCACTAACCTTCTTCATACAAACAACCAAACACTAAACAAGCATGAATATGATTGCCAAAAAGGAATCCACCTGTAGCCAACAGCTCATGCATCTTATCAAGCAACCATCCTATCCAAATTAAGCTCTCACACAAATTTAGACAACCATGTCTATTAAAACCCACCATTGGAACTTGCTGCTGATCACACACACACCTATTTAGGTCTGAATATTCTAGTTTAAAGGCTGAATTTCTAGTTAGTTAAAGGCTGCAAATTTGAAGTAACTAAGTAGAGTTCTGCAACTTGAAGGCTAGCTGAAAGTTTGAAGGCTTTGTAAGTTTGTAATTTTGTTATTTTTTATATAACCTGCAGGTCTGCAACTTAAAAGTACTATATACTTGTTTTAACTGTTTTAAAACTTGGCTGCAAATACCAGCAGCAGACCCAAAACCACATATCCTAATACTTATAACATGGCTGAAATATTACTTACACAGCAGCAAAATCTGATCTTATTCTTAAAAGTATTTTAACGTTGATTTCATTTTCTTTCTAACAGGAAAGTATCGTTCAACAAAAAAACGAGGCAATCAATAAGTTAATTTCGCAAAATGTGGAAATTACTTGTGCTATGGAACATGAGATAGAGAAGCAGGCAATTAAAAGTGTTTGTGCTAAAACAAAAACTACTAAATCTGCATGGGAGGTAGGTGTTGGACCTGTTTTAAGGAAAAAAGATAACTGGATGACATCATCAGGATCCGAAGAGTCTCAACCGGCTTCAAGTGAGACTAAGAATCTTAAAGATCATGTTGTTGAACTCGAAGAGAAGCTAAAGAAGAATACGGAGGAGCTGGATCAGAATAAAGAGAAACTGAGACAAAGCGATGAGAAGTACGAGAGATTGGAGAGGTATATAAGTACAAAGTTTGGGGATTTTCAGAGCTCGATATTGGCACCTTTAGGTAGCGAAGCAAGTGGTTCAGGTGCACAACTCAACGAATTTGGCGATGATGATCAAGTCTAGTAAAGACAAGCATCCTTTAAAGTTTAGTAGTTGACTTATCTAATATCTTAGAGTTGGTCGTTTGACTTTTACTTTTGCTTATGTCTGAACTTATTGTTTTGATGTTATTGTTTTAAGTATTTTGTGATAAGTTTCCTATTTTTTATTGCATTTTTCATGTACAAAATAAAATATATAGCAATTGTGTAAGGAACTATGTTTCAGTCCTAAAAAACTTCAAATTCATATTTGGGACTGAACATAGATAGTTTCAATATTTATCTTTTCAGTCCCTAAAAGAATCACAATAAAATTCAATATTATGTTAGAGACTATTTTTCAGTCATTGAAAATACATATCTGGGACTGATTTTCAGAGACTGGTTTTTGGACCCTAACCAAGTTTATTGGAGACTGAAAAGTAAATTTATTAGAGACTGATTCCTAGTATCTGAAACATCATATCGAAGACTGAATCAAGGCGAAATAAATATGGTTTAAAGGACTGATTTTTAGTCCCTAAAAGATGAAGCTGGGAGTGAAATATCATAGTTTTAAAGACTGATTTTTAGTCCCTAAAGAAAAGTATTAGGGACTGAAATCCTAGTATTAGAGATTGATTTCTAGTATCTGAAACATCATATCGAAGACTGAATCAGGGTGAAATATATGTGGTTTGAAGGACTGATTTTTGGTTCCTAAAAGATGCATCTGGGAGTGAAATATCATAGTTTTAAAGACAGATTTTTTAGTCCCTAAAGGAGAGTATTAGGGACTAAAATCACATGGTACAAAGTGATATACCAAGGACTGATTTTATATGTATCCGAGACAGAATTTTAGTTCTCGATGGTCCCATGCATCAGGGACTGATTTTCAGTACTAAATATATTATCTAGTACTAGGTATCCGTAACTGGCAGTTGACTGAAAAAATCAGTCCCTGATAAACATTAGGGACTGATTCTAAAGTATTAGAGACTGATTTCTTAGTCCCGGATACCCTGTTTTTTTGTAGTGGCAATAATAATTTTTTTAAAAATTTTGATTTTTTTTTATTTTTTCTAGAACTAAAGATAACATAATTTTAAGGATTTTGGTGCAAAGTTTTTAAAAAAATATTAACGTATGAAAAAGTTATAGATATTTTAATATTTCTTTTCGTGTTTTCGCAATAAAAGTTCTTTTCACATGATCCTTACCCAATATATATATATATATATATATATATATATATATATATATATATATATATATAGCCCCATTTTGATTAAAAAATTAAAATAGAACATCTAATACAAGAACTACCATGAAATTAACACAAAATGTTATACAAAAGAATGGAGGTACTAAGGTTTTAAATTTTCATAAACATTATATAACAATTAGAAAGATTCTATAAGCAATGCTTTTGACTATGCTTAACGCTTGACTTTTCTGTTTAAGAATGGTACAAAAGGTTAAGTACGCATTGATACAAATTGACACGGGTTGCGAAATAATGAATACCCACGACATAAAAACATTATTATGTGTTATATAGTAAGATGAAAGATGCCGAGGTACATATATACCTACAACAACATACTATCTAAGGTAAATGTAAGATAACCATACTATACATTGATCTTACTTAGAGTATCAATCAACATTTTGTGATTTCATCTTCAGCTGCAGTAGTATCCAATTTCATAGTATCACTTTTGGGTTATTTCACATCATCTCTAAAACTCCATGCATTCTGAGTACATATAAATCCTATAACAACCACCAATCACTAATAGAATAACTCTAATTTGATTTAGAATCACTTAAACATTATAGAACCAATTCCCAACGGGATCAATATCAAATGTAAAAAAAAAGCAGGTGTACAAGAATCAAACCATACACACTTTCAGAAACCCGAACCAAGAAATCAAGAACCATCAAACTATAATGAGGTCGAACTTAAACAATAGATCTCGTCGAGATACGTCAGTTTTAGTGAACAACACTTTTCTACCAGCGTACCAAAACTTCTCAACGTACCAAAACTTCTCAACGTATCAAAATCTTCCAACGTACCAATCTACATACCAGACCAAATCAGTAGACCAAACCAACTCATCGTACCAGATGCGGACCAGATGACTTCAGTGTACCAGACCTCCCTTAGCATACCAGTTTCATACGGAGTAACTGTCAGCGGACCAGTGAATAACCGTCGCGGACCAAACTTGAAGATTGTCTTCCGGACCAGATTTCAGCGTACCAGAAACTGATGAATATAGCCTTGCGTACGAGAAGTGTACCAAAGGCGTACCAGCTGTTCTTCGAGCGTACCAACGACGTACGAAACTGAGATCGACGGATATTTCAAATTTTCGACTTTTGGGACTGGAATTTGATTTAGTGAGGTGCGAAAACTCACTAGGAACACTCAAAAATCATTTTTGACCTTAGAATCACTCAGAATTGAGAAAAATTGATGAAAAACAAAGAAATCACAAACTTTCTCTCTCTAAAATTTCGAAATAGACCAAATCAAAGCAGTAGAGCATCATGGATTGCACTGATACCACTTATAAAACGACGGAACAGATCTTACTACTGCATGATTGGTCAATCAGATAATAACAACGGTAAATAAAGCTTTGCTTTATTGATTCACAAAGAGGTACAGGCTAGAGAGAGCACAAAATCACATGTGGTGTTGTTTGGCATCACAAAATTGCAAATCAGCATCACTGTTTGAAATTTACTGAGGTTAGTTGTGATTGTTACCATTAACAATCTATTATATTAAGTTTTTCCATCATTTTTTTGTTCCTTCTCTTATAAGATTTTGTATGTCCTTAGGATGGGCGGTATGGGTTTAGGGTATCATTAACAATGTTCCTATAAATATTATATCATATAATGTAACTCAATTAATCCAAATAAAATTAGCATGATCAATAAATAAATACATGTGTTGCCTCCTAAACTTAAAAGAAGGCTAACCAAGCTAAATAAAATGGTGTGGCATACTCTGCCTCAAACTTGACCACACATGTTATAAGCTTCACACAATAAATTAAGTGTTCTAGGAAACTCAATATCTAGTTTTACCTCAATATCTTCTTTATCTATAATCTGTTATGTAACCAAAGTTGTTTGTCTTAATACCACATCATGAACCAATTATTTTGATATAAGAACCAAATTCTTCTGTTGTATTAGCCAACGGCCTTGATATCACATCGTTTTTTCTTCCCAATTTAGTAAAATAAATGCCTTGAATATGCACTCGCATTAATTGCATGCTTTTCTAACCTGTAATAACTGTATCTTATGTTTTGTATAAAATCACTACAGTCCTTGATGAAATCATAGGTATATCCATTGTTAATTTCTTAGAAGATATAAATGTGTTCTATAAGAGCTACCAATAACATAACACTTAGACAGTATATAACTTTAGCTAGATTTGCAAATCAGACAATATTAAATTATCAAAAGAAGGTTATACAAGAGCATCAATGCTTTCTTCTCGAGCACTATAAATCTCTCTTTATCAAAGAAGAGCTGAACTGATGGTGATGTGTCTTGGGGATCAATATAAATTCCTAATATTTGCTTAAAATCTATAGCCCCATTTTGATTAAAAAATTAAAATAGAACATCTAATACAAGAACTACCATGAAATTAACACAAAATGCTATAAAAAAGAATGGAGGTACTAAGGTTTAAAATTTTCATAACCATTATATAACAATTAGAAAGATTCTATAAGCAATGCTTTTGACTATGCTTAACGCTTTAGTTTTCTGTTTAAGAATGGTACAAAAGGTTAAGTACTCATTGATACAAATTGACACAGGGTTGCGAAATAATGAATACCCACGGCCTAAAAACATTATTATGTCTTATATAATAAGATGAAAGATGCCGAGGTACATATATACCTGCAACAACATACTATCTAAGGTAAATGTAAGATGACCATACTATATATTGATCTTACTTAGAGTATCCATCAACATCTTGTGATTTCATCCTCAGCTGCAGTAGTATCCAATTTCACAGTATCACTTTTTGGTTATTTCACATCATCTTTAAAACTCCATGCATTCTGAGATACATATAAATCCTATAACAACCACCAATCACTAATAGAATAACTCTAATTTGATTTACAATCACTTAAACATGATAGAAGCAATTCCAAACGGGATCAATATTAAATGTAAAAAAAAAAAACAAGTGTACAAGAATCAAACCATACCCACTTTGAGAAACCCAATCCAAGAAATCAAGAATGATCAAACTATAATGAGGTCGTATTAAGACTATAGATCTCGTCGAGACGAACATTTTGGCTGGTATTAGCTTCCGTAACTCTTAACGGTTCTCAAGTTACGTCAGTTTTAGTGAACAACACTTTTCTACCACCGTACCAAAACTTCTCAGCGTATCAAAATCTTCCAACGTACCAATCTACGTACCAGACCAAATCAGCAAAGCATACCAACTCAGCGTACCAGATGCGGACCCGATGACTTCAGCGTAACAGACCACCCTTAGTATACCAGTTTGGTACTGAGTAACTGTCAGCGGACCAGTGAATAACCGTCGCGGACCAAACTTGAAGATTGTCTTCCGGACCAGATTTCAGCGTACCAGAAACTGATAAATATTGCCTTGCGTACCAGAAGCGTACCAAAGGCGTACCAGCTGTTCTTCGAGCGTACCAACGACGTATGAAACTGAGATCGACGGATATTTCATATTTTTGACTTTTGAGACTGGAATTTGATTTAGTGAGGTGCGAATACTCACTAGGAACACTCAAAAATCGTTTTTGACCTTAGAATCACTCAGAATTGAGAAAAATAGATGAAAAACAAAGAAATCCCAAACTTTCTCTCTCTAAAATTTCGAAATGGACAAAATCAAAGCAGTAGAGCAACCTGGATTGCTCTGATACCACTTATAAAACCACGGAACGGATCTTACTACTGCATGATTTGGTCAATCAGAAAATAACAACGGTTAATACAGCTTTGCTTTATTGATTCACAAAGAGGTACAAGCTAGAGAGAGAAACACACTCAGATACACATAGTTAAAATAAATGCCTTGAATCTGCACTCGCATTGATTGCATGCTTTTCTAACCTTTAATAACTGTATCCATTGTTAATTTCTTAGAAGATATAAATGTGTTCTATAAGAGCTACCAATAACATAACACATAGACAGTATATAACTTTAGCTAAATTTGCAAATCAGACAATATTAAATGATCAAAAGAAGGTTATACAAGAGCATCAATGCTTTCTTCTCGAGCATTATAAATCTCTCTTTATCAAAGAAGAGCTAAACTGATGGTGATGTGTCTTGGGGATCAATATAAATTCCTAATATTTTCTTAAAATCACTTAAACATGATACACTTAAACATGATAGAACCAATTCCCAATGGGATCAATATCAAATGTAAAAAAAATAGGTGTACAAGAATCAAACCATACACACTTTGAGAAACCCAAACCAAGATATCAAGAACCATAAAACTATAATGAGGTCGAAATTAGACTATAGATCTCGTCGAGACGAATGTTTTGGCTGGTATTAGCTCCTGTAACTCTTAACGGTTCTCAAGTTATGTCAGTTTTAGTGAACAACACTTTTCTGCCCCCGTACCAAAACTTCTCAGCGTATCAAAATCTTCCAACGTACCAATCTAAGTACCAGACTAAATCAGCAAACCAAACCAACTCAGTGTACCAGATGCGGACCAGATGACTTCAGCGTAACAGACCACCTCGAGCGTACCTGTAGAAGCATATTCTTATGCTACATTGTGTCTCGTGTATTGTATCTATGTAAGAGCATATGTGTGTGTGACTAAGAGGGCAGCGGACCAGTTGGTCTAGCGTACCAAATGGTCCGCCCGGACTAGATGGTCCGGACATGGTCCGCAGCTCATTTAGTCATACCTATAAATAGGTATCATGTGTAGAGAGTTTAAGACTTCTGAGAACTACTTGTTATATTCTACATTTCTGTGTGTGTTTCTGTGTGTGTGCTCTCAAGGCTTATTAATATAAATTCCATTTGTATTTACTTGTTTGATCTTGTCTTCATCTCATTATCACGTGATTAGCAAACAATCCATCGCTCCTTGCGTCTACAAGTGGTATCAGAGCTATCTGGTTCCATTTGCTGATCATATTCTGTGATTTTGGAGATTTTTAGAGAGAGAAAGTTTGGGTTTTCTTCATTTTTCATCAAATTTCCGCAATTCCGAGTGTTTCAACGATGGAAAATGATTTATGAGTGTTGCTGGAGTGTTTTCGCATCATACTAAAGCAATTTCCAGCTCCAAACGTCAAATTTCACGAAAATCAGTGAAATCAGCCTCGAAATCGGTTGGTTTGCCTGACGAATTTCTGGTCCGCCGGATGAATTTTCTGGTCCGCTGGTTGGTCCGCCCGTGTATCTTCATCAGCATTCTGGTCCGTTGATCTTGTCCGCGTAGGCAATCTTCATATTTTTGATCCGTGGCAGTTTCAGCGTACCATCTGATCCGCGGCAGTTATTTCAGCGTATCATCTGGTCCGCCGTATGAAATCTGGTCCGCCGGACGAAATCTGATCCGGATTTGGTCCGCAGGTACAAATCTGATCCGCTGGTAGTATTTTGGTCCGCTGAAAGTGTTTTGGTCCGCTGGCAGAAAAGTGTTCATCACTAAAACTGACGTAACTTGAGAACCGTAAAGAGTTACGGAACCCAATACCAGCCAAAACGTTCGTATCGACGAGATCTAGGACTTGTACCCACCTACGGCCAGTACCGTCCAGTTTTGACCCCCTAAATCCGCTTGGAAGACCTCCGTTTTTTAGTTCGAAGTTTTTGAAGTGTCATATTTCGGAAAATATGTCAGATTTTCAAGTGTTTTCCGCGATTCAAAACACGATGCAAGCTATCATTAACTATGATAATGAAATAGGAACAAGTCAGAAAGTTCCGAAATTGCTCAGATTGGAAGATTATCATAGTTGGGTGAAGCGATTCAATGCATATGTTGGTGCTAATGATGTTGATTTTTGGATATCTTACAATAATCTATACGAGTATCCAACAGGAACAAATGGAAGGCCAGTTTTGCAACAAAGTCTTACTGGTGAGCAAAAGAAGGCATATCAAGCAGAACAAAAAGCTTATGGTGCTTTAACAATGGCACTACCTTCAGACTTATTACATCAGTTTTCTGCGTATACTTCTGCAAAAGAGTTATGGGATGCAATTCAGAAACGTTGTGAAGGTAATGATCAATTCAAGAAAAGAAAACAGAAGGTTCTAAAGAAAGAGTTCGACAATTTTAAGCATTATCCAAATGAAAATATTTCAAAGCTTATCACTAGATTTTCATATTTATTAAGTGAAATGGCTTTAGTTGGCATCAAAAAGGAAGAAGCTGATTTGAAAGAGAAGTTATTAGAGGCATTACCTGAAAAATGGGAAAACTATGTGATGATGATTACTCATGATAAAGAGTATTCAGGAGTGTCATTCATCAATTTGATTGAGCAGATACAAGCAAGAGAAATGGAGTTGAGTGTCAACAAGTCCATGCCTGCACAAGTACAGAATCCAGCTGCATATCGTGGTGAAAATGATTCTACGATAAATGCTAAAAAGTCAAACATTTTCAGTGAAGGTCCTCCTACTGCATTTCTTGCTGGAAAATCTGAGACTTATAGTTATTCTCCAGGTTGTACTCCTACATGTCCAAATCAATCATCAAAGCCTAAAATTCCTGACAAGGCATCTGAGGATTTAGCTTCATTGCTATCTGCATTTATCTCATCGTCAAATGGTTCAATTTTTGGGAAACTGGGAGAAGTTGATTTGGTTGCAAATGACTTAAGTGAGCTGGATGATGATCATTTGAACGAGTTAGATTTACATTGGCAATTTGCTATGACTGTTGAAAGAGGTAAGCGATACATGAAGAAGCATGGTAAACAATCTTTTCTTCTAGGAGGAAAACTTGGATTGGATAAATCCAAAGTTAGGTGTTTCAAATGTTCACAAATTGGACATTTTGCTCGTGAATGTAAAAATCCAAAAATATCCGTCTCTTCATCCTCAACAAACAATTCAAACTCGCAAGCCTTGATTTCACAAAGGGATGAAAGTTATGATTGGAATAAGGATATTGAAATAATGGAAGAGAAACAGAAACAGTTGGCATTAAATGCAACCAAACCTGCTTTGGTTTATGATAGTTCTCTAAATAAGTATGTCGAGTGGTATCCTGATGAATCTACATTTCTTGCCGAAGTTGTAAGGAAGGAGGTAAGTGATTCTAATTCAGAAACAAGTTCATGTGAAACAGTACTGGAAGATGGAGTTGCTGAACTTACAAAAGGGGTACAACAGAATTGTGAAGCATGTGTTGTTGCAAATGATAAATTTGAAACTTTGTTGAAAGATTATGGGTTGCTAACTGAAGAACTCAAAGCTGTGATAGCTGCTTTGGAATGTTCAAAACAAAGATGTGCTGATTTAGAAAAAGTCAATTCAGAGTTGGTGCAAGAAAAGGATAACTGGGTTACTAAATATGAGAATGAAAAAGTTGCTCATCTTGATGCAGTTCAAGATTTTGAGAATCTATTTGAAAAGAGTTATCCTGTTCAACAAAGGTATGAAAAAGCAAATGCAATTGCTGTTGAAGCTGCAGATAAAGTTTTAGAACTTCAAGAAGAACTTTCAAAGCTTCGAGATGAGAATGTTCAGATGCGTGAAAAGAATGGCATTTTAACAAAAGATGTTGCTTATTTTACTAAGAAGTGGGAGAAGGTTCATGCTGAGCTAATGGAGTTATGTGATACCAAAAGGCAACTGAAGGCTGAATACAATGAATTATCAGATGACTTTATTGGTACTCAGAAAGATTTGTTGGCTGCTCAAGTCAAAATATCTGAGTTAAAAGTTGAGATTCTCGCTCTTCAAAAGCAAGTAAAGAATTCAGCTATGTCTCCTACATTACTGAATTACATTTACAATCAGGAAAAGAGTGACGAACGTGTGAAAGAAGAGGAATTACATTCTGTTCCAGCTCCAGTAGTTATATTAAATCCTCCATCTGTGTCACTTGATCCAAGAGCTGAATTGCAAGATTATTCTAAATTTGCAACTCCAGCAAAGAAGAAGAAAAACAAATCTGAGAAAAGGGAGAAGAAATTAGATGAAGCTCCAAAGTTTGTGTCAATTTCAAAGGCTTTGGAAGATGAAAAGCTTTGTGAGAAAATTGCGTCTGGTTCTTCATCTGTCCATGAAGAAGAAAAAGCTTTGATTCAAAATAACAAATTGAAAGCTATTAAAGCTAAATTTACCAGTGCAGCTAAAGGCAGAGTAGTTCCAATGGCTTTTTCAAATTCTTCCAAAGTCCAGGGATACAAGCATAAAGGTCTTGGTTATGATTCTAAGGAAGAAGTAGTTTCTCAAACACAACGACCAAAGAAAGTTGCTGGTTTAACTAAAAAGAACAAATCACAACAGCAGAAACGACATGTTGTCAAATCAAAGAATGTTCATTATTATTCTGGAGGGTCTTCTTATAGTTCTGGTTCTTTTCAATGAAGTCCACCTCCAAGGTATGATTCTTCAGACGATTTATTTGATTCCTTTGGTTCAGAAAATATTTTTGGTTATCATGATGTGTTCAAACAGGACAAGAGAAATCTAAAGAATTTTGTTGATAAAAATCAAATTTTTGAATCAAATCTGGGTAGCAGTTCCCTTAATGTTTTTCACAGGAAGTGTTATGCATGTCGTAAACCAGGACATCTTGCTGCACAATGTCCTACGAATGCGAGCATTCACTCCTATGTGCACAAAACTGCTAAATATGTGGATTTAAATGGTCATATTTTTGATGAGCCACAACCATCGATGTACAAATCAACTTGTAAGCCGTCTTGGGCAAAGACGCAAGTTGATCATTTTGTGGGTTCATTGAACAGTTTTCAATCGCCACTGATGTGGAAACCACGAGCTGTTTCCTTGGCAAACAAAGACCATGTTGAAGATACCGGGCGACCCGAGGTTGTTGACTCAGGTCGATCCCAAAACCACTAATGTTTTATCTGGTGTATGCAGGTTTCTTCAAGAAGACCTATTATGCGTGTGTTGCTAGTAGTGAAGAACTCGCCTAATTTAGTGTTCAACGACATATCATTTTCTAAAACTAAAACTGCAAAGTGTCAGTGTTGGTCGATCAATTTTCTTTCTTGTTTATATATTTTTAGGGGGAGAAAATTGAAAATTAAAAAAATAGTGTTTGTTTGAACTTTAGGGGGAGAAATTGGAAAAATATAAAAAAAATGGAAAATTGAGAAATTGATCCGACAAAAGCGAGAAATGATGGTACATCAGCATATATGTTATCTGCCGTGGATAGATTAAGTCTAAAGGCTGTAGGTACTTGCATAATCTGTGAATGTGCATGACTAATCTGATATCTGTAAGTAAGATATAAACGTAAAGCTTGCCTGATGATCTTTGGTTATTTGCTTCTTGATGAATGTTGTGTGATGATTCCAAAAATAGAATAAAGAGATATCCTGATGAATGCATGTTTTCATTTTGAAAGATTTAAACTTGTTTGTTATTCTTTATTTTGTCAAACGATCGGACTTTCTCTGCGTATCGAAAGATCGACCTGATTGTTGTTCGTTTGACGTTCTGCTTTATTTTCTTTGGTGTTTCGTATAATCCATCGGACTTTCTCTGCGTGTACGGGAGTACCGACCCTGATTGTTGTTGGATTATACAACTTCAACTTGTTTTGCTTTCTTATTTTCCTAAACAATCGGACTTTCTCTGCGTGCTCACAAGGCCGACCTGATTGTTGTTTGTTTAGGGTTCTGCTTTATTTTTGCATGACTCATCAAGGATGATTAAATCACTAAGAAAGTTGGTTTTATATGATAAATATGATGATTTGCCAGTATTTCTGATAATGTGGAGGCCGAGTTATCAGTGCATGGTAAAATTACCTTAAACATATCTGAAAACGATAAAAAATGATTGGTGCATGCTGAAATAAACATAAATGTTGTATTTGCGATTATCTTGGCTTGCATGCTGATTAAGACCGAAATTGAAATGTGCTAGATGCATTATGACTTATATGATCTCGTGTCGTGATCTTTCTCGCAAAATACCAAAAATTGAGTGTAATTTTTGTATTGCATTTATATTTCTATTTTAGTAAAATTCAAAAAGATTTTTGGTGTGTTTTAGCATAACTTTGAAAAATCAAAAAGATTTTAGGTGTGTTTTGCTCTAAAGTTTCTAAAAGCCAAAAAGATTTTATTTCTTAGTTGTTTTCGATTGATCAACACTTGATACAAAATCAAAATTTCAAAATCAATATCTTGGATTCTCAAAGAGAAGTTTTGCACCAAGATTAAATTATTTTTGGAAATTCAAAGGAAATCCGCACTTTTGTCTTCTAAAGTTGCAGGCTTCTGTGTGTCAAGACTCAAGCTTGGTGAAAGGGAGAGTTCGTTGTATCTTTCACAAGTGGATCTTGAAGGTCAAAGATTTATTCAAGAATGATCCAGCCATGCAAGCTCTATTTCTGACAAGATTTCAAGTTGACGATCGGATGCAACATTGTTGAAGATTAAAGACTAGAGATTTAGTTAGAAAAGATACACTACATGTTAAGGGGGAGTTTGTAGAAGCATATTCTTATGCTACATTGTGTCTCGTGTATTGTATCTATGTAAGAGCATATGTGTGTGTGACTAAGAGGGCAGCGGACTGTAGAGGCTAGATTATGAGGCTTGTAATATTAAATAAGTTGGGTTGGGCTTAGAGGGTTTAATTAGAATCATAGGCTAGTTTGATTATTGTTTAGGCTAGTTTATGATTGGGCTTGGTTTACTATTGGGTTTATGATCCAAAAGGGGCCCAATAGTAAACCCAATGGTGGTCTATATATAGACCACTTGACCTCCTCATTTGGGGACTGGAGTTTACGATTCTGAGAGGAGGAGCCAAGGTGTTTACGATCCAAAGTGATTACGATCGTAAACCCAAGAGAAGTGTGTTTACGATTTTCTGAGTTGTACCCGACAAGTTCATCTTGTGTGCAAGTTCAAGTTTTTATTGTTTAATCATCGTATTCTTGTGTTCTCTTCATCTTTATTCTTGAATCGGTCTTGTACAAGGATTCCGCACTTGTACTAGATTAAAATATCGTGATTAGGTGAGATTTCTGGACCTACAATTGGTATCACAAGACTTCCATAATACATAGTATCCGAAGGGAACTCGAGGATAATATGTATTATCTCAGGGGAAGTCCTTAGCTGAGGGGAAGTAATCAGCTAAGGGGAAGTCTTTAGAGGTCTTTGGGTTCAGGGGAAGTTTTATAGAAAACCCGTAATCTATATTAGGGTTTTTGGTTAAAATTATGTTAATTTGAATCAACTGAACAAATGATAATTACCTCCTAACCCAAAGACCAGTCATCACATGTCTGGTAGTGTATATTTTTTCAAATGTGTGTCAGACAGGTTGATGATAGAAAGATGTTGCTGCTGCTCAAGTTAAAGAACCAACCGGACAAGACTTCCATCTGAAAAGCAACTGTTCAGGGGAAGTTGTTGGTATCTTACAAGTATCCAAAAGCTTCAAAAGTTTTTCAAAGAAAATGCTCACAAGTTTAGGGGAAGCTGAATATTTCAAGTCAATCTTTGAAAAAGAAAATGATACAGAGAGCAGTTAGAGTTCATGAAGTTTGAAGTTCAACAATCAAGGTCTTCACAGTTAGAGGTTTTTCAAAATTTAACCTCTAATTGTTTTGAAGATTCAAGACAGTTACCGAAGATTCAGCAAGAACCAGTTCTTTCAAAAGAAGAAAGTCAATGAGAGTCCTCCATTTCATTGCTTGTTCATTTCAAGAAGTTCGAGCTGATGCTGATCAAGAGAAAGTCCCAAGTGCCCGTCACGAAACCCAATGAAGATTTTTGCGGAAAGAATCTTCATCAACATCTATGCAAGCCACTCAAGAAGAAGAAGTTCAAAGATCGAAGACTTTTAATATCACAAGCCTAGGGGAAGATTGTAGAGGCTAGATTATGAGGCTTGTAATATTAAATAAGTTGGGCTGGGCTTAGAGGGTTTAATTAGAATCATAGGCTAGTTTGATTATTGTTTAGGCTAGTTTATGATTGGGCTTGGGTTTACTATTGGGTTTATGATCCAAAAGGGGCCCAATAGTAAACCCAATGGTGGTCTATATATAGACCACTTGACCTCCTCATTTGGGGGCTGGAGTTTACGATTCTGAGAGGAGGAGCCAAGGTGTTTACGATCCAAAGTGATTACGATCGTAAACCCAAGAGAAGTGTGTTTACGATTTTCTGAGTTGTACCCAACAAGTTCATCTTGTGTGCAAGTTCAAGTTTTTATTGTTTAATCATCGTATTCTTGTGTTCTCTTCATCTTTATTCTTGAATCGGTCTTGTACAAGGATTCCGCACTTGTACTAGATTAAAATATCGTGATTAGGTGAGATTTCTGGACCTACACGGACCAGTTGGTCTAGCGTAACAAATGGTCCGCCCGGACTAGATGGTCCGGACATGGTCCGCAGCTCATTTAGTCGTACCTATAAATAGGTATCATGTGTAGAGAGTTTAAGACTTCTGAGAACTACTTGTCATATTCTACATTTCTGTGTGTGTTTCTGTGTGTGTGCTCTCAAGGCTTATTAATACAAACTCCATTTGTATTTACTTGTTTGATCATGTCTTCATCTCATTATCACGTGATTAGCAAACGATCCATCGCTCCTTGTGTCTACAGTACCAGACCACCCTTAGCGTACTAGTTTGGTACGGAGTAACTTTCAGCGGACCAGTGAATAACCGTCGCGGACCAAACTTGAAGATTGTCTTCCGGACCATATTTCAGCGTACTAGAAAATGATGAATATTGCCTTGCGTACTAGAAGCGTACCAAAGGCGTAGCAGCTGTTCTTCGAGCGTACCAACGACGTACGAAACTGAGATCGATGGATTTTTCAAATTTTCAACTTTGGGACTGGAATTTGATTTAGTGAGGTGCGAAAACACACTAGGAACACTCATAAATCATTTTTGACCTTAGAATAACTCAGAATTGAGAAAAATAGATAAAAAAACGAAGAAACCCCAAAATTTTCTCCTCTAAAATTTTGAAATGGACCAAATCAAAGCAGTAAAGCAACCTGGATTGCTCTGATACCACTTGTAAAACCACGGAACGGATCTTACTACTGCATGATTTTGTCAATCAGATAATAAAAACGGTAAATAAAGCTTTGCTTTATTGATTCACAAAGAGGTACAAGCTAGAGAGAGAAACACACTCAGATACACACAGTTAAGATGTAGCAAATGACAGAACTAATGAACTCTCTCTAACACGAACTATTTATAGTTAGCAACTTACCAGCGTATCAAATGGTATACCATTTGGTACGGATGTATCTTATTCATCACCCTTTAAGCAAAACAAAAAACTATATTTAATTTTCAAAAGTCCAATATACAAATCTAACTTAAAGCTATCTGGCTGATTTAGTGGTGCGTTTTTTTCATTCTTTACAATTCTTAAATTTGTAGTCTTTTACAAATAAAAAATAAATAAATAAAATTCTTTACAATTCTTAAATTTGTAGTCTTTTGCGAAAAAAAAAAGAATGACTCAGATCATTTAAAACATTAACTTTAAGGAATGTTTCAAATTAACCTAGGAGTGTATGCCTCGATTTTTCCTTAGAATACTCCACTTGAAACTCGAGCTCAGATGAAAATGTCTTTAACTCCATTTTTGGTTCAGCCCTTGGGTATTTACCGAGGAAAACATAATACTTATATATCGACCTAAATATCTATTACAACCTAAAAGATATAGGGCACAAAATCACATGAGGTGTTGTTTGGCATCACAAAATTGCAAATCAGCATCACTGTTTCAAATTTACTGAGGTTAGTTGTGATTGTTACCATTAACAATCAGTTATATTAAGTTTTTCCATCAATCTTTTGTTACTTCTCTTATAAGATTTTGTATGTCCTTAGGGTGGGCGGTATGGGTTTAGGGTATCATTAACAATGTTCCATGTTCCTATAAATATTATATCATATAATGTAACTCAATTAATCCAAATAAAATAGCATGATCAATAAATAAATACATGTGTTGCCTCCTAAACTTAAAAGAAGGCTAACCAAGCTAAATAAAATGGTGTGGCATACTCTACCTCAAACTTGACCACACATCTTATAAGCTTCACACAATAAATTAAGTGTTCTAGGAAACTCAATATCTAGTTTCACCTCAATATCTTCTTTATCTATAATCTGTTATGTAACCAAAGTTGTTTGTTTTAAAACCACATAATGAACCAATTATTTTGATATAAGAACCAAATTCGCCTGTTGTATTAGCCAACAGCCTTGATATCACATCGTTTTTTCTTCCTAATATAGTAAAATAAATGCCTTGAATCTGCACTCGCATTGATTGCATGCTTTTCTAACCTTTAATAACTGTATCTTATGTTTTGTATAAAATCACTACAGTCCTTGATGAAATCATAGGTATATCCATTGTTAATTTCTTAGAAGATATAAATGTGTTCTACAAGAGCTACCAATAACATAACACATAGACAGTATATAACTTTAGCTCAATTTGCAAATCAGACAATATTAAATGATCAAAAGAAGGTTATACAAGAGCATCAATGCTTTCTTCTCGAGCATTATAAATCTCTCTTTATCAAAGAAGAGCTGAACTGATGGTGATGTGTCTTGGGGATCAATATAAGTTCCTAATATTTGCTTAAAATCTAAAAAATAATATATATATATATATATATATATATATCCCCATTTTGATTAAAAATTTAAAATAGAACATCTAATACAAGAACTACCATGAAATTAACACAAAATGCTATAAAAAAGAATGGAGGTACTAAGGTTTAAAATTTTCATAACCATTATATAACAATTAGAAAGATTCTATAAGCAAATGCTTTTGACTATGCTTAACGCTTGACTTTTCTGTTTAAGAATGGTACAAAAGGTTAAGTACTCATTGATACAAATTGACACGGGTTGCGAAATAATGAATACCCACGGCATAAAAACATTATTATGTGTTATATAGTAAGATGAAAGATGCCGAGGTACATATATACCTGCAACAACATACTATCTAAGGTAAATGTAAGATAACCATACTATACATTGATCTTACTTAGAGTATCCATCAACATTTTGTGATTTCATCTTTAGCTGCAGTAGTATCCAATTTCACAGTATCACTTTTTGGTTATTTCACATCATCTCTAAAACTCCATGCATTCTGAGATACATATAAATCCTATAACAACCACCAATCACTAATAGAATAACTCTAATTTGATTTAGAATCACTTAAACATGATAGAACCAATTCCCAACGGGATCAATATTAAATGTAAAAAAAAGCAGGTGTACAAGAATCAAACCATACCCACTTTGAGAAACCCAAACCAAGAAATCAAGAACCATCAAACTATAATGAGGTCGAACTTAAACTATAGATCTCGTCAAGACGAACGTTTTAGCTGGTATTAGCTCCCGTAACTCTTAACGGTTCTCAAGTTACGTCAGTTTTAGTGAACAACACTTTTCTGCCTGCGTACCAAAACTTCTCAGCGTATCAAAATCTTCCAACGTACCAATCTACGTACCAGACCAAATCAACAGACCAAACCAACTCAGCGTACCAGATGCGGACCAGATGACTTCAGCGTACCAGAACACCCTCAGCGTACCAGTTTGGTACGGAGTAACTGCCAGCGGACCAGTGAATAACCGTCGCAGACCAAACTTGAAGATTGTCTTCCAGACCAGATTTCAGCGTACCAGAAACTGATGAATATTGCCTTGCGTACCAGAAGCGTACCAAAGGCGTACCAGCTGTTCTTCGAGCGTACCAACAACGTACGAAACTGAGATCGACGGATTATTCAAATTTTCGACTTTTGGGACTGGAATTTGATTCAGTGAGGTGCGAAAACTCACTAGGAACACTCAGAAATCATTTTTGACCTTAGAATCACTCAGAATTGAGAAAAATAGATGAAAAACGAAGAAAACTCAAACTTTCTCTCTCTAAAATTTCGAAATGGACCAAATCAAAGTAGTAGAGCAACCTGGATTGCTCTGATACCATTTGTAAAACCACGGAACGGATCTTACTACTGCATGATTTGGTCAATCAGATAATAACAACGGTAAATAAAGCTTTGCTTTATTGATTCACAAAGAGGTACAAGCTAGAGAGAGAAACACACTCAGATACACAAAGTTAAGATGTAGAAAATGACAGAACTAATGAACTCTCTCTAACACGAACTATTTATAGTTAGCAACTTACCAGCGTACCAACTGGCATACCATTTGGTACGGACGTATCATTTTTTCATCACCCTTTAAGCAAAACAAAAAACTATATTTAATTTTAAAAGTCCAATATATAAATCTAACTTAAAGATATCTGGCTGATTTAATGGCGCATTTTTTTCATTCTTTACAATTCTTAAATTTGTAGTCTTTTACCAATAAAAATAAATAAATAAAATTCTTTACAATCCTTAAATTTGTAGTCTTTTGCGAAAAAAAGAAAAAAAAAGAATGACTCGGAAGATTTAAAACATTAACTTTGAGGAATGTTTCAAATTAACCTAGGAGTGTATGCCTCGATTTTTCCTTAGAATACTCCACTTGAAACTCGAGCTCAGATCAAAATGTCTGCAACTCCATTTTTGGTTCATCCCTTGGGTATTTACCGAGGAAAACATAATACTTATATATCGACCTGAAAATCTATTACAACCTAAAAGATATAGAGCACAAAATCACATGTGGTGTTGTTTGGCATCACAAAATTGCAAATCAGCATCACTGTTTAAAATTTACTGAGGTTAGTTGTGATTGTTACCATTAACAATCTATTATATTAAGTTTTTCCATCAATCTTTTGTTCCTTCTCTTATAAGATTTTGTATGTCCTTAGGGTGGGCGGTATGGGTTTAGGGTATCATTAACAATGTTCCTATAAATATTATATCATATAATGTAACTCAATTAATCCAAATAAAATTAGCATGATCAATAAATAAATACATGTGTTGCCTCCTAAACTTAAAAGAAGGCTACCCAAGCTAAATAAAATGGTGTGGCATACTCTACCTCAAACTTGACCACACATGTTATAAGCTTCACACAAAAAAATTAAGTGTTCTAGGAAACTCAATATCTAGTTTCACCTCAATATCTTCTTAATCTATAATCTGTTATGTTACCAAAGTTGTTTGTTTTCATACCACAACATGAACCAATTATTTTGATATAAGAACCAAATTCGCCTGTTGTATTAGCCAACAGCCTTGATATCACATCGTTTTTTCTTCCCAATTTAGTAAAAGAAATGCCTTGAATTGGCACTGTTGGTACATGATATGAGTGTTTACAGCTCGAGAGGTGTCGATTTCAGTGAGTTTTTCTAAGTTTTTCCGAAATTTCGCGTTCGGCCGAACTCAACGTTTGGTGTAACTGCTCCGTACTTCAAGTTCGGAGGACTCTCGGTCATAACCGCTCCGAACTCCTGGTTCGGAGTTCGTTCGGAGAATCTTCTATTGTTCAGTGTTCGTTCGGAGTGCGTTCGGTCTATTTTTCCTCGTTCGGTGAGTGTTCGGACAAGGTTCGGAGGATTTCGGAGTTAACAAGGTTCGGTGAGAGTTCGGAGATAGTTCGGACTGTATTTCTGAGTTCGGATCAAGTTCGGTGGAAGTTCGGAGGGTATATTAGGTTCGGACGAGGTTCGGAGTGAACAGTAACCAGTTTTTCAAAAATGAGTGCATCACAAGCTAGTTCTATGATACCTGTTTTGGTAAAATGGGAAGATTATAATAAATGGAAGGTTGAGTTTGAGATTTACATCAACGAATATTTTGAAGAATTCTGGAAAGTAGTTGCTAAGCAATTTGCATGGCCAACTTTTGTCGATGGCTACGTCAAACTTCATCAACATCTTTCTTTATCTGAACGAGAGTACATAAATACTGAACACCAAGCCAGAGATATTATTAAGTCTGGTCTTTCAGAAGAGTTGTTTCTTGAACTCACAGTGGGTTGTACTGCTAAGGATAAATGGAATGATTTGCAAGAAAAAGGTAAGATATATGCAATCATTCAGACTATGAAGGATAATTCAGATTCTACTGATTCTAAATCTTATGATTCTGCATCGAGTGGTTTGGAATCAGGAAGTGATAAATTGTCAGACAAAAAGGATTGTGATGGTGTTTTCAAGACTGAACAACGTGATGGTAATATCACTGATTCTGATTCTGATTCTGAAACAAGCCCGGGTGTTATATATGACAAAGGGGATGAAAGTGACATAGAAGAAGTTCAGAATGGAAGTTTGTTAGTATGTTCAATGTGTGCAAACCTTACTAAGATTAACAAGAATTTGATGAAAGAAAAGGATAAATTGTTGGTTGAATGTGAAAACGCAAAAGCTAAAGCTAAAGATGTTGCTGCAGATTTTGAGGCATTGTTCAACAAGGCTTATCCTATTCAACAGAAATATGAAAAGGCAAATTCTCTTGTGATTGAATCAGCAAAGACTATTGAAAAACTTCAAAATAAGATCTCTGTGCTTCAAGATGAAAATGTTCTTTATCGTGATAAGAATGAAGTTCTGACAAAAGATATTGAGATTTACAAAAAGAAAAGAGAAAGTGTGCTTGAAGAATTATTTGCTGAATGTGACATTCGTAAAGTGCAGATTTATGAATATGATGAGCTTAACACAAAGTTTATTAAATCACAACAGGAAGTGTTTGATGCTCAACAGAAAATCAATGATTTGAAGTTAGAAATTTTGGAGTTAAAACGGCAAGTGAAGAATTGCAATTTGTCACCAACATTGTTAAATTTCTTATATAAACAGGATCAGGGTGAAGATAGTTCTAAGAAAAATGATATTCACATGGTTCCTCAACCGGTGGATTTATCTGCAGTTACATCTGCTTCACTTGATCCTAAGGATGATTTGCATGATTATTCTAAGTTTGCCACTCCACCTAAGAAGCACAAGTCTAAGTCTAAGAAGAAAGCAAAACCATTGGGTGAAGCTCCGAAGTTTACTTCAAAGTTTGTTCTTCTGGAAAATGAACAAATTTTTAATAAAATTGTTTCAAGTACTTCTATTGCACCTGATGAAGGAAAAGTTTGGATTGAAAAAAACAAACTAAAGGACATCAAAGATAAATTCACTAAAGAAGCTAAAGAGAGACATGCTTCTGGTTCTTCGTCTGGATATACAAAGGGTTCTGGATTCAAGCATAAAGGTTTGGGTTATGAAGTTAAGGATGTTTTTAGTGCAACAGACAACAAAGAAACCGAAGAAGGTTGTTGTTCAGCATGTTCCTCATCTTCAGCAACACCCTAAAGACCAATTTGTTAAACCTGTTCATATTCAGGAAAAGCAATTTCATCAGAAGAAGTCAAAGGTTTCTACTTCAAGAAATGGTCATTATCATTCTGGCGATTCTTCAAGTAGTTCTTACTACTTACCCCAACGATCATTTCCCAGGTATGATTCTTCTGCCGATTTCTTTGATTCATTTGCTTCTGATTATTCTTTTGGTTACTATGATTCTCCTGCTGCGAATCATAGTTGGAAACCAAGGAAGTTTGTCAAATTCTCACCAACGTTTCGTGAGAGAATTTGTTATGCATGTCGTCGACCTGGACATCTGGCTGCAGATTGTCCGACGACAGCATATGTTCATACAAATGCAAAATATGTGGATAATAATGGTATAATTTTTGATGAACCATGGTCTCCAAAGGGTAGATCAACTAGTAAGTCGTCTGGGTCTACACCTCAGACGCCAGTTGCAAACTTTTCTGGTTTCGATTCAAAATTTTCATCTACAATGTTATGGAAACCAAAATCTGTTTCCAAAGCCAACAGTGACTATGTGGAAGACACCGGGCGACCCGACGCTATTGAATCGGGTCGATCCCAAAGCGTCTAATGATTTATTTGGTGTCAAGCAGGTGTTTCAGGAAGACCTTCGGTGATTGGAAAATTGCTGATTGTGAAATGTCTGTTTTAATTTAAATTGATTTTCGAAATCACATTTTGTTTTCAAACTACTAAACTGGACGTATTCGTGTTGGTTGTTCATTTTTTCTTGTTTTTCACTCTATCTCATTCTGAGGGGGAGTTTGTTTTTGCAAAACGTCCAAAATAGTGTTTTGTTTTTCAAATTGTAAAAATGAAAATCTATAAATAGAGTTGTCATTTTTCGGGGGAGAAATTTTGAAAAGACAAAAACATTGAAAATTGAGAAATTGTATCCGACATGTTTGGGAAATGATAGTACATTGGCTGACATTGTCTGACTCATGGATAAAGTAGATGAACAAGCCATAAGACCATTTGATCGATGTGTAAGGTAGGCTCGGCAAATCAGAAAGTATACAAATGTGATATACACTAAATCTGATGCTTGACCTAGTGGACAACATCTTGATGCATATCTCATGATATATCAAGAAAAAGATATGTGAAAAATAAAATGAGAAGTCACTGTGTATACATGTGTTCATTTTGCAAAGATTTAAACTTGTTTGTTTTTTTTTATTTTGTCAAACGATCGGACTTTCTCTGCGTGTCGAAAGACCGACCTGATTGTTGTTCGTTTGACGTTCTGCTTTATTTTCTTTGGTGTTTCGTATAACTCATCGGACTTTCTCTGCGTGTACGGGAGTACCGACCTGATTGTTGTTGAGTTATACAATTTCAACTTGTTTTATTTTCTTATTTTGTTAAATCCGAGGCCTTATCTGCGTATCGAAAGATCGACCTTAAGGTAGACGATTTAACGTTCTTATTTCTTTTTGCATGGAACACAGTTGACTATATCATGGTTACAATCATTATGTGATTAATATCACAAATGAAGTCACAAAATGTGATAAGCAAAGCATATCTGAGTATGTCTGATAGTGTGGGGTACACTGGTCAATGCAAATCTAATAAATACATTAACATATCCAGATGTTATGAGTATGATTGTGCCAGAGTTTAAAGTTGGACAAAGTATATCTGCAATCGGCATGGCTTATGTGCTACAATAATCGAAATTGAAGTGTAGTTCAGCATGTTATGACCAATATGATCCCAAGTTGTGATCTTTCTCACTAAAGACAAAAATAGTGTCTGTTTCTGTACTGCATTTAGTTTTCATTATTAGAAAATATCAAAAAGATTTTAGGTGTGTTTTGATATAAAGTTTCTAAAAGCCAAAAAGATTTTGTTTCTGATTTGTTTTCGATTGATCAACACGGAATACGAAATCATTTTCAAAATCAAGATATCTTGGAGTCTCGAAGAGACGTTTTGCGCCAGGATTATTTATGTTGGCAGGTTTCTAAGTGGAAGAGAACATCACAACTTCAAGTCTTCTGATGGTTGTTGATAAAGAGGCTATACACGTTGCAATATCAAGTATTCAAGATTGAATTCTTTATCTAGATCGAGGAGGAGTTTGATTGATGATACAAGATACAAGTTTTGTTAAGAGAATATGATACTGCACATGCCGAGGGGGAGTTTGTTGATACATAGTTTCTGATCGTCATGTGAAGTATCGAATACAAGACGAAGACATGCAAGTTAGCTGAGGTCCGAACCTCCAGCGAACCTGGAGTTCGGAGGTCCGAGGCTCGGCTGAACCTGAGGTTCGGCCAGTCGTGATTTCAGCCTATAAATATGTTTGTCTTGTATAGACTTGGAGAGCTTCCGTGTCATATACTTTCTAAGTGTACTCTGTGGTTCTCAGTGGTCAATACAAAGTCTGTTTGTATTTACTCTTTGTGTCTCTACTCATATTACATTGATTTCTATACGACTAAGTAGAAGATCCTCACGCTCAGGCAATTTCAAGTCTTGAAAACGCTGGAGCGTGTGGATCGGTTCAGTTCGACATCAATTACGTGAATGATAACAAGAACAACGGTGTAAATAAACGACTCAATCTCTCATTAACGAATATCACGGTTACAAGAGACTCAGAGTACAAAACACACTAGTTCTCACACACAAGCTCTCTAAAAAACTAGTAAATTACAAGACAAACAACCTATTTATAAGCTGCCAAAACACAACCTCCGAACCTGGTGTTCGGCCAGAGTTCGGAGCCACTGAACCTTGGGTTCGGCCAAGGTTCGGCCAACACAAAACTAGGTTGAAACTTTTGTCTTCAAAACTCTATCTGATCCAGCCCGTTGCCACATATCATGTACCAACAAACTCCCCCTTGGCAACAGCTGGACCGTTCGTCATCAGCCTTGAATATCAGCAGCAACCCCATCTCTTCACTTGGATCATCAGAATACCAAATCCGCTTCAGAAATGCAACATTATCTTCATGAGGAAATGTTAATGGTGCACCGAT
>JBCNJP010000008.1:36529394-36549910 GCA_039602395.1 Deinandra increscens subsp. villosa | reverse complement strand
CCAATTGGTACGGCGTACCATTTGGTACAGCCCCTTGGTATGTTGCAACTATGACTCATTCAAACTCTCTAAACTAGATACAATATACGAGACACAACGTAGCATAGGAATATGCTTTAACAGCGATTGATGGTGGTGGTGGAAGAGTGCAGCTCGCTTAACCCCCCTTGTTGTCAATAACTTTGGTGGCGAGGGAATAAGAGAAGATAATAAATAGTATTTATTTTCAATTTAGGTTAAAAGGTTAGTTAATTACTAAATTAGTCTCTAACGAGTAAATTGATTGAATTGCCCTCATGTGTAATCATATATAACAATAAAATAAAACGTCACTTAAAACAATATTCTTAATGCTCGGGGAGAACATATGTGTAAATGTTTGCTAATAAAAAATTTATTCGCCCACACGTTACGAGTTCTTCCTTAGTCCAGAGTAAATGTGGCGTTTTACTTTGACATTAATATTAACAGTTTTCTCATTCATCATGATCAAGTTGTTATTTTTGTGCTGTCCTGCTTCAAGACTTGGGCGGTAAGATGTTGATGAGTTTACGAAGGTCGGACGGAGGCTGTGATAGTTTGATTTTTCAGAGAAAAATCAAAACTAATTCAAGGTCTAAAAAATGCTATTCATTGTTAGTGGTTTACTAAGGTCTTAGCGACACAAAAAAATTACAAAAAGGAAGTGACCCGCTGCAACGCGCGGATGGGTACTATTTCTTACATATTAACAAAAAGCAATGTGGGGAATGTACGGTAAAATACTGTACAACATTTCCTCGAATCAGGTTCTGCCACGTGTCCTTTTGGTACACGTGGCATAGTGTGATTAATTTTTTTTTTGTTTTTCGTTTGTTTCATAAGTTATATTTATTTTTTCCGTGTTTTCTATATCATGTTTCGATTTGTGTGAGTGGTAGGAATTTTGCTTGCTAACGTAGAGGTCTCAATTTCGAGGCATGTTGCCTACCGTTTTTTTTACTCTTTTTATTCTGTTTTTTTTTTCCATTTTCTTTCTTTTATTGTTGTTTTTCTTTTGCTTTTGCTTCAAAAGGTTTATGTGTGTGAGTGGTATGTTTTTCACCTTCTAAGGAGGGTTCCTATGTTCGATCGCCATTCATCCATTTTTTTAACCTTATTTTGTGTTTTAACTTTTAGGTTTTATTAACGTTTGTACAACGAGTTGGACATCTTTTGTTAACATAAAGGAAGTGACCCGCCGGAACGCGTGTGTGAGTCAATTTCTTTGTTCTAACTGATGGTATGCCGGCTAAGAGAATCGCTTCTCGCCTTGCTTCCATCTCCGTCTCTCCGAGTTTCCAATCAAAAAGATCAAGAGTGATTCCTTAGAAATGGATTTATATGGATTTTTCCAAGCAATTACATTTTTAAAAACAAACTCCTCGCCGCAACACGCGGAGAGATATCCGGCTTGTGTTATACTCATATTAATCAATGTCAGCTTCAATTTGAAAAAATATTGTGTAAAGTGGTAGATCCTGTAACGGATTTACCTTAAAATTGGTGCGCAAGGACTAAATTACGGCGTCGGAACTGAAATTGTTCGGTGTATGTATTCTTCAATGGTGTCGCTGTGCCTCCTTGTCGCCTGAAGATCGTCTGATCGGTCGTCGTTGACGGTAATCGTCGTCGTTGTTGGTGATGTCTTTGTGAGTGAATAAGGGCATTTTTGTTGTCTGACCAATATATGTGCATGCATTAGTGGTCGCTGGTGATGTCTTTGTGAGTGAATAAGGGCATTTTTGTTGTCTGACCAATATATGTGCATGCATTAGTGTGTTTGACGGTCATTCTTTTTTATTCACAATTGAAATTTTAACCCTCGTTGTCTTTTAAGTACAATATAAACAATTTACAATTCCAGTCCCTCCTTGTATAAAGTTAGTGGTATTTAGGTTTTCACAATAAAACTTGTTTTCGCATGATCTTTACCCTATATATATATATATATATATATATATATATATATAGAGAGAGAGAGAGAGAGAGAGAGAGAAAGAGAGTTGAGTTATTCTACATCCATCAAATTCCCTACATCCTCCACATCCACCTTCTTTTTCATAAAAAACATCAAAAAACACTTTTTAACAATTTTTTTTAAAACACTATACCTCTAATCGCTATGTTAGCTTTCCAGAACATTTTTTTTTTGTGTGTTTTTTTTTCGGTTTATTTTTTTCCAAAAAACACTTTTTTTAATTAATTTTTTTTTCTAAAAACATCATTCTTCTAGACGCACCAAAACACACATTTTTTTGATTTTTTTTTTTGTATTTTTTGGCGTTTTTTTTAAAGGTGGTGGATGTAGAGGATGTAGGGATTTTGGTGGATGTAGAGGATGTAGGGATTTTGGTGGATGTATTCTACCCCAACTCTATATACTCTATATATATACGAAAAATTACGTCAAATAATCCCAACTTTTCACTTTTTGCAAATAATAATCACACCTTTGGATTTAGCAACTGGCACTCCCAATTTGTCAACATTTTGCAAATAACAGTCCCGACGTTAAAAAAATCTAACTCCGTTAATAGATGCTGACGTGGAAGCTGATGTGGATTTTTTTTTAATTTTTTTTCTTTTTAATTCCAAGTTTTCACCTTTTTGCAAATAATAATCACATCTTTAAATTCATTATGTTTTACTTTTTAGAGTCAAACTTCATGTATTTTAACTCAAAAATTGGACCCGAATTTGAGTTTGTTTGTGTTTGTGATTGATTCCAGTAGTTATAGTTTATCAAAACGAATCTACCGTAGGTTACGAAAACAATTTTCATTAAATTTTGTTCATAATCGCGAAATGGGGGTGGTGAACATGTTCTTGAGCTCATCAATGGTGAAATCGTTAATCCTTAACGGTTTTCTGCAAGTCTGGTTCCATTAGCTTCAGTTTGAACTCGTGAATTCAATGGTACAATCGGTTTCGAATTTCGTTCATGTTTGTGTGATTCACCCCATTGATGAGCTCTTGAAGAACATCATTCTTTGATAATGATGAATCACACAAACATGAACGAAATTCGAAACCGATTGTACCATTGAATTCACGAGTTCAAACCAAGCTAATGGAACCAGACTTGCAGAAAACCGTTAAGGATTAAAGATTTCACCATTGATGAGCTCAAGAACACGTTCACCACCCCCATTTCGCGATTATGAACAAAACTCAATGAAAATTGTTTTCGTAACCTACGGTAGATTCGTTTTGATAAACTATTACTACTGGAATCAATCACAAACACAAACAAACTCCAATTCGGGTCCCATTTTCTAGTCAAAATACATGAAGTTTGACTCCAAAAAGTCAAACAGAACGAATTTGTCCAAAATTGAGCTTGGATTCGACCCAAAAGTGTGTATAATCAAAGCTGGCACCGCACGTGTCACTCGTCTGATTGTTTCGCGGATTTGATGGTGGCAATGGGGTGGTTGTGGTGGTGGAGTGGTGGTGAGGTGGTGGTGGTGGTGAGGTGATGATGACTGGATATTGAAAAAAAAAAGAATTAAAAAAAATTCCACATTAGCTTCCACGTCAGCATCTGTTAACGGAGTTAGATTTTTTTAACGGCGGGACTGTTATTTGCAAAATGTTGACAAATTGGGAGTGCTAGATGCTAATTTTTTTCTAAAAACACCATTCTTCTAGACGCACCAAAACACACATTTTTTTGAATTTTTTTTTTTTGTATTTTTTGGCGTTTTTTCTTTTTTAAAAGGTGTAAGGATTTTGGTGGATGTATTCTACCCCAACTCTATATACTCTATATATATATACATACATATATATATACATATATATATATACATATATATATACATATATATATACATATATATATATACATATATATATATATATAGGGAAAAGATGCTACAAAAACACAAATTTTTTTGCGAAAACATGAAAACAAATATTAAAACCTACATAAATTTTTTCATACGTTAATGTTTTTTTATAAAATCGCACCAAAAGTCTTAGAATTATGTTATCTTTAATTATGAAAAAATAGAAAATAATTAACATTTCGTATTATTTACGTGTGATGCACATGTGGATCATTATCATTAGTACTGCACAAAGACGAATTATCATGCGAAAAAACACTCCTTATGTCAAAAACTTATAAAAAACACTAAAACATTTATGGTACTAATGATAATGCTACATAGTGCATATGTGCAACATAGAATTAAAAATGATTATAAAATGTTATTTTTTCTTTAGATCTAAAGATAACACAACTATAAGATTTAGGGTGCAATTTCTTTTTAAAAATATTAATGTGCATCATTAAAAAAATACGAAAAAATAACAAAATATAAGATATCTGGTGCCACTTAGAAAAAAAATATATTAACGTATGCTAAAAGTATGTGCATCACACAAAAAAAAAAACGAAACGTTAAGTTTTTTAATTTTTTTTTCTAGAATTGAAGATAACATAATTCTAAGGAAAGTCAATTGAAGCAGACGATTGTTATCTGCGCTAATGTGAAAATAGGGTTTTTGATTGAAGGTCGTGGGTCGCATATAAGGCGAGTCATAAGGATCCGCGTGTGATTTCGTGGCTAGTGATTTTAGATGGGAAATTTACTTCAGAGAGGACTGTGGTGATGCCACATAGCCTCAAAGGGTTTTTTATTAGAGTAGATGATAGATAGATATAGATTTTATGTCGAATATAATTTATCTCGTGTCTTGTAAAAAATGCTTCAATATATATTAACATTACGATTAACTTATATTTGTGTACTAGGGTTGTTACCCGTGTGATACACGAAGCACATGTAATCAACTTAACATATCAATGTCTGTGTAAGTGTGTATTACACGGGGTTGGAATGAAATTTTTTCAAGAATAAATATATAAATACTTTTTTAATAGAAAGTTATACATTACATATAATAATAATGAAAAATAAAATTATAGTGACAAAATTAGTGTCGCCATAAGTTTATCACCATACAATAAACCATTTATCGTTAACCAATAAACCGTTACGTAAGTTAGATAAAATAAACTTCATGAAGTGACTTAAAAATCTTACTGGAAGAATGCAATCTTGTGATATTGATTTTTGTTACCCTCCTAATTTCTTCCATTTTCTATCACCATACAAATTATTAACGCACTAAACAAACTCCATCAAAGGTTGGTTTCATATTATGGATGACTGGTTAAGTAGGGATCATTTCGTTTTTGTAGGCTGGTCCGGCCTATTGCCCTTTCCTTGTGCTATTTCTTCGTAGGGGTTGGTTCACGGGTACAACCTTTGTAACTTCATGGTATACCCCGTATCATTTTCATCACCCTTTAAGCAAAACAAAAAAACTATATTTAATTTCAAAAGTCCAACATATAAATCTAACTTAAAGCTATCTGGCTGATTTAATGGTGCGTTTTTTTCATTCTTTACAATTCTTAAATTTGTAGTCTTTTACAAATAAAGAATAAATAAATAAAATTCTTTACAATTCTTAAATTTGTAGTCTTTTGCGAAAAAAAGGAAAAAAAAGAATGACTCAGATGATTTAAAACATTAACTTTGAGGAATGTTTCAAATTAACCTAGGAGTGTATGCCTCGATTCTTCCTCAGAATACTCCACTTGAAACTCGAGCTCAGATCAAAATGTCTGCAACTCCATTTTTGGTTCAGCCCTTGGGTATTTACCGAGGAAAACATAATACTTATATATCGACCTGAAAATCTATTACAACCTAAAAGATATAGGGCACAAAATCACATGTGGTGTTGTTTGGCATCACAAAATTGCAAATCAGCATCACTGTTTCAAATTAACTGAGGTTCGTTGTGATTGTTACCATTAACAATCAATTATATTAAGTTTTTCCATCAGTCTTTTGTTCCTTCTCTTATAAGATTTTGTATGTCCTTAGGGTGGGCGGTATGGGTTTAGGGTATCATTAACAATGTTCCTATAAATATTATATCATATAATGTAACTCAATTAATCCAAATAAAGTTAGCATGATCAATAAATAAATACATGTGTTGCCTCCTAAACTTAAAAGAAGGCTAACCAAGCTAAATAAAATGGTGTGGCATACTCTGCCTCAAACTTGACCACACATGTTATAAGCTTCACACAATAAATTAAGTGTTCTAGGAAACTCAATATCTAGTTTCACCTCAATATCTTCTTTATCTATAATCAGTTATGTAACCAAAGTTCTTTGTTTTAAAACCACATCATGAACCTGTTGGGTTGTATAACTATTTATCAAAACACGAGTACGCAGCGGAAAGAATCCTATGAATTAATCTAACTAACCGGATGGAACATGTTTACCTTATGAGTTCGGATTGACTTGATCTCTTGGAGGATTTAAAGCAAATCCCTCTACGATCGCACACACGACACACCAATGCTATGTGCTAGCACTTGATCACGAACTCCTCTAATGAAGATGGCTTGGTCGAACCACACAAGAATCGAAACCCCCAGGGTTTTCTTGTTTGCCGAATTCGAGAGAGAATAGAGAGAGATTAGGGTTTTCTTTTATCAGATAAAAGCAGCACCTCAACCTAAACCCAGAGGGTCTATTTATAGGTTTAAAATACTTGATAAACAAGCAAAGGGATAGGCATAAGAGCCCTAGATCGAAATCGGCCTAGAGGCCTTATCCTCAACCTTCTCCCAATTATAATCCAATTATAACTCTCTCTAATTACAACTAACACCCCTCTGTTAACAATTAACTGTCAGTTTTTAACGAAACCTCGTTAAATGTTCGTGATAAATATTAATTAACCATTAATTAATATTAATACATTTGGTGTCGAGACGTGTGACCCCGTAGGCTTAAATAATATCCGGACATACGCTTACTATTACATGATCATATCCCTACAGCTCCCACTTGAGCTTGCAATAGTAAAGGTAATATGTTAGAGCATATTCCTATGCTAACGTTGTGTCTCGTGTATTGTATCTAGTCAAGAGCTTCTGTGTGAGTTAGTTAGTCATCTGGCCGGATCACATGATCCGCCGGACCAGTTGATACGGCGGACCAGATGGTCTGCTGGTGATCCGCTGGCTTATGACTAAGTAACTATAAATAGTTCGTGTTAGAGAGAGTTAGTTTAGTTCTGTCATTTTCATATCATCTTAACTGTGTGTAAACTGAAGTGTGTTTCTCTCTCTAGCATTGTATTCTCTAAGTGAATCAATAAAGCAAAGCTTTATTTACATCTTGTTGCTATCCGATTACCGAATCATGCTGTAGTAAGATCGTATCGTGTTTTATCAAGTGGTATCAGAGCAATCCAGGTTGCTCTACTGCTGTGATTTGGTAAGTTTTCGAAATTCTAGAGAGAGAAAGTTTGGGTTTTCTACGTTTTTCATCAATTTTTCATAATTCTGAGTGATTCCGAGGATAAAAATGATTTCTGGATGTTCCTGGAGTGTTTTCGCATCATACTGATCCAGTATCTAGCTTCAATTGTCGAAATCTGTGAAAATCAGTCGATTTTTGTGTTTCGTCTGCAGTCTGGTCCGCCGGTCGAACATTTGATCCGCCGTTTGATCCGCCCCAGCAATCTTCATCAGTCTGATCCGCGACAGTTACAGCGTACCAGTGTGATCCGCTGACAAATTCTGGTCCGCCGTACCAGTTTTTGATCCGCCGTACCAAAATCTGATCCGCCGTATGAAATTTGATCCGCCGGACGAAATCTGATCCGGATCTGGTCCGCTAGTACAAATCTGATCCGCCTCGTTAATTTGATCCGGAACTGGTCCGCTGGTAGTATTTTGATCCGCCAAGTTGTGTTGGTCCGCTGGCAGAAAACGTGACCTTCACTAAAACTGACGTAACTTGCAAACCGTTTGGAGTTACGGAACCCAATACCAGTCAAAACGTTCGTCTTTCCGAGATCTAGAACGTGTACCAGCCTACGGCCAGTACCGTCAAGTTTTGACCCCCAAAATCCGCTTGGAAGACCTCCGTTTTTGAGTTCGAAGTTTTTTTGATAATTAGGTTTACATTTTCAAAATGGCTGAAATTGACGTATTTGTTGCGGATCATCGTCAGAATGTGCCAAAATTGATGAAGTTTGAGGATTATCCAAGTTGGGTACCAAAATTTAAAACATATCTTGAAACCATGGATAAAGATTTGTGGATTCCGATCCGTCAATTATATGTCTATCCAACTAATTCATACGGAGAACCCATATGGAAAACGGATTTTTCAGATGCACAAAAGAAGCAGTATGAAAATGAAAAGAAGACATATGCATTTCTAAAGATGGCAATATCAACAGAGTTGTTTGTGTATTTTAAAGATTGTTGGCACTCAAAAGCTTTGTGGGACAATCTGAAAATCGTATGTGAATATCACAATATGCAACTTTATTGGAATTCAAAGTCAAACAAAAATTCTAACGGTGATATTGCGGAGTTAGAAAAGAAGCTGACAAAGTTGACCGAAGAAAATATAATTCTGAAAAACGAATTGGAGAAATGGAAGAAGAATGTTAAAGAGTTATCTGATTCCGTTGTTGAGACAAGCAACAATTCAACGGTGCCAGATTTGATGTCCAAATTTTCTTGTCTGATTGATAAATGTGATGTGATTTCGCATAAAAAGAAGAAGATTCGGGAATTGTTTACTGATTCGAATTTCTTAAGTGATGAAAGTCTTCAGAAAGAAGAGAAATGTTTTTCATCCAAGGTTGCTGAGAACGACTTGGAGGTTCAGAGTGAAATTGTATTTTTAAAGTCCACAGTTGAGCAGTTACAAAATGAAAATAAAGAGTTGGTTAAAAATGCTGCGAAGTGGGAGAAAGAAGCAAAAGATGTAAGTGTTGATTTTGATAATTTGTTTACAAAGTCAACTGCAAGGGTTGAATCGCTTAAAGCATCTTATGATGAACTCAAGAAAGAGTATGATGAAGTTACTGCTAAGGAAAATGATCGTCAATGGGAACATTCAAAATTACTCGATAAAGTCACAACCTTAACGCATGACAACAAGTTGTTGACAAGAAATATTGAGATTTATGAGGAAAGGGTGAAGAAAATTACACAAGAAGTGTATGATGCTCATGATAAAATGAGGAGAGAAAAGTCCTTGTCAAACAGAGTGTCCGAACAGCTGATTGAGTCAGAGAAAGCATTGGGTGAAGCTCAAAAGAAGATATCGGATTTAAATGTTGAGATTTTAGATCTTAAAAGAAAATTGAATAATCTGACAAATTCACATTCGTTCACCAGCTACTTGTGCAACGATGCGAATTTCAAAAGGGTGTTTGGAGGAGAAGAATTCAATCAATTACCACCTCCGGTGATTCAAACTGATCCTCTGGCTGATGTCAAATCTTCTGATGCACCTGGTGATTATTCTGAATTTGGTACTAAGAAAGCTGACAAGAAGAAGTCAAAGTTATCTAATACGAAAGTGGAGAATAAGACAAATGACGCATCTACACCTATTAAATTTGTTTCTGGTGGATTTGGTGTATCTGATAACAAAATTTATGTTGAGAAGTTGGTGACAAAAGATGAGAAGCAGCTGAATGAAGAAAAGATTGCTGCTAAGCTGGTCGAAGCTAACAAATTGAAAGATATCAAAGCTTCATTCAATCAAGCAGCTAAAGCTGGTTGTTCAAGTTCTCAAGTTGATTTGACAAAGCTACCAGGTTACAAACAGTCTGGTTTGGGTAGTGAGAACAAGAAATTTGAGAAGAAAAACAAGAAGAACATGCCCAAGAAAGCTCCAAAAGAAAAGAAAGATACAAATCTTGATCAAATTTATCATTTGGCTCAGGTTTTTATGTCTACAATGGAGAAAGGCTTCAGGAGGCAACAATCGAAGAAAGATTTGAAGAAGAAGATTTTCTCAAATTCGTCTCCAGTTGATCAAAGACGTTATGGATGGTCTTCTTCATCTGGTTCAAATCCTACTCCTCAAAGTCCAACATCCAAATGGGTACACACGAATCAGTTTCAACCATTTGATGATTTTTGTGATTCATTTGATTCTGATGATATGTGTCATACAGTTCAGGACAAACGAACACCGAAACGATCGTATCGTTTGTGCTATCAGTGTCGCCGACCAGGCCACACTCATAGCACAAACGATAAGATCGTTTCGGTGTTCGTTTATCCTGAACTGTATGGCACATATCATCAGAATCAAATGAATCATAAAAATCATCAAATGGTTGAAACCGATTCTTATGTACCCATTTGGATGTTGGACTTTGAGGAGTAGGATTTGAACCAGATGAAGAAGACCATCCATAACGTCTTTGATCAACTGGAGACGAATTTGAGAAAATCTTCTTCTTCAAATCTTTCTTCGATTGTTGCCTCCTGAAGCCTTTCTCCATTGTAGACATAAAAACCTGAGCCAAATGATAAATTTGATCAAGATTTGTATCTTTCTTTTCTTTTGGAGCTTTCTTGGGCATGTTCTTCTTGTTTTTCTTCTCAAATTTCTTGTTCTCACTACCCAAACCAGACTGTTTGTAACCTGGTAGCTTTGTCAAATCAACTTGAGAACTTGAACAACCAGCTTTAGCTGCTTGATTGAATGAAGCTTTGATATCTTTCAATTTGTTAGCTTCGACCAGCTTAGCGGCAATCTTTTCTTCATTCAGCTGCTTCTCATCTTTTGTCACCAACTTCTCAACATAAATTTTGTTATCAGATACACCAAATCCACCAGAAACAAATTTAATAGGTGTAGATGCTTCATTTGTCTTATTCTCCACTTTCGTATTAGATGACTTTGACTTCTTCTTGTCAGCTTTCTTATTATCAAATTCAGAATAATCACCAGGTGCATCAGAAGATTTGACATCAGCCAGAGGATCAGTTTGAATCACCGGAGGTGGTAATTGATTGAATTCTTCTCCTCCAAACACCCTTTTGAAATTCACATCGTTGCACAAGTAGCTGGTGAACGAATGTGAATTTGTCAGATTATTCAATTTTCTTTTAAGATCTAAAATCTCAACATTTAAATCCGATATCTTCTTTTGAGCTTCACCCAATGCTTTCTCTGACTCAATCAGCTGTTCGGACACTCTGTTTGACAAGGACTTTTCTCTCCTCATTTTATCATGAGCATCATACACTTCTTGTGTAATTTTCTTCACCCTTTCCTCATAAATCTCAATATTTCTTGTCAACAACTTGTTGTCATGTGTTAAGGTTGTGACTTTATCGAGTAATTTTGAATGTTCCCATTGACGATCATTTTCCTTAGCAGTAACTTCATCATACTCTTTCTTGAGTTCATCATAAGATGCTTTAAGCGATTCAACCCTTGCAGTTGACTTTGTAAACAAATTATCAAAATCAACAATTACATCTTTTGCTTCTTTCTCCCACTTCGCAGCATTTTTAATCAACTCTTTATTTTCATTTTGTAACTGCTCAACTGTGGACTTTAAAAATACAATTTCACTCTGAACCTCCAAGTCGTTCTCAGCAACCTTAGATGAAAAACATTTCTCTTCTTTCTGAAGACTTTCATCACTTAAGAAATTCGAATCAGTAAACAATTCCCGAATCTTCTTCTTTTTATGCGAAATCACATCACATTTATCAACCAGACGAGAAAATTTGGACATCAAATCTGGCACCGTTGAATTGTTGCTTGTCTCAACAACGGAATCAGATAATTCTTTAACATTCTTCTTCCATTTCTCCAATTCGTTTTTCAGAATTATATTTTCTTCGGTCAACTTTGTCAGCTTCTTTTCTAACTCCGCAATATCACCGTTAGAATTTTTGTTTGACTTTGAATTCCAATAAAGTTGCATATTGTGATATTCACATACGATTTTCAGATTGTCCCACAAAGCTTTTGAGTGCCAACAATCTTTAAAATACACAAACAACTCTGTTGATATTGCCAACTTTAGAAATGCATATGTCTTCTTTTCATTTTCATACTGCTTCTTTTGTGCATCTGAAAAATCCGTTTTCCATATGGGATCTCCATATGAATTAGTTGGATAGACATATAATTGACGAATCGGAATCCACAAATCTTTATCCATGGTTTCAAGATATGTTTTAAATTTTGATACCCAACTTGAATAATCCTCAAACTTCATCAATTTCGGCACATTCTGACGATGATCCGCAACAAATACGTCAATTTCAGCCATTTTGAAAATGTAAACCTAATTATCAAAAAAACTTCGAACTCAAAAACGAAGGTCTTCCAAGCGGATTTTGGGGGTCAAAACTTGACGGTACTGGCCGTAGGCTGGTACACGTTCTAGATCTCTGAAAGACGAACGTTTTGACTGGTATTGGGTTCCGTAACTCCAAACGGTTTGCAAGTTACGTCAGTTTTAGTGAAGATCACTGATCTCTGCCAGCGGACCAACACAACTTGGCGGATCAAAATACTACCAGCGGACCAGTTCCGGATCAAATTAACGAGGCGGATCAGATTTGTACTAGCGGACCAGATCCGGATCAGATTTCGTCCGGCGGACCAAATTTCATACGGCGGATCAGTTTTTGGTACGGCGGATCAAAAACTGGTACGGCGGATCAGATTGGTCAGCGGATCAGACTGGTACGCTGTAACTGTCGCGGATCAGCTGATGAAGATTGCTGGGGCGGATCAAACGGCGGATCAAATGTTCGACCGGCGGACCAGACTGCAGAACGAACACAAAAATCGACTGATTTTCACAGATTTCGACAATTGAAGCTAGATACTGGATCAGTATGATGCGAAAACACTCCAGGAACATTCAGAAATCATTTTTATCCTCGGAAACACTCAGAATTATGAAAAATTGATGAAAAACGTAGAAAACCCAAACTTTCTCTCTCTAGAATTTCGAAAACTTACCAAATCACAGCAGTAGAGCAACCTGGATTGCTCTGATACCACTTGATAAAACACGATATGATCTTACTACAGCATGATTCGGTAATCGGACTAGCAACAAGATGTAAATAAAGCTTTGCTTTATTGATTCACTTAGAGATTACAAGCTAGAGAGAGAAACACACTTCAGTTTACACACAGTTAAGAGATATGTAAATGACAGAACTGAACTAACTCTCTCTAACACGAACTATTTATAGTTACTTAGTCATAAGCCAGCGGATCACCAGCAGACCATCTGGTCCGCCGTATCAACTGGTCCGGCGGATCATGTGATCCGGCCAGATGACTAACTAACTCACACAGAAGCTCTTGACTAGATACAATACACGAGACACAACGTTAGCATAGGAATATGCTCTAACATATTACCTTTACTATTGCAAGCTCAAGTGGGAGCTGTAGGGATATGATCATGTAATAGTAAGCGTATGTCCAGATATTATTTAAGCCTACGGGGTCACACGTCTCGACACCAAATGTATTAATATTAATTAATGGTTAATTAATATTTATCACGAACATTTAACGAGGTTTCGTTAAAAACTGACAGTTAATTGTTAACAGAGGGGTGTTAGTTGTAATTAGAGAGAGTTATAATTGGATTATAATTGGGAGAAGGTTGAGGATAAGGCCTCTAGGCCGATTTCGATCTAGGGCTCTTATGCCTATCCCTTTGCTTGTTTATCAAGTATTTTAAACCTATAAATAGACCCTCTGGGTTTAGGTTGAGGTGCTGCTTTTATCTGATAAAAGAAAACCCTAATCTCTCTCTATTCTCTCTCGAGTTCGGCAAACAAGAAAACCCTGGGGGTTTCGATTCTTGTGTGGTTCGACCAAGCCATCTTCATTAGAGGAGTTCGTGATCAAGTGCTAGCACATAGCATTGGTGTGTCGTGTGTGCGATCGTAGAGGGATTTGCTTTAAATCCTCCAAGAGATCAAGTCAATCCGAACTCATAAGGTAAACATGTTCCATCCGGTTAGTTAGATTAATTCATAGGATTCTTTCCGCTGCGTACTCGTGTTTTGATAAATAGTTATACACCCCAACAGGTTCATGATGTGGTTTTAAAACAAAGAACTTTGGTTACATAACTGATTATAGATAAAGAAGATATTGAGGTGAAACTAGATATTGAGTTTCCTAGAACACTTAATTTATTGTGTGAAGCTTATAACATGTGTGGTCAAGTTTGAGGCAGAGTATGCCACACCATTTTATTTAGCTTGGTTAGCCTTCTTTTAAGTTTAGGAGGCAACACATGTATTTATTTATTGATCATGCTAACTTTATTTGGATTAATTAAGTTACATTATATGATATAATATTTATAGGAACATTGTTAATGATACCCTAAACCCATACCGCCCACCCTAAGGACATACAAAATCTTATAAGAGAAGGAACAAAAGACTGATGGAAAAACTTAATATAATTGATTGTTAATGGTAACAATCACAACGAACCTCAGTTAATTTGAAACAGTGATGCTGATTTGCAATTTTGTGATGCCAAACAACACCACATGTGATTTTGTGCCCTATATCTTTTAGGTTGTAATAGATTTTCAGGTCGATATATAAGTATTATGTTTTCCTCGGTAAATACCCAAGGGCTGAACCAAAAATGGAGTTGTAGACATTTTGATCTGAGCTCGAGTTTCAAGTGGAGTATTTTGAGGAAGAATCGAGGCATACACTCCTAGGTTAATTTGAAACATTCCTCAAAGTTAATGTTATAAATCATCTGAGTCATTCTTTTTTTTCCTTTTTTTCGCAAAAGACTACAAATTTAAGAATTGTAAAGAATTTTATTTATTTTTCTTTATTTGTAAAAGACTACAAATTTAAGAATTGTAAAGAATGAAAAAAACGCACCATTAAATCAGCCAGATAGCTTTAAGTTAGATTTATATGTTGGACTTTTGAAATTAAATATAGTTTTTTTGTTTTGCTTAAAGGGTGATGAAAATGATACGGGGTATACCATGAAGTTACAAAGGTTGTACCCGTGAACCAACCCCTACGAAGAAATAGCACAAGGAAAGGGCAATAGGCCGGACCAGCCTACAAAAACGAAATGATCCCTACTTAACCAGTCATCCATAATATGAAACCAACCTTTGATGGAGTTTGTTTAGTGCGTTAATAATTTGTATGGTGATAGAAAATGGAAGAAATTAGGAGGGTAACAAAAATCAATATCACAAGATTGCATTCTTCCAGTAAGATTTTTAAGTCACTTCATGAAGTTTATTTTATCTAACTTACGTAACGGTTTATTGGTTAACGATAAATGGTTTATTGTATGGTGATAAACTTATGGCGACACTAATTTTGTCACTATAATTTTATTTTTCATTATTATTATATGTAATGTATAACTTTCTATTAAAAAAGTATTTATATATTTATTCTTGAAAAAATTTCATTCCAACCCCGTGTAATACACACTTACACAGACATTGATATGTTAAGTTGATTACATGTGCTTCGTGTATCACACGGGTAACAACCCTAGTACACAAATATAAGTTAATCGTAATGTTAATATATATTGAAGCATTTTTTACAAGACACGAGATAAATTATATTCGACATAAAATCTATATCTATCTATCATCTACTCTAATAAAAAACCCTTTGAGGCTATGTGGCATCACCACAGTCCTCTCTGAAGTAAATTTCCCATCTAAAATCACTAGCCACGAAATCACACGCGGATCCTTATGACTCGCCTTATATGCGACCCACGACCTTCAATCAAAAACCCTATTTTCACATTAGCGCAGATAACAATCGTCTGCTTCAATTGACTTTCGACCTTAGAATTATGTTATCTTCAATTCTAGAAAAAAAAATTAAAAAACTTAACGTTTCGTTTTTTTTTTGTGTGATGCACATCACTTTTAGCATACGTTAATATATTTTTTTTCTAAGTGGCACCAGATATCTTATATTTTGTTATTTTTTCGTATTTTTTTAATGATGCACATTAATATTTTTAAAAAGAAATTGCACCCTAAATCTTATAGTTGTGTTATCTTTAGATCTAAAGAAAAAATAACATTTTATAATCATTTTTAATTCTATGTTGCACATATGCACTATGTAGCATTATCATTAGTACCATAAATGTTTTAGTGTTTTTTATAAGTTTTTGACATAAGGAGTGTTTTTTCGCATGATAATTCGTCTTTGTGCAGTACTAATGATAATGATCCACATGTGCATCACACGTAAATAATACGAAATGTTAATTATTTTCTATTTTTTCATAATTAAAGATAACATAATTCTAAGACTTTTGGTGCGATTTTATAAAAAAACATTAACGTATGAAAAAATTTATGTAGGTTTTAATATTTGTTTTCATGTTTTCGCAAAAAAATTTGTGTTTTTGTAGCATCTTTTCCCATATATATATATATATATGTATATATATATATGTATATATATATGTATATATATATGTATATATATATATGTATATATATATGTATGTATATATATATAGAGTATATAGAGTTGGGGTAGAATACATCCACCAAAATCCTTACACCTTTAAAAAAGAAAAAACGCCAAAAAATACAAAAAAAAAAAAATTCAAAAAAATGTGTGTTTTGGTGCGTCTAGAAGAATGGTGTTTTTAGAAAAAAATTAGCATCTAGCACTCCCAATTTGTCAACATTTTGCAAATAACAGTCCCGCCGTTAAAAAAATCTAACTCCGTTAACAGATGCTGACGTGGAAGCTAATGTGGAATTTTTTTTAATTCTTTTTTTTTCAATATCCAGTCATCATCACCTCACCACCACCACCACCTCACCACCACTCCACCACCACAACCACCCCATTGCCACCATCAAATCCGCGAAACAATCAGACGAGTGACACGTGCGGTGCCAGCTTTGATTATACACACTTTTGGGTCGAATCTCCAAGCTCAATTTTGGACAAATTCGTTCTGGTTGACTTTTTGGAGTCAAACTTCATGTATTTTGACTAGAAAATGGGACCCGAATTGGAGTTTGTTTGTGTTTGTGATTGATTCCAGTAGTAATAGTTTATCAAAACGAATCTACCGTAGGTTACGAAAACAATTTTCATTGAGTTTTGTTCATAATCGCGAAATTGGGGGTGGTGAACGTGTTCTTGAGCTCATCAATGGTGAAATCTTTAATCCTTAACGGTTTTCTGCAAGTCTGGTTCCATTAGCTTGGTTTGAACTCGTGAATTCAATGGTACAATCGGTTTCGAATTTCGTTCATGTTTGTGTGATTCATCATTATCAAAGAATGATGTTCTTCAAGAGCTCATCAATGGGGTGAATCACACAAACATGAACGAAATTCGAAACCGATTGTACCATTGAATTCACGAGTTCAAACTGAAGCTAATGGAACCAGACTTGCAGAAAACCGTTAAGGATTAACGATTTCACCATTGATGAGCTCAAGAACATGTTCACCACCCCCATTTCGCGATTATGAACAAAATTTAATGAAAATTGTTTTCGTAACCTACGGTAGATTCGTTTTGATAAACTATAACTACAGGAATCAATCACAAACACAAACAAACTCAAATTCGGGTCCAATTTTTGAGTCAAAATACATGAAGTTTGACTCTAAAAAGTCAAACAGAATGAATTTCAAGATGGGATTATTATTTGCAAAAAGGTGAAAACTTGGGATTAAAAATAAAAAAAATTAAAAAAAACATCCACATCAGCTTCCACGTCAGCATCTGTTAACGGAGTTAGATTTTTTTAACGTCGGGACTGTTATTTGCAAAATGTTGACAAATTGGGAGTGCCAGTTGCTAAATCCAAAGGTGGGATTATTATTTGCAAAAAGTGAAAAGTTGGGATTATTTGACGTAATTTTTCGTATATATATAGAGTATATAGAGTTGGGGTAGAATACCAAATCTACATCCTCTAATCCACAAATCCCTACATCCTCTACATCCACCACCTTTAAAAAAAACGCCAAAAAATACAAAAAAAAAAATTTCAAAAAAATGTGTGTTTTGGTGCGTCTAGAAGAATGGTGTTTTTAGAAAAAAAAATTAATTAAAAAAAAGTGTTTTTTTGGAAAAAAATAAACCGAAAAAAAAACACACAAAAAAAAATGTTCTGGAAAGCTAACATAGCGATTAGAGGTATAGTGTTTTAACAAAAAATTATTAAAAAGTGTTTTTTGATGTTTTTTTATGAAAAAGAAGGTGGATGTGGAGGATGTAGGGAATTTGGTTGGATGTAGAATAACTCAACTCTCTCTCTCTCTCTCTCTCTCTCTCTCTCTCTATATATATATATATATATATATATATATAGAGTCGAGTTATCCTACATCCAGCAAAAACGCTACATCCATTGCGGATTCATCTGGGCCGTCCATCAAGATCATCCAACAGCCAGGATCTATGGTGTTTCCGCCTATGGTGTTTTCGGTGGGGGAAAAAAACGCCATAGGCGGAAACACCATAGATCCTGGCTGTTAGATGATCTTGATGGACGCCCCAGATGAATCCGCAATGGATGTAGCGTTTTTGCTGGATGTATTTTACCCTAAACCTATATATATATATATATATATATATATATATATATATATATATATATATATATATAGGTAAGATCATGCGAAAACAAGTTTTATTGTGAAAGCCTAAATACCACTAATTCATACAAGGAGGGACTGGAATTGTAAATTGTTTATATTGTACTTAAAAGACAACGAGGGTTAAAATTTCAATTGTGAATAAAAAAGAATGACCGTCAAACACACTAATGCATGCACATATATTGGTCAGACAACAAAAATGCCCTTATTCACTCACAAAGACATCACCAACGACCACTAATGCATGCACATATATTGGTCAGACAACAAAAATGCCCTTATTCACTCAAAAAGACAACACCAACAACGACGACGATTACCGTCAACGACGACCGATCAGACGATCTTCAGGCGACAAGGAGGCACAGCGACACCATTGAAGAAGACATACACCGAACAATTTCAGTTCCGACGCCGCAATTTAGTCCTTGCGCACCAATTTTAAGGTAAATCCGTTACAGGATCTACCACTTTACACAATATTTTTTCAAATTGAAGCTGACATTGATTAATATGAGTATAACACAAGCCGGATACCTCTCCGCGTGTTGCGGCGAGGAGTTTGTTTTTAAAAATGTAATTGCTTGGAAAAATCCATATAAATCCATTTCTAAGGAATCACTCTTGATCTTTTTGATTGGAAACTCGGAGAGACGGAGATGGAAGCAAGGCGAGAAGCGATTCTCTTAGCCGGCATACCATCAGTTAGAACCAAGAAATTGACTCACACACGCGTTCCGGCGGGTCACTTCCTTTATGTTAACAAAAGATGTCCAACTCATTATACAAAAGTTAATAAAACCTAAAAGTTAAAACACAAAATAAGGTTAAAAAAATGGATGAATGGCGATCGAACATAGGAACCCTCCTTAGAAGGTGAAAAACATACCACTCACACACATAAACCTTTTGAAGCAAAAGCAAAAGAAAAACAACAATAAAAGAAAGAAAATGAAAAAAAAAACAGAATAAAAAAGAGTAAAAAATACGGTAGGCAACATGCCTCGAAATTGAGACCTCTATCTGTTAGCAAGCAAAATTCCTACCACTCACACAAATCGAAACTTGATATAGAAAACACGGAAAAAATAAATATAACTTATGAAACAAACGAAAAACAAAAAAAAATTAATCACACTATGCCACGTGTACCAAAAGGACACGTGGCAGAACCTGATTCGAGGAAATGTTGTACAGTATTTTACCGTACATTCCCCACATTGCTTTTTGTTAATATGTAAGAAATAGTACCCATCCGCGCGTTGTAGCGGGTCACTTCCTTTTTGTAATTTTTTTGTGTCGCCAAGACCTTCGTAAACCACTAACAATGAATAGCATTTTTTAGACCTTGAATTAGTTTTGATTTTTCTCTGAAAAATCAAACTATCACAGCCTCCTTCCGACCTTCGTAAACTCATCAACATCTTACCGCCCAAGTCTTGAAGCAGGACAACACAAAAATAACAACTTGATCATGATGAATGAGTCAACTGTTAATATTAATGTCAAAGTAAAACGCCACATTTACTCTGGACTAAGGAAGAACTCGTAACGCATGGGTGAATAAATTTCTTATTAGCAAACATTTACACATATGTTCTCCCGAGCATTAAGAATATTGTTTTAAGTGACGTTTTATTTTATTGTTATATATGATTACACATGAGGGCAATTCAGTCAATTTACTCGTTAGAGACTAATTTAGTAATTAACTAACCTTTTAACCTAAATTGAAAATAAATACTATTTATTATCTTCTCTTATTCCCTCACCACCATAGTTATTGACAACAAGGGGGGGTTAAGCGAAGCTGCACTCTTCCACCACCACCATCAATCGCTGTTAGAGCATATTCCTATGCTACGTTGTGTCTCGTATATTGTATCTAGTTTAGAGAGTTTGAATGACTCATAGTTGCAACATACCAAGGGGCTGTACCAAATGGTACGCCGTACCAATTGGTA
>JBCNJP010000008.1:36513045-36528894 GCA_039602395.1 Deinandra increscens subsp. villosa | reverse complement strand
TTTACTCACCACGGTCATCGACCTTTGCTATCTTTGTCTAACCACGGTCTAACCATGGTCTCCGACCTGCTTTCTTTTTCCTTCTAGATCTATAGCTATCATGATCTCTTGACCTACGGGTCTAAGCGATACAGTTGCTTGATAGTCTCGACACACCGTCACACGACCACGGTCACCGGTTGTCGAGTTGTTTTTTTCTTTTTCTTTTCTCAACAGCCTCTCTTCCCTCTTCTACCCCGTCATAGCCGACTAAGATAGAACGATGTTTGATTAGGATCTAGCCATCATATTTATTATTCTGGAAATCAAGATCCAAACCGGATGTAGTCGTGAAGGGATCTAAAGACGAGTAACTTAACAATACTTTTTGAGATGCAACTGTTCTGAGCCAGTTGCAGAAGATTGGAATTTCTGAGTCGTGGATCAAGACCGAAGCTACTTTTTAGATTTTATTATTGTCTTTATGTTTTTTTTTTACTTTTTTCCAGTCTTAGCGTTCGATTTCCCTTCCGCTCTGACTGCAGGGGAGTATTGAAATATATTATTATTAATTAGTATTATTAGGGTTGAGCCCACGAGCCGAGTTAGATTTTAGGGTTACTCATCATCTCTATATAGTGTAACATATTTGATCAATAATATCAATTCAGTTATTTCAGTCTCTCATAATCTTATACTTAAATTTAATTTCAATAGCAGCATTTCAGGAGGTTATTTTGGTGAGCATCACGTGGTGAGAATAAAAAATAACGGAGCTAATGTATGCAACATATGATTTTGATTATATAATTGGTAAAGTCATGTGAGATAAGCAAATGACCTAATGTTTTATTGGTAGTGTAATTAGTACACATAAATTTATTTATATATATATATTATTATTATTATACTTCAATATGCTCAATGAATTTATTACAGAACTTGGTGGTATAATAAGTATAGTCATCTAACATAGTTTTTTGATTTAAACGTTTTGGTCGTTACATGTTTTTTAATATTTCTTTACGTAACGTTATAGCAACAACTGCTTTGTGTGTATGTGTTACCATGTGACAACATGCTTCATACCATTGTCTTTACCTATCAAATTGTTTGTATTGTTATATTTAATCATACTTTTAACTTTAACGTTATTACATTGTCTTTTTTCATGTTTTATTTTGTTTAAATTGCATTTTGTCAGTAATACAATAGTTTTGTATACCTGTCTTATGTCGCGACACACCGTGGTAGTACAATTTAGTTCAAACTAAAACTGAAAGATCTAATATTTGCAATGGTCAACTGATCAAAATGTCACAAAATGCTAGGGATTTACTATGAATTTGGTCTTTCTTATATCATATTCTAGCTAGTTAGTCACTTTTACGATGATTTTTATGATGAAAACTTTTGTGTTTTCAGAAAGATCCTCATTTTTTTTTTGAAACGGTATCAATTACGCGATCTTGGTCTTCACGTGTAAACTTATCCTTGCGGGGCTATGTCCACTCATTGTATCATGTACGGATGTACTAGTGTAAAATATATTCAATTGAAATAATGTTAACGTACTTAATTATATATTACTTATTCTTAAATTTATAAAATATTTTATGACAAAATATTTTAGCAAATTCTTTTATATATTTACCTTTTATTAACATTTAGCAATGAAGCTTGGGAGTTGGGACGGTTTTACGATCTGTGATCTCATAAATAGCAAGATTAGCGTATGAAAATTCTATATAGCATATGACATTCCGTTTCTAATAATCCCCGTCATTTTAGGGTATTTTTGTGTATTGAAATTAATAGTAACTACTCACGACACTGTGGGGCCAAGATGTAGATTTCTAGTAGGGCTGCATTGGAGATTAACTTTTAAGAATGTGAACACAAAGGTAAGTACCAGTTTCAGTCAAAGTTTTTCTTTCTTGCATTATCAAATTTTACAAGTCAAATTTCAAACGTTACTGATTTCATTTCAGCGAGCGGAGTGGGGAATTAGTAGTAACTTTAACTAAAGCTTACTTTTTAATTTGTTATGGGTTACTTTTTAATTTGTTATGGGTTGTTATTATCTTATTTTGAAACTAAAATTTGCACGTATATAGAGGTTTTTATTTTTTAAGAGTGTATAAAATGGATGACCACTAACTTTTAATTTTTTTTTTTAAAATTATGGGTTTTAATTTGACCACAAAACTTTTACAATATTACTAAAGTAATATGTTTTCTTTCTGTCTTTGTGATCTTCGGTTCGAACTTTGTCGCTGTGTTTTTCTTTATTCTTTTCTCGCCTTTATTTTGCCTTTTGTTTAGTGTCCTCTTTGTCATGTGGGTAGCTTAGTTGGTTGACAAGTGTTCGTTACGTAGTTCATATGCTTTATTGGTCTCGCCTATTTAATCCAGTTCTCAAGCATTTGTGGCCGGCCGCATCGCGCGGGTGAATCATCAACTAGCATATATTACAAAATAATTTGGTAAGGAATATTATAGTTTTAGAGTTTCATAGTTTTACCACATATGTTTCATATTTTTATGTTTTTTACCCTTTAACTTTTAAACTTTTTTTTTTTTGTTTTAAGTTTTGTGATCTTCTACTTTGGCCATGAAACTTTCACAATTTTACGTTAGGAATATGTTTTCTCTTCGTCTTTGTGGTCTTCGGTTCGAATCTTTGTCCCTGTGTTTTTCTTTTTTTCTTTTCTCGCCTTTATTTTTCCTTTTGCTTAGTGTCCTCTTTAACATGTAGGTAGCTTAGTTGGTTGATACGAGTGTTCATTATGTGGTTCATGTGCTTTATTGGTCTCGCCTAATTAATCCAGTTCTCAAGCATTTGTGGTCGGCCGTATCGCGCGGACGGATCATTAACTAGCATATATTATAAAATAATTTGGTAAGGAATAGTATAGTTTTAGAGTTTTATAGTTTCGCCACATATGTTTCACATTTTTACGTTTTTCATCCTCTAACTTTTAAACTTTTTTTTGTTTTAAGTTTTGTGGTCTTCTACTTTGGACACGAAACTTTCATAATTTTACGCTAGGAATATTATACTTTTAGGGTTTCATAGATTGGACACATATGTTTCACACTTTTACATTTTATTGCCTCTAACTTTTGAATTTTGTTTTTCTTTTTGTTTTAAGTTTTGTGGTCTTCTACTTTGGCCACGAAACTCTCGTAATTTTACATTTAATACCCCTTAAGTTTTCAACTTTTGGTCTTTTTGTTTCCTATTTTAGTCACCAAAGTTTTAAACATTTACGTTTTTACCACTAAAGTTTTCTACTTTATTATTATTAACATTTGTCGTATCCTACTTTGGCCACCAATGTTTTATGTTAGAAAGGAATAGTTAAGTTTTATAGTTTCATTCTTTGGCCACATAAGTTTCGCACTTTAACGTTTTCTAACCTTTAACTGTTGAACATTGTTTTTTTTTTAAAGTTTGTCGTCTTCAACTTCGGCCATGAAACTTTCATAATTTTACGTTTTATACCTCTTAAGTTTTCAACTTTTGGTTTTTTTGTTTCCAACTTTGGCCACCAAAGTTTCATACATTTACATTTTTTACCGCTAAAGCTTTCTACTTCGTTTTTATTAGCTTTTGTGGTTTCCTACTTTGACCACCAATGTTTTATACATTTATGTTTTTACCCCTAAAGTTTTCAACTTTATTTTTATTGTTTCCTACTTTGCCCAACAATGTTTTACACATTTACATTTTTTACAAGTTTCCTACTTTGATTTTTTTGATGTTTCCTATTTTGTCCAATGTTTTACACATTTACATGTTTTACATATATATGAATGTAACCACTTATATAAGAATGTAACCACTAAACTTCAATCTATATATATAATATATGATATATACATATATTTACACATTTACATTTTTTACTCCTTAAGTTCCCTACATATATATGATTGTAAACACTAAAGTGCAATCTATATATTAGAAATCCTAATACTATAGTTTACTCTTGCTAAAACAAATAACAAGGGTGGTCCGCCGCAACGCACGGACGGGTTATATATTCACTCGTATGTTAACACTTTTCGTTACTTTTTAATTTACTTTATTAAAAAATAAATTATAAAATTGTAATTAGGCAGGTGGTAGACCAAAGTGTTATCCAAGAGTAAGCACACATAACAAATTGACTCATCCATTAACTTCAACTTAACTTTACAAGAAAACAATCATTAAAAAGACTCATAATAACCTAAAAGCACAAGCATACAAACTCACTGAGCTAATTAGCCACTCATGCATCTCCAGTTCAACTGTTGTATCTTCTAGTCGTTAACTATTCTAACCAACAACCACCTGAACCCTCCGATAATCTCAAAATCTCTTCCAAATACTCAGCACCCAGATCCTCAAACACCACCACATTCTTGTTACATTCATCATCTTCAATATCATCGAACTTGATCATCTTTTTCCTCTTATTTTCTCTAACCAAGGCTTTTCTCCTCATGGTGTGACTCTTTTTCAGTGCCAAAACAGGCGAACTCCCTTCCTCAAACCTATAATCCATTGCTCTAAGCGACTCGTAAACCGTCTCCACCGGAAAGTTCAGAACCGCCATTGAACCCCTGGCCACAAATGCCGCTTGGTCGTAAGCCAACGCAGCTTCCTCGGGGGTATTAAACGTACCCAACCAAACCCTAGCCCCGTTTCTCGTCGAATCTCTTATTTCGGCTGCGTACTTGCCCCACCGCCGAGGACGCACCCCTCTATAGTTGTTAATGTTCTTGTGTGCGGGACTAGAGACGGTCTGGTTCGAGAAATGATCAGGATCATGGTCAAAGGAGGACTCGGCTTGCAGCATTCCGAAGAGAAGCATTTCGTCGGAGTCGTTTTCGTTGAAAGGAAGGATTTGGTTTGAAGTGTATGTGAAGAATGAAGAATGATCCATGGAAGTTGATTAGTTTTGGATGTGGGATGAGTAAGTTGGCGAATGTATGTAGTTAGTTGGGTTGATATCTATCATGCAAGTTTAAGTTTAAGTTGGTGTGTAATTAAGGTTCGAGAAGGTTTATATATATAGGCAGGTAGATAGATGGGATTATTATATATATATAGAGGGGATATTGGGAGTTAGTGGGATTTTCAAAGGAATTGGTTGATGGATGCACGTGTGAGTCAAAAAAGTAGAAGTGGTGGCTCTTAATCTTGCTCCCTGTAGCATGATTTCACCTCAGTCTTTGCCTTTGGTCTGTCTTTTTAATAATAAGGTGATTTATAACAGAGCACATACAATGCATCTTTCAGCCTTAAACCTAAAATTTTATATATAAACAAATTACAATCATCTAGCTTTAGTTGATCAATTAGCAACATGTCATGTGGTGGATTTCACGTGACGAAAATAAAAATATTTTTTTGTTTTGTTTTTTATTTAAACAGAACTAATTTGACATATGATTTGGTTATATAAGTGGTATAGTCGTGTCAGTTCAGCAAATGAGTTTGTGTTTTGTTAGTGGTGTAATAGGAACATATAGATTATCTTTATTATTTTATTTCAATCTCAAAGAATTTAGTACATAAGTTGGTGGTAGAATATGTACAGACGTGTAACATAGTTTCTATGTTTAAATGTTTTGGTCGTTACACATTTTTTTATTTCCGTTTTTCTTACGTAGCGTTATAGCAATGCAAATCTATTGTACATGTGTTTTCGTTACCATGTGGCAACACGCTTCATGCATACTATTGTATGTATAGTTGGAAATTATAAATGTTGGATTTATAGTTGTGCAAGTTGGCATGTTTGTTTATCCCACATTGATGGGCGAAACAACTTAGAATGGATTTATAAGCCTTGGGCTCATTTCAACCTCTAAAGAGTTGTGGGGGTTAAGGAAAATGGTTAAGCCCACGCGCGCGCTGAGACGAGGCAAGACGTGCGTTTCGCGAATGGGCTTGTATAAGCCACACTTTGCACGTCGCATTTGTCGGTAGGAGCTTTTATTTTTAGCTGGGGTAACTAACTTTCTGGATAAGTGGGCGAATCTCTCTCCTAGTTCCACATTTTTCTCAGAATCGGTTAATTCAACAGCTATAAATACAGATCCCTGGCAGCCAGTTTACACTCACCAAATTTCGAGTTTGCTTTCTCCCTCTCTGGTTTTCGATCTCTGCTTTTGTGTTAAATTTTGAATGTCAGTGTTGTTGGAATTCTGAATCTGCATTAAATCCTAGTAGTTTACGTGGTAGCCCTACTGCATTAAAGAGTATAAAATCCTTTAAGGACAAGATTCCTTCTGTGTAGATTTCTCGAAGAACTACAACGATTCAGGTTGGTTATTTATATTTACGCATTTTTCTTTAAATTCGTTCGATAACGGAACAGTCTCCTTCTACCTTATTACAATCAGTTTGATCGCGTAGGACCGAACTGGTTAGAAATAACTCGGTAATTATTAATCAATTAAATCGTTTTGACTAGTTGGTTCAAAAGATTTCCAACACAAGGCAACATTTAGAATCTAATACAAATCTCCTACTAACCCTAAACACGTTGTTAGAATTAGCTATTTGGTCACTTTACACATTAAGAGTAACCCGTAGCCTCCTCACAATTAGAAACAGGCCGAGCCCATCCGCCAACTTGTGGCGTGGGCCTTAGGAATTAGAGTTTGGCCAACATTCACCCCCTAATTCGTAACTCGAATTAGAGAGATTCTTCACCCCGATCATTGACATCATCTTCACAAAACTTGTCCTGGCCTCCTGTTCAATATTAGTTCCACCATCCATCTTGTTCTTTCCTTTACCATACTTCTTATTAGAACCTTGAGTTTGTGAAAACAATAGTTTGCTTTGAGATTCTTCCATGTACCCAGTTCCTCGAACCCGCTCCTCAAACGTTTTGAGTCTGCCGATTGATTCAAAGGTCGAATCGATAAATCAAGAACATACTCACAAATCAGATATTACAAAAACTCTCTCAAAAACCTTTATTTTATTTTTATTTATTTTATTTATTTATTTTTATTTATTTTTATTTTTTATATAACTTTTAGTAAATCACTGAAGGATGCAGTTTACAAATTACAAAGAGGCGGCAGGTAAGCGGGCAACAAGCTGCGCCGCGAGCCCTTTTTGGATGGCAAACCCAATTCTACTAAAAACAAAGTTATGAGCCTTAGGGGATGCCGAATTGCTGTGCACGACCCGCTGAACCCGTCATAGGAACTTGACCGCCTCCGGCGCAAGGAACCCAAAAGTATCAAAAGCAAATGGGATAAACACGTGTTGATTATCGAGACAAGCTCTCTCGTGCTTAGCGACTTTGCCAGCCTCGGCCTTCTGCGCAGCCTGCCCCGCGACGAACCCGTTGTCCCTAAGCCCAACAAGAGGAGACACGCCAGTAAGGTCAACACAAGCATATTTTCCCCCTGCCCATCCAACCACAAGCACATCAGCCGGCCGTAAGGTAGACCTACCTTCAAGCGGATCCGTCAGAAAATTAACAGGAGCATCCTTTCTAGCAGAAATACCAGCACGCTTCAGGACATCGAACAACACGTCTCTGACCCAGTCATGTCTTTATTTATTTGCATAAATTACATAGCCCTACTCGACTAGTATATATAGACACTAACAAACTTGAAAAACAAGTTATCATATAGTTTCCTATTACAAATCAAATTTACTTAATTAACCAACTTGTTAATCAAGTAATAAACCCTAAAGACCAACTTTGACCGACTTGTCAACTTTGATCCCCTAACTCACTGACCTATGAATTCAGGTCCTGAAATTACCTCCAACAACTTTTAGAATGATTTTTACAACGAAAACCCCTTTATATACAAAAAGATCCTCATTTTATCATGTACGGATTTGCACTAATGTAAAATATAGAGTTAATTACATTTTGCGTCCCTGTGGTTTGCGGGTTTTTGCTACCTGAGTTCATTTTTCAGATTATTAACAAATCTATCCTGAGGTTTGCATTTTGTTGCCATCTGAGTCCTTGGGTCTAACAGAGGTTAGATTTTTCTGTTAAGTGGAAGGGCAATTGAGTCAATTTACAAACGAGGGGCTGGTTATGTACATTACTAAAATTATGAGACTACTTTTGTAATTTTATTAATGAAAATAAATAATATAATATAATGCACACATCAGTTCATCATCTTCATCTGGGAGAAAACCCATTTCATATGTTCATCATCGATTAACAACAATCGAAACTCCAGACCCCAAATCTTTGACCGTAGTAGCAGCGAGCAACTTCGAATCGACACTTGATGCTTCCAAATGCTTGCGCAAGAGAATACGCAACATCCACAACACCATCAGAAATCGAAATTATAGCGCCTCTATTGATGAAACGACAGTGATCGGCTCAAAATCAGGAGGCGAAGACATGTAATAATTTGACAACATGTGATTCTAGGTCGAATTTCTAGTTGTAATTGCTTAATTTCATCATATTTGACTTTTTCAAAGTCAAACTGTTCTACTTTGATCCAGAAATTGAACATGAATTAAAGTGTTTGAATGCAGTTGCTTGATTCCAGAAGATTTAGCACATCCATATGGATCTAATGCAAGTTGCAGAATTGAATTTGATAGTGACTTCATCAAATTAGAAAAATCTCAGTTCGTGTTCTTCGTGGGGGCATCCATGGCGAATTGATGAATTTTTGATCTCTTGATTTAAAATTCATATCAACAGGTTTTGTTCGCTCATAAGCATTGACGGATGCAATCAATTTCAAGTTTCTTTCAAGTTTGAATCGGATATGAATCATCAGTTCATCGTGTTCTTGTTTTGGTCCAACTGGTAATATTTCATCAACTTTGTCAAATCAGCATCAAAAGTACATCACACTGGATCTAGATATGTTCGGTTTTGCATTTCGATCTTGATTGTGTAATCAATTTTGAGTTCCGGTTGATGATTTAGAGTTTAAAGGATTTTCTGGTTCGCAAGCTTCATTCGATGAATACGGGTTTGGCGATGGCGATGGAATGTTTCTCTCTCAGTTTCGATTAATGATATGATTTTTTTTTTAAAAGGATTGATCTGATTGCTACACCAAATACAAGATCCTCATTCGATTTTTTTTGCTTGATACGGTTGGAATTGTTCATCCGATTTTAGGGTCTAAAGTCTTCATAGGGATTAAAAACTCGTTCTATTATTTTTGCTTGATACGGCAGGTCGCCGGAAACGATCGGAGGTTGCTGGTTGGTGAAGTCGCCGGAGGAAAGGAGGGAGGGAGATCGTCTGAGTTTTGGTAGGGGAGGAAGTGTGAACCGGAGAAGAAGGGTGGGGAGGAGACTACGACAGTCTCTTTCTTCTCTCTCTTCTCTCTTTCTTTTTCCTTTATTTTTTATCAAAGTTTAAAAAAATTATAAAACTAGTCCCTCATCTTTTATAACTTATTAATTTACATAAATAACCCTTTATGTGTTAAATGACTAATATGCCCTTCAAGTTAACAGAAAAATCTAACTCTGTTAGTCTCAGGGACTCAGTTGGCAACGAAATGCAAACCTCAGGATATATTTGTTAATAATTTGGATTTTGTACTCAGGTGGCAAAAACCCGCAAACCACAGGGACGCAAAATGTAATTAACTCTAAAATATATTCAATAGAATGTTAACGTACTTATATATTACTTATTCTCAAATTTATGTAATATTTCATCACAAAATATATATTCTAGGAAATTCTTTTATATATTTGACTTTTATGAGCAACGAAGCTTGGGAGTTGGGACGGTTTTACGATCTGTGATATATATCTCATAAATAGCAAAATTAGCATATGAAAATTCTATATATCGCATATGACATTCCGTTTCTAACCCCGTTATTTTGGGCTATTTTTGTGTATTGAAAATTGTAATTAACAGTAACTACTCACTTCACTGTGGGACCAAGATTTTGATTTCTAGTAGGGCTGTATTGGAGATGAACTTTTGAGAATGTGAACACAAAAATACATCATTATCAATTTCAGTCAACATTTTCCTTTCTTGCATTATCAATTTTTAGGAGTCAAATTTCAAACGTTACTGATTTCAGCGGAGTGGGGGATTAGTAACTTTAAGAAAAGCCTACTTTTTTTTTAGTTTTGTTTTTATTGGTACATGGTTTTTATCTTATTTTGAAGGAAAATTGGATTTAAATAATCGCATGTTTTCCTTGTTTGCAACTAATAATCTCACATTTATCATTGGCATATGTTAATCCCACATTTACACTTGTTTACTTCTATTGGTCCCTCCGTTAAATTTTTTAACTGGGTTAACGGAAAAATGACGTGTCTGATGACGTGGATTTTTTCTCTTTCTTTTTAAATAAATCATTTAATGATGTGGCAATGCATATTCTTTTTACTTTTCTTTTCTTTTTTTAATCTAATACCTTTTAGACTGTTTCGCCGTACCCATCTTCATAAAACCCTAAATCCCCAAAACTGAAATCCCTAACTCACGCCCACTCTCTGCTGCGATCCGAGCACTTTCCCTTCCAAATTGAAATCACGAAACAATCTGAATGAGTTCCTCATCGTCTGCAAACTCTGTTACGCATAGAAGGTCCAGATTAATAAAGATTGGGTTGGATGGCAATGTTTATTGTAACCATGATATCCCCACGGTGTTGCGTACCGCCGGACCTGGAACAACAAGGCCGGGTCAGCAGTTTTACTCGTGCTCATTGTACCCGGTAAGGAGTGTTTTTCTATAAATTTTATTAATTTGATCGTATCTCCTTTAAATTTTATCAATTTGATCTTACAAGTTTGAAATTGAAACCCATTTCAGATGGGTTCGGGTTGTGGATACTTTTTGTGGAGAGATGATGTTGAGGGTATACTAGTACAAGCACAAGGAGGATGTTAGGAATGAGCTGGATATGCAGATTACGGCCCTTAGAGCTGAGAGATTGATTTTAGTGCAGGAGGTCAACAATTTGAAGGCTAAACCTCAAAAAAAAAGCTCCTGGATGTGTTGTTATTTGAGTGTATTGATTCTGTTTGTGTTTGCAATTTTTGTAATCTCAATGATGTAATGAATTAGTTGATGTAATGTTAATTCTCTGGATGCTTATGTATTACTATGGATTGAATGATGTTTAATGAAAAATTGCATCACTTTTGGCAAATTCTTTTGGTTTCTTGGTCTGATTTTACTTTTGGCAATTTCGATTGGTGCTATGTAGTGCAAAATTGACTGTTACAACAGCGCTATGTAACACCACGGAACGCTTCTACATGGCCGTTGGGAGCGTTTAGTTTGCTATCTGAGCACACACAGACCAGCGCTTAGAGCGCCATATAAGGCCAAGCTAGGAGCGCTGTATGATACTGAAAGCTACGCCTGGAGCAATGTTTAAAACCGCTAGGAGCGCCCTGTTGAGTTAACCAGCGCTTGAAGCGCCAATAAGACCGCTAGGAGCGCCCTATGTGGATCCACCTTCTGGTTTCTTCATTTATTTCACTCACAAGCCATCTTGAACATCCAAACTTGTTTTCACTTGACCAACCTAGTCAACTCCATTAACCAACCCATGTTGACCCAGTTGACCCATTAACCAACCCAGTTAACCAATTTGACCCATTCAACCCATTAACCAATCAACCAACCTGGCTGACCCATTTGACCCATTAATCCATCAAAATACATGATAATCCATCAAAATACATTCATAATCCATCAAAATACATACTAATCCATCAAAATACATTCATAATCCATCAAAATACATACTAATCCATCAAAATACATGCATAATCCATCAAAATGCATACTAATCCATCAAAATACATGCAGAAATCAGCTAACAGTTTCATAAGACAACCCCCCCTCCCCCTGAGTTTGTGTTGACTTTTTTGGCCTCCCCTTAGTTTTCTTGGGTTGTGGAGCTTCTGGTGCAGGAGCAGTCTTCCTGGGTCTTCCTCTAGGCCTTTTTGATGGTTGGCTTGTCTCTGTAACATTTGTTACTGTACATCCCCTCTTATTGTGACCCTTTTGTTTGCAATTGCTACATGTTGTTAAACCACCATGTTTGGTCAATTTCCCAGGTTTTTTAGGGTTCTCATGTGGGTCTTTCCTCCTGTTCTTCTTGGGTCTTCCTGGACCAATTTTGATTGGTGGTGGATCCAAAGGAAAATCCACTGGTGGCCAATGATTTTTCACTAGCCAAAGGGGGGATAAACCTATCATAAGATGCAATGTACATCTCTTTTTTGTAACACTTTGCCACATAATCTTCTGCTGGAAAGCCAAGAAACCCCAATACTGCACAAACATGATGGCAAGGTATGCCTGTCAAGTCCCATTTCCTACATGTGCATGTGCTAGTATCCAAGTTCACAGAGACATCTTCTAAATCTTTCACTTGATAAAGTGTTTTGGTTGAAGGGAATATATTACAGTGGTGGGCTTTCCCTTTCTCTTTATCAAGTTTCTTTTGAATCCTTGGGCACACATTCACAGGTTTACTAACCATCTCTTGATGTTTGTTCACCAGTCTTGTCATGATGGCCACCCTGATATCTTCTAGCATAGGGATAATATGCTTGGATCTGGATTTGAATAATGAAACCATTGAAGGTTTCAGCCATATTATTCACCACCACATCAGCATTGCTTCCTATTTCCAAATAACACCTACAGAAACACTTAGGATTTTGATTCAAGAAGGCAGTAGCAGCATCATCTGACAATTTTTTCATCTCTTCTACTGCTGCTAAATGGTCTGCCACTGCATATGCCCTCACAGCTTTCCAGAATATTGTTTTTAACTCTTCACCCTTATGTTTCTTGTTCCAGTTGGCATATATGTGCCTGGCACAGTTCCTGTGTTCAGCTCTATCCCAATACATGGCAACACCATTCAATAGTCCCTGTAAAGAACAAACATCAAATATAGTCTAGCAAATAATATAATGTAAAGAAGAACAAAATTCATACCTTTTGCTGGTCAGATATAAGTGTCCATCCCTTTCCATCCTCTGTCACATGCAATGCCTTCTTTAACTCATACATAAACCATTGCCAACTGTCATTGTTCTCTCCTTCTACAACAGCCCATGCTACTGGATACATCTGATCATTAGCATCTCTACCTATGGCAGCCAATAACATCCCACCTAAGAAGGTCTTTAAGAAGCAACCATCAAGGCATAGTAACTTTCTACAACCAGCTAAAAATCCACTTCTAACACCATCAAAACAGACAAATAGTCTATGAAACACTTCTATGTCTCCCTCAACCCCTAGGTAAGCTGGTGTAACAGTTTCTAGTTGGAAAACTGAAGTGGGGTTCTCTTTTCTTAAAGCTTCTAAATATGACCCAATCTTACAATAATGGTCCTTCATAGAACCATGTAATATCCTATGTGCATGCTGCTTTGCCCTGTAAGCCATCCACTTATTTATAAACAGTTTAAACTTCTCTCTAACAGCATCCTGGATCTCTTTGGCAGGCCAATGTGGCCTTTGTTTAAAAGCAGGTAACAATTCATGTGCTATGTAGCTAGCATTTAGTTGTCTGTTTTTATCCATATTTCTCTGACATGTGTGTTCAGCAACTACACTTTTAACCATATAACAAATCTTTGCTATCATGGAATGAACAATATACCTTGAATGGGCATCCCTGAACACAACTTGCCCCTATCCTGCCACTCCTATTCCTGTTGCTAGTAGTTATTGACAGATTTCTACCATTAGTTATGGCATAGTTTTTAATTGCCTTTTTGAAAGCAGCCCTTGTAGGAAATCTTGTTCCAGGAACCCACTTCCACTTTGTCCAATCTGTTGACTCAGTAACAACTGGTACATCTAGCTTGTGCTTCCTACCTCTAATGTCATCTTCCTCACTTTCTCCAGGTGAGTTAATGTCAGCTTCTGAATCTTCATAACTACTGTATCCACATTCATCTCCAGTTTCAGTAACAACTTCAGCTCTAACTACAGGACCAGATCTGTTATCAGTTTTCTCTTCTTCCAATGTCAGAAACTTTGCAAAGAACACTTGCTGATTATGTTGTTCTTTCAGATTCTCTTGTGTTATGACAGCTGCAGATTCATTCCATTCTTCATCATCTGAGTCTGACTCAGATCCAATTACCACATCTTGTTGTACTTCTTCATCATCCTCCACAAGCTGATCACTTGACTCAGATCTATTGCCAGTAGATAGGTTATCACATTCATGGCCTTTAGAGTTATTGGGTTGGGCTTCATCAGTATTGGATTGGGCTTCAGGATCACTTGATTGGGCTTCAGGTTCATTGGTTTGGGCTTTGGCGTTATCAGCTTCCTTTGAACACAGTATTTGGGGCAACGAATTGTCACTAATACATGCATAAACATCTAAAATTCCTGTAAACTCACCTAATATTTCAAGCATTTCAGCAACATCTTTATCATCCCTTAACTGATACATGTAATCTTCAATCTTCAAATCCGGATGTCGCCAATAAAGGGATACCTCGTCTTCTGAAGTGTATGAGTATGGGTCACACTTCATAACACAATGAACAAGCTCTATTTGTGACATCTTGGCGATTTCAACTTGTAGTAGCATCGAACCACCTCCTCCTTCATACCTTGTTTGTGGTTCAAGGTAGAACTTTCCTCCATAGACTAGGTTGATGAACATAAACGAGGTCATGGAATCGCCAGTGTGATGAGATAGAGATTAAATTGTATTACGTGTGTGTGCGATTGTTTGTCGAGGAACGATTTTGGGGGTTTAGGGTTTTTTTTTTACAACCAGCTGTGCGATGATCATTCTAATTGGGAATTAGATTAAAAAAGAAAAGAAAAGTAAAAGAATATGCATTGCCACATCATTAAATGATTTATTTAAAAAGAAAAGAAAAATCCACGTCATCAGACACGTCATTTTTTCGTTAACCCAGTTAAAAAATTTAACGGAGGGACCAATAGAAGTAAACAAGTGTAAATGTGGGATTAACATATGCCAATGATAAATGTGGGATTATTAGTTGCAAACAAGGAAAACATGGGATTATTTAAATCCAATTTTCCTATTTTGAATCTCAATTTTATACAGAGAGTTTTTGAGGATATATAGAGGGGGCTCAAATTTTTATACACGCTTAAGTATCGTACGATAACTAACATATACAAATTTTTTTTGAACAATACAAAGACTACGGTGAAAAATATTTTGTTTTTCATTTCTAAAAAAATGCATAATAACTAACAGAAAAACACACATAACAAGTAAAAAGACACTATGACGAGTATTAAACATAATGACATATCAAAAAATCGAATTGGTAATTTCTTTTAATTTTATATATAGTAACACTGTATTCGTTTTAAACATAAAAATTGTTAGAGCATATTCCTATGCTAACGTTGTGTCTCGTGTATTGTATCTAGTCAAGAGCTTCTGTGTGAGTTAGTTAGTCATCTGGCCGGATCACATGATCCGCCGGACCAGTTGATACGGCGGACCAGATGGTCTGCTGGTGATCCGCTGGCTTATGACTAAGTAACTATAAATAGTTCGTGTTAGAGAGAGTTAGTTTAGTTCTGTCATTTCATATCTCTTAACTGTGTGTAACTGAAGGTGTTTCTCTCTCTAGCTTGTATTCTCTAAGTGAATCAATAAAGCAAAGCTTTATTTACATCTTGTTGCTAGTCCGATTACCGAATCATGCTGTAGTAAGATCATATCGTGCTTTATCAAGTGGTATCAGAGCAATCCAGGTTGTTCTACTGCTGTGATTTGGTAAGTTTTCGAAATTCTAGAGAGAGAAAGTTTGGGTTTTCTACGTTTTTCATCAATTTTTCACAATTCTGAGTGTTTCCGGGGATAAAAATGATTTCTGAA
>JBCNJP010000008.1:36488615-36512545 GCA_039602395.1 Deinandra increscens subsp. villosa | reverse complement strand
TTGGTGATTGTCGAATCCTGTTGTTTTGGTTTACGCTAATTACCTGGTTTTCGCGTTAGTAAATTAATACGTTTCCGCTGCCTATTAAATTAATAGTTAATTTAATTATCTGTTTTAATCTACTCGGTAATTGTTTAATAATTATTTATTGTAAATAATTATTTCCAAATAAAAAAAAATTGCTATTACCGAGACCCGAATGCCACTGTCGTAACCCAACAATAAGTTGATAATGTCTCGTACCATTTTCTCGGGGCTTGGTGTAGACCATAAAGAGCCTTATCCAGCTTGTAACATTTCTTGGGAAAAGATTTGTTCACAAACCCCGGAGGTTGGTCTACATACACGTCTTCGTCGAGCTCACCATAGAGAAAGACGGTTTTCACGTCCAATTGATAGACGGTGATGTTCATTGGCGCAGCATACAACCCCGTGAAGATTTGTTATCCGAATTATCAGAAATCCCAGTCAAAAAGGCGGTACTTGGTGCAGTACTCAGACTTGGTTTAACTTTAGCATTCATGCTTGCTGTATTCTCACCATGCTACAACTCAGGATGTTGCAAAGTAGCAGTTGATTTCTTGGAATTCAACATTTCCATTTCTCGAGCATGAAGTTTTCTAGTAAGCTCGTGAAACGTCATTGTAGAATAATCCTTGTCATGAGTAAGTAACAATACATAGTTTTCCCACTTTTCAGGTAACGCTTCCATGATCTTTTCCTTTAAATCCGCATCAGATTTTTCAATTCCAACAACCTTCAATTCACTAATCAAATGTGAAAATCTTGAAACTAGAGCAGTAATGTTTTCATTGTCATAATTCTGAAAATTATCAAATTCTTTGTTCAAGACTTTCTTTCGACTCTTCTTATAATCAGCATTTCCTTCACATCTTGCGGATAAAGCATCCCATAATTGCTTAGATTTCTTGCAAGTGCTAAATTGATGAAGCAATTCAGTAGGTAAAGCCATAGTAAGATAACCATAAACTTTCTTTTCATGCTCATAACTTTTTCTTTCAGCAGCATCGAAATCTTGAATTTCTTTAAGATCTCCATCTTCCATTGGTCGTTCATACAACTTTCGAATTGGAATCCATAAATCAATGTCATTTGTGCTAACATAAGTAGAAAATCGTTTCTTCCAATTTTGATAATCTTCCAGCTTCAATAATTTGGGAACTTTCTGACTTGTTCTAATTTCATTATCAAAATTCAGCATGGTTTGCATGGCACTTTGCATTGCAGCAAACGCGTGAAATTCCGACATCGTTCGAAAAATTAAGATTCTGCCCGCCGAACTCTCTCCGAACTTATAACCAAGCTCCGAACTCTGTCCGAACTTAAATTCAAAGTCCGAACCCTATCCGAACTAGCTCCGAAGCACCTTGAACTGTCCAAACTCTTCAACCACTCCGATCTAGCACCGAACTACCTCCGAACCTTGACCGAACGTGACTGAACTCCGAACTTGACCAAAATAGTCCGAACTCTGACCGAGACAGCTCCGAACCCTTACCGAAAATGGACCGAACTTCAAGTTCGGAGCAGTTACTCCGAACCTGATCAGTAGACTCCGAACTTCGAATCCATTTTTCAAAAACGCGTGAAAAATGACTGATTTTGACGAAACTCGTTACTATGAGTCAGAAAAACCAATAGAAAGTGATTTAGGAACAGATTTAACACCAAACACTTGATAGAATTGATGAACAACACAAAAACAATCTCGAGAAACATGAAAAACGCTTCAAAAATCCGATAAATAGCAACCACAGATCAGTAGATTGAACCAGAAAGCTCTGATACCACTTGAAAATGCGTGAGCATCGGATCGTCTACTTGATCTAGCTAATCGGACATCGAAACGTAATTAACCGATTGTTTTATTAATCAAAGAAGAACAATTACAATCAGTAAACACTCAGAAATAGACTCAGAGAAAACACACTCAGAAACACACACTTAACAGATCTTGCACGCTCAGAATCACTCAATAACAAAGACCAAACATCTATATATACTAGCTGGTCCGAGCTTCGGCCGAACCTCAGGTTCGGCCAGTCCGAACTTCAAGTTCGGACCTAGTTCGGCCAGACCTAGATTGACATGATCTTGATCTTGTTTGATACTTCACACGACGTACATATCAGGTATCAACACAAGCAGCCATGGGTACCCGCTTAGATATGAGTATTGCCTACCATCCTAAAAAAAATGGACAAACTGAGTGCACTATCCAAACTCTCGAAGATATGCTTCGGGCATGTGTAATGGATTTCGGGAAGAACTGGGAAGCTCACCTACCATTGGTCGAATTCACTTATAACAATAGCTACCAGTATTGGGGCCACTCCGTTTGAGGCTCTGTACGGACGAAGGTGCAGATCGCCGGTCTCCTAGGCCGAGGTCGCCGACAGCCAACTCACCGGACCAGAACTAGTGTACGAGACCATAGAGAGAATCATACAAATCAGAAACCGCATGAAAACGGCAAGGGACCGACAAAAGAGTTATGCAGATAAACGTAGAAGGTCACTGGAATTTGGGGTCGGCGATAGAATACTATTGAAGGTCGCCTTGGAAGGGTGTCATACGCTTTGAGAAGCGTAGGAAGACGAATCTATGTTATATAGGACCCTTGTGATAACTGAAAGAATCAGGACAGTGGCGTATCATTTGGACTTGCCACCTAAATTAGATGGGGGTACATAAGGTGTTTCACGTTTCAAATCTAAAGAAGTTTCTGGTTGATAGCACTCTAATAGTTCCACTGGAGGAACTCCAGGTTGACGAACAACTTTGATTTATGGAACAACCCATAGAGATAATGGGATGCGAAGAGAAAGCATTGAAAAAGAAGTAAAATCCCAATTGTCAAAGTCAGATGGCACTCTAAGCATGGATTGGAGTTCACGTGGGAACGGGAAGACCAAATTAGGAAGAAATACCCTCACTTGTTCGATCAAACCTCCGCATCAAATCAAGGTACTAGCTAAATTTTGGGGCATAATTTCTGTTAATTGGGGTGATGTGGCAACCTGAAAGTTTTTCGTTCCCTTCTCAGAAAACTTAGTAACCTGAGGAAATTTCCAGGACGAAAATTCTTTAACAAGGGGATGCTGTTACAATTTCCAAATTCCCAGGTTAACACCGTTAACTATTTCCGTTAGTTTCGTTAGCAAACCCATAGACCGTTATGTAAATGTTTATATAAAAATATATATTTAATTTCTAGTTAATGTTAGTAATATATTTCGTGACTTTATATGTTACTTATAATTGCCATTTCTTGAAAAATCATGCCACGTGAACTAAATTTTATGTGCGTACACAATAACTAGACTTTTCGCGACTACGTATTACGTGCTATATAAGTTGTAAACACTTGAAAATATTCCTATCATTAATTTACCAAGTTTTGGGTTTAAATCCCACTTTTTGCTTGTCTTGTGTTATTTGCGCAAAAAATAGAACTTGAGGGACCAAATGTGTATGATGCAGCCAAACACCCTCCTCTCCTCTCCATTTCATGATTTCTTCTTCTTCCTCCCTCTTACCTTACGGTTTCACACACACAAACACACACTCTTGAGTTTTCTTGAAATTATCCATCAAGTAAGCAAGATTTTGGGTTTGTGAACTCAATTAAGCTTCAAGAAGACTAGGGAGAGCTTTCGTTTCATCTCATCTTCACCAATCCGCCATTTTTTTTCTTCATCTTGTAAGCCCTAGAAATTTTCAAGTTGAAAATTTGTTGAATTCATGTGTTAATTTGTGTTTATGTGCAAATTGGTGTGTATATATGCTCATGAATCATGTTTTATGTTAAGTTAAGTTAAATGAGGATTTGGGGCTGATTATGGATCGATTTGGGGCTGATTATGGGTCGATTTAGGGGCTGTGTTTTTGATGAGAGGAATGTTCTTGTTAAAAGCTTGTGTTGTTTAACATAAATTTTAGGTGTATGTGCTTATATGCAAGCTTCATGTTTTGATATTCTATGATCATCATATGTATATTATGAAGGCTGTAAATTTGAGGAGAAATGTTTTTTTATGGTATTACTAATCTCTAAAAGAAGTTTGAAGATCAAATTGTTAAGTAAAACCTTTGAAACAGAAATTTTAAAATGACCCATTTTTAGACAGATTCTGTCAGAAAATTTGGGTTGTCTACAGGTCATAACTTGCTCAAATTTTATCCAAATCAAGTGATTCTTTTTCCATAGTAAATTACTATGTCTTAGCTATAATTTCGCTACTTGTACACATTCTAAGACCTTTGTTTGATTACTGAAAAAGCTACTGCAAGTAGGGTGTGCAGGGCTGTCAAAATTCAGTAATAGCAAACTTGTGCTATTTTGTTGGGCATGATTCTCAGGTATTAATGAAGGGGTTTTTGGATGAAAATGATGCTTATATATTAGACCTATAATCTGGAAGTTTTGGAAAGCAAACTACAAGTTTTGATCAAGTTATGAATTTTTCAAGTTTATTTCTATTGTTTTGTCTAACAGCAACAAAGCTGATTTTTAGCAAACTTCAAACCCGCATAACTTACTCAATACTTAACCATTTGGGTTGATTTTTTTAAACATGTTTAGAATGTTGGGAAGTGTATGCCTGTAAAAGTTTAGAACCTAACTCCAAGTGTGGAGCAAATTATGCATGTCTACAAATGATGTGTTAAGCGGTTAACATGTGAACTTTTCATTTGTGCATATTGTCTTGGAAATGTGCATCTATGTTCTCCTACATGTTTAGGAATTGTGTTAAGATTTTAGGACCTAGGTGAATGCATGATAACATGAGTGTCTTATGATAAGCAATTCGTCTTAGCGACATCCTCTAATTTGGTTAGACTGTATTTTATTCAAATAGATTACTTATAACCAACTCACAAAGTCAAGTGCTGAGTACCAGTGCACCCTAAGGTGAGTTTCACTTGCTTCATTTTATTTATCTAAACTCGGTTTGTCCCGATATAGTGATTTGTACACCGAATTTGGACCGAAAGTTGATCAAAAACAAACAAAACGAAGAACACGAATCAACTAAATAAAACTCGGTTTATAGCTCAATTCAATCGGTTATTACATGATATAAACTCGATGAAGCTTCTAATCACAGCTCTAAGAAACAAGATCAAAATCTCTCCCCCTCAAATATGATATCAGAGAAATGAACAAAGTGGGTATTTTCAGTTCGGTTACTTTCACCAACGAACTAGAAGTGCTATATATAGTAACTGTCAGTTCGTTGGATCTAAATCTAGTTCGCTTGAATCACACCTTCAGTAGCAATCTACATATCTCATATTTATGAGATATTATTTCCACATACAAGTTCCTCAACTATAGTGTAACTACACAAACTACCCTATAACATGATTTAACAATTCTAACTGAGTCAACTAACGATACAAACTGAATACATCACACATCACACCGAAAATGCTTAACAACTTATATTCGGTTGAGGATAATGACACACAACTGAACAACTAGTTGCATCCGCTAAAGGGTGGCAAACCAATGACAAAGGTATTTTGTATGTTTAAGTAGTTATCTGACAGATATCACATGTTTCACTGAAATACATTTTAATTACAAAAAGTCCTTACTTTCTTGGGCCGTTAATAATGAATAGCGAGGTAATGTTGAGTAGTACTACTAGGGATTGACACCCCCGCTCAGTGGTGCACAGGATGCACCCTCCCGACTGGCGGTCGGATTGAGAACAATGTTAGCCTAAAACTACCATGATCAGGAAAGACACGGGGAAGGCAAATCGTACAGGCTAACACCTGTGTTGCATAGTCAGCTTCGGTTACAAACTTTCAGGTGAACATAAGCATAGGCTAGCTACCTAACGATATGGATATTACTTGTAACTTACACTTTTAACTTACAGATTGGTCTTTCATTATTTGTATACATTCTTGGTCTACATAGTGAAGTGTAGACTATTTTAGTGAACTCACCAACTTTGGCTGACACTTGATTGTTGCATGCTTTTCAGGTCGCTAGGAGGATCATTGAAGGTACGGGCGGTGGCAGTACTTATTTTTTATGCAAAGTTTTGGGAAAATGTAATTCAGACATTTCTATTAATTATCTTTGCAAACAACAACTTTGTAGTCTTTTAAATGCTTCCGCTGAACTGCTATTTAAACTTTGTTTTGTAAAACACATGTTATGACTATTTTATCTCTCTTTTATGGCTTGGTTGTAACTAAAGACTTAGGTCCTGGTCTGGATCACACCCTACACAGTTAGACTCCGTTAGTGGAAATTGGGGGTGTGACACTAGGGGTAGTCACAATCCACAATGACCAGAAAGAAACCAAAGACTACTACACATCCTTGATGAAGAGTTCCACAAAAAGTCGCCAAGGATAGCGATTACAGAAGAAGGCTTGGGATATACTGGAAGCAAGGGAACAGACGTCAAACAAGTGGTACTTGATCCTCTGCATCCTGGGAAGAAGGTCTTAATTGGCACAAATATCCATCAGCCTATAGAAAAGGAGTTAACAGAATTCCTCAAGTCCAGGATGTCCACATTCACCTGGAGTCACGAAGACATGGCAGGTATCTATACAAACATTATAACACATAAACTTGGAATTAAGAAATCTTTCAGGCCAGTGCACCAAAAAAGACGAAAATTTGCCCCGGAGAAGAACGTCATAATCCAGGAAGAAGTAGACCGTTTGCTCAAAACCAAGATGATAAGGGAAGTTAGATTCCCAATATGGTTAGCTAATGTGGTCGTTGTACATAATAAGAATGGAAAATGGAGAATTTATGTAGACTACACTGACGTGAACCGAGCATGCCCCTAAGATCCTTTCCCTCTGCCTCATATAGATTCGATGGTGGATGCAACGAAATGCCATGAAATGTTAACATTCATGGATGTCACCTCAGGATTTTAACAAATTTAGATGAAACCTGAAGAGCAGGAAGACACTGCATTCATCACCCCCACAGGTATATATTGTTATATTGTAATGCCCTTTAGACTAAAAAATGCAGGTACAACCTACCAAAGGCTGGTCAACATGATGTTTAAAGAAAAGCAGGTATACATTGATGATTTGGTGGTAAAATCTATGAAGATGAACAACCATATCCAGGATGTAAAGGAATCCTTTGACATCCTAGACAAGTACAACATGAAGTTGAATCCAGAAAAATGTCACTTCGGGGTAGGAGTTGGCAAATTCCTGGGATACATGGTCACAAAGAGGGGAATTCAAGCAAGTCTTGAGAAAATTCGAGCCATAGTAAATTTGAAGTCACCAGCATCAACCAAGGATGTACAAAGATTAACAGGCTGGGTTGCAGCCTTGTATATATTCATTTCAAAATCCTTGAAGAGGTGCAAAGAATTCTACGACATCCTAAGAAAAAATAAAAGGTTTGAATGGAAAGCCGAGCAAAAAAAGCCTTCCAAGAGTTGAAGGATACCTATCCTCAGCACCATTGCTGATGAAACCAGAACCAGAAGAGCCATTATCCCTCTATCTTTCAGTTTGCTGGAATACGGTAAGTGCAGTGCTGGCCAAGAATGCAGAAGGCCAGCAGCACCCAGTATATTATGTATGTAAAAGCCTACTTGATGCAGAATCCAGGTATTCTCACTTAGAAAAACTTATTTTAGCTTTAAGTGTGGCCTCTACTATATTAAGACATTATTTTGAAACACATACTATACATGTGAGAACTAATTATCCAATTAAGTTTTTTTTGAGAATACCAGAGATGTCAGGTAGGATGGCGAAGTGGTCTGTAAAGCTGAGTGCTTATGACCTGGTCTATGAAGCAAGAACAACAATAAAGTCACAAGCATTAGTGTTGCTGATTTCTGTGATGACATATAAACAGAAGCTAACCAAGAATTCCAGCATTTACAAGAGGAAGAAATCTTAGGATGCTGGACACTGTTTACAGATGGAGCATCCAATGTCAGGGGGACAGGCTTTGGAATCATACTGAAATCGCCACATGGGGACATGATACCCAAGGCAGTTAGGTTTGGATTCTAGGAAACTAATAACGAAGCATAGTACGAAGCCCTGTTTGCTGGGATGCAACTAGTTGTACATCTAGGTATTCAACACATCCATGTATACGTTGATTCTTTACTTTTAGCTAACAATTTCAATGGCTCCTATGCAGTAAAAGGAAAAAGATTGGCGAAATACTTGGAGATAGTGAAAAATATGGCCCACGATTTTTAAATTTTTAACATCCAACAAGTACCAAGAGAGGAGAATGCTAAGGTAGATGCGTTGGCAAACTTAGGATCAGCATTCAAGGCACTCGAGGATATGCAGATCCCCATAATTCATATATTGAGCCCGTCGATCAACCAGGATGAAAAACAATCCTGAAAACAAGATCATGGTATCTAATACCCAGGATGATCCACATTTTGATTCCCTGGCCAGACCAAACCACTTCCGTGGTCACCAGAACAGTAGCCAGGTGTTAGGGGTTGATATTCAGGATGCTCACCAGGAAGCTCGGACAGTTTAGGAATCCTGAAATAACTTGGGAATCCTACCAGCTCAGGTATCTTGATTTATTGTTATTCACTAATCCCTATTTTGTCTCGTTCTTAATTGTTTGCAGGTGATGTTGGACTCTCAACTAACTCCTAAAGACTCGGTATAACTGTTGAAGGTCTTTGAACAAGTGAACGAAATAGAACTCAACGGTCAAGATAATTGGAGATTAGGATCCTGGAAAACCCGGACAATTAGTTATTCATGTATTTGTTGTATAACAGAGGTGTTATCCCCTAAATTTATGCTTATATTCTCGGTACCTTTTTATTAGATTTGTGTCCTAGGATGTCATACATCCAGGGGTTGCCTATTTATACTACTTGATCCCAGCATGCTAGGTCACCCAGCATGCTCGGGCATTGTTACTAAACGATTTGTTTTGAGTTTGTTTGATCGATAGCCAGGTATGAAAGGTCAAGCAATAGTCACTTGGACTTAGTCTCGAGCTAAAAGGCACGTAGATATGAAGACTCGTCGGAATACTCGGTCTATAATGGCCGAATATCATTAGAAAGGAGATCCAAGGAATCTCGGGAAGTTAGTTAGGATATTATTGTAATTAAAGGCGGATTGATTTCATTTTTACGACTTACGAACACTTGTATTAGCTACAGCCGCAAAGCATTGTACTCGAATTATTTTATGTGGAATAAACTAGCAACGTGTGTTATCATTGCTCGGGGTTTTTTTTGTGCTAGCGGTCCTTGAAGACATCCAGGGATTAAGGGCTTTTTCCCCCGTACAAATCTCTGTGTTCTTTCTTCCATTCTAGGAATTCATTAATTGAGATTAAATTATATTATTATTTCCTTGAATTTAAACTGTTTCAAACAATTTCATATACTTTGCATTCTAGGCACCATACCTCACAAACTAATTTGGTAACAAAATCATGCTTTGTAATTTTTAGCCAAACCAATTTGGCGTCCACCGTGGGGCAACTGGTGTCAATTTTCTTTCAAACTCTTGCAAGATTCATCTTAAACTTAATTTTTACAAAAAAAATATCAAAAGATGCAGACACAATTGAATTCTTCGAATGCATCCGCTCCTGCAAACACTTCATCTTTGACCAGCACTATCCTTCCTCCACCACCACCGTGGTTCAACACATCATCAAGGGATACTGTGAATCCAGCACTGGCCAATCACTCAGATATAGCGTCATGGGATCAAGACGTGGCGTGGAGATTTCGGTTATGGTCTCTAATAATGAATTCCTCACCATGTTTGCAAAAATGCAACATTACATGGAGCAGCAACAAAAGGTGGACCAGGATGTGATGGGTGAGGTAGCTAGGTTGAGATCAGAGGTAGCTGGCAGAGATTCGACTCCTGTGTCCCCTATTCGTCCCACAACACTGAGCTTTAACACCCCCAGAAACAGTTCCAACCCTCCTGAGGATATCATCCAATTGGAGCAGGGACTCATAGCTTCAGCCCTGGCTAATATGCCTAGGATGACAACTTTTAGGGAGTCAACTGTGAATCCTTGGGGCACCACTACACAGGATGCCGGTAACATCCTGAGAAAATCAAACTTTAACCTTAATACTAATGGATATTTGCAGGATGCAGGTGTCAGCTCAGTGGTGGCCAAAGAACTTCAGGAGTTAAAGGAGATGATCTCAAGCGTTCTCGGGGTGGTTTAGCCCATTCCAGAGGTGGCGCCCTCTAGTCACAGACTTTCTCGGTTCGCACCCCCAATATGTGATGTGGAGATCCCAAAAAGATTACACCCAACATGAAACTCTACGACGGTACAACAGACCCTGAGGAGCATGTAGCACAGTACAGGGAGAAGATGGAAGTGATCTACATGCCTCCTGATATTAAAAAAGCATGACTGTGCAAGGGATTTGGGTCCACACTCACTGGATCAGCCCTGAAATGGCTCCTTAGTGTTCCAGCTTTCTCTATCACCTCTTTTTCGCATTTAATTAACTTATTCAATAACCATTTTTCTTTAAGTCGCAGTTTTGAGAAACTGACGAGTGATCTATACAGGGTAACCCAGTATGCAAATGAATCTCTCAAGAATTTTGTGAGTAGGTTTGGTAGGTAAGCCCTGGATATCCCCAACATGGATATGGCTACTGTGGTCCAGGCCTTCAAAATGGGCTTAAAAAAAGATTCAACGTTTTATGAAGAACTTGTGATGAATCCTTGTCACAAACTAGATGAAGTGAGGCATAGAGCCTTATGTTTCATTAGGCTTGAGGAAGATAAGAAAATACAAGAAAAGGTTGAAGTGTCCCAAGATACGGGAACTCTAATGGGAAATCAGATGCAACGCATCCTAGGTTTCAGAGATCCAAACCATATGCCAGACCCGACAATCCTAGGGTCAATAGGGTCGACTAGGATCTAAACGAAGAAGAGGAAGAATATCGTACTTTTAACGAGTTTTGTTTCAGTACTGATGTTGCAGGTGTCATCAATGCCATTTAAGACCTGGGTGACAAGGCAAGGTGGCCTAGGAAGTCCGAGAAACCAGCGTCTTGGAAGGACAAGTCCAAATGGTGTGCCTACCATGAAGACTTTGGTCACTTGACCGAGGATTGCATAGCAATGCAGAAAGAAATCAGTTATTTACTAAGCAAAGACTACCTGAAAGAACTCTTGGGGAGAAAGAAAGACTGATCCAAGGGCGCTGATCAGGGTGCAAAATCCAGGAGTAGTGACCAAACCCAGGATGCAAACAGACTCCGTAGACATCCCAAACGAGCTGCATCCCCATCTCTGGATGCTAAAGTAATACATTTTATTTCTGGTGGTTTTGATATTTGTGGTACTTCTTATTCTACAGCTAAAAGACATGCGAGGGAAGCCAAGTTAGACGTACCAAGGAAGCCGGTCAAAGCCTCAGTCCGATCAGATGTGAAGAATGTAACATTTGAGGAGGATGACAGGTGTAACGTTCAAGATCCTCACCATGATGGATTGGTGATTACACTCTACATAGCCAACCATTTTGTGAAAAGAATCCTAATAGATGGGGGCAACTCATTTAACATAATTCAAATTGAAGCCTTGACCACGATGGGAATAGCCCATGAGGAGATCATATCCAAATCCACGGTACTTGTAGGTTTCAGCGGTGAGACCAAGAACACTCTGGGAGAGGCCAAGCTCCCAGTATATGTAGAAGGTGTAAACTCAATGCAGCGATTCTGTGTCATAGATGCACCGTCCGGGTACAACATCATCCTGGGTAGACCCTGGAATCATGAGTTGAAATTTGCCCATCAACCTACCACCAGTGTGCAAAACTACCAACACCCTGGGGGTAGTCACTATCCACAGTGATCAACAGGAAGCGACGGATTGCTACACATCGTCGATGAAGATCTCAGTAAAAACCCGCTAAGGATAGAAATTACAGAAGAAGTCCAGGGACATCCTCGAAGCAAGGGAACATGACGTCAAGGAAGTAGTGCTTGATCCCTCGCATCCTGGAAAAAAAGTGTCAATTGGCACTAACATCCCTGGACCTATCGAAAAGGAGCTAGTAGAATTCCTTAGATCCTGGATGTCAACATTCGCCTGGAGCCACGATGATATGACAGGTATTTCCAAAAGTGTTATTACCCATAAACTTGGAATTGATTCTTTTTTCAGGCTAGTGCATCAAAAGAGAAGGATGTATGCCCCAGAAAAGAATGTAATAATCTATGAAGAAATGGATCGTCTACTCAAGAACAGGATGATAAGGGAAGTGAAATTCCCAAGATGGCTCGCGAATGTGGTAGTGGTGCAAAAGAAAAATGGTAGATGGAGGGTTTGTGTGGATTACACCGACCTTAACCGAGCATGTCCCAAAGATCTTTTCCCCTTACCACATATAGACACAAAGATGGATGCTACAGCAGACCATGAAATGCTAACATTCATGGATGCAACCTTAGGATTCCAACAAATCCAAATGGAACCTGATGACCAGGAAGAACTGCATTCATCACCCCTATAGGTATTTATTGCTATATTGTTATGCCCTTTGGGTTGAAAAATGCAGGTGCAACTTACTAGAGGCTAGTGAACTTGATGTTAAAAGAGAAGCTGGGGGACACCGTGGAGGTGTACATTGATGATATGGTGGTCAAGTCCGTGAAAATGAACAGCCATGTCCAGGATGTGAAGGAATCCTTAAACATCCTGGACAAGTACAATTTGAAGCTGAATCCTAAGAAGCACCACTTTTTAGTGGGTGCCGGTAAATTCCTGGGTTACATGGTGAAAAAAGGGGAATTGAACCTGATGTCGCCATAAAAAACCAAGGATGTACAAAGGATAACAGGTAGAGTAGCAGCTCTGAATAGATTTATCTCGAAATCCTCCGGGAGATGCCATGAATTCTACGACATCCTGGGAAAGAACAAAAGATTCGAATGGACAACCCAACATGAAAAGGCTTTGCAGGATCTAAAAAAATATTTATCCTAGGCACCACTCCTAATGAACCAGAATCAAGAGAACCGTTGTCCCTATTGCTTTCAGTTTCGAGAAACACGGTAAGTGCGTTGCTGACCAAGGATGCAGAATGCTAGTAACTCCCAGTGTACTATGTAAGTAAAAGTCTACTCGATGCTGAATCTAGGTATTCTCATTTAGAAAAACTTATTTTACCTTTAAGTATGGCGTCTACTAAACTGAGACATTACTTTGAAACACATACTATACATGTAAAGACTAACTATCCTGTCAAGTCTGTTTTGAGAAAATCAGAGATGTCAATTAAGATGGCAAAGTGGTCACTCAAACTAAGCGCTTATGACTTAGTTTATAAAGCAAGAACATCCATAAAATCACAAGCTCTAGCAGACTTTATGGCGGATTTCAGTTATGATATACAAAAGGAAGCTGACCAAGAATTCCAGCACCTACAAGAAGAGGAAATCTCAGGATGCTGGACACTATTCACAGACGGAACATCCATGTCAGGGGGACAGACCTAGGAATCATACTGAAATCGGCACAGGGGGACATGATACCCCAGGCTGTAAGGTGTGGATTCCATGTAACCAATAATGAAGCAGATAATTAAGCCCTGATTGCTGGGATGCAAATAGCTCTACATCTCGGGATTCAACGCATCCAGGTAATGGATCTTATGCAATGAAATGAGAGAAGTTAGCCAAGTACCTGGAAATAGTGAAGACTATATCCCAGGATTTTTAAACTTTCAATATACAACAAGTACCTAGAGAAGAAAATGCTGAGGGGGATGCATTAGCAAATTTAGGCTCAGCATTCAAGGCATTGGAGGACCCCGCATATCCCCATAATCCATATACTAGGTCCTTCTATCAGCCAGGATAAGAGCTTTGTAAACACTAGTCATGGGTGTAAGATCTTAGAATCTGGTACCCAGGATGAACAAAATTTTGATTCTCTAGAAGATGCTGCATCCTGGACCAAGCCTATTGTCCACTTTCTACAAACTCACTCCATTCCTAAAGAGGAGAAAGATTCCAGGGCATTCAAAACTAAGGTGGCTAGGTACGTCCTAATCCAAGGAAAATTATAGAAAACGTCTATTGTAGGTACATACCTAAGATGATTGGAAAAGTAAAAGGCCCAGAAAGTACTCAAGGATATCCATGAAGGCGATTACGAAAACCATACTGGGGGCAGGTCTCTAATGTCCAAAATCCTGAGAAGAGGGTACTTTTGGCAAACCTTGAGAAATGATTCCCAGGATTTCGCCCTCAAATGTGATGCTTGCCAAAGACACGCTAACATACCACACTAGCTAGCAGAACCTTTGTATTCTATCTCGGCATCCTGGCCCTTTATGAAATGGGGAATGGACATCGTCGGAAAGTTACCTAGGGCCCCAAGAGGAAAAGTTTTTATGCTAGCAATGACCTACTACTTTTCAAAATGGATAGAGGCTGAAGCATATGTTCAAGTCAGAGAAAAAGAGGTCATATCATTCAATAAAAGAAAGATCCTGAGAATATTTGGTATACCTGCTGAGATAGTGTGTGACAATGGGTCACAATTCATTGGCAAGAGGACTACTGGATTCTATGGATGTTGGGGGGATAAATATGAAAACCTCTACACTTGTGCATCCTCAAGCTAATGGCCAGGAATAATCTAGCAACAAGATTATTATCAACAATTTGAAGAAAAGACTGAAGGAGAAGAAAGGAATATGGGAAGAAGAGCTACCTGTGGCATTATGGGCTTTTAATAAGTGTGACTGACGCCATCAAATCTATTCTCGAATAATTCGGTTGAAGAATCCATTGTGATTTTATTCAGAGACGCGGGTTGTGATGCTCGAGGCTTGCAAGTTTGGACCGAAGACGTTTTCTTGAAAAGTCAACTGTTCGGGTCAACGGTCAACGTAAAAGTCAACGGAAGATCGGTTCGAGCGAGTCAAGCTTCATATTAATTAAATCATCTTTGATTTAATTAATAATAATTATGTCATTTGTTTATTTGTATTTGCTCATTTGTATGTGTGTTAGCTAGTTAGTGGGCTAGTGAGCACATGGGCTCTCTATAAATAGGAAGGGATAGCTCCATTAGAAAGATGATGAATAATAGATGAATAATGAGTGATGTGAGCTATCATTTCTAGAGAGAGAGTCACACATTGGGTTTGAGCTCAACCCAATGTGACCATGGATTTCCTATGACGAGTTTGTAATCATTCGGTTCGTTGTAATCATTCAGCAATAATCAATGAATCGTTTGATTTATTATTTCTTGTCATTTATTATCTTTGATTCTCTTCATCCCGTCTCCTCATCTCACCTTCGTTCTTGCTCAAGATCGGGATTCTCGGAGTGAAATCGGTCCTGACAAATGGTATCAGAGCGGGTACCGATCAGATCTCATCTCACGACGAATCTGGTCACTCGAATCTTGATTTTGAGCTTGAATGAGGTGCTGATTGGAAAACCCACTTTGGAGACTTTTTCTACTTTTTCTTATTTTTGGAGCTGTTTGGATGATTTCTGGATGAATCTGATGATATATTCTTGTTATTGGGTTCATTTGGGAGTGATTTCATGCTCCATATGTCATAATCAGTGAAGAAATCCGAGATCTGAGCTGAAAAAATAAAGTTGTTAGAGTTTTCCCGTTTTTGGGGTTTTGAAGATTTTTTGAGCTTTGATTCTGAGTTTTTGGTGCTAAAATCAGTGTTTTTGGATGAAATAATGTATGAATCTTGATGGAAAACGCGTTCCGGATCCAATGGAAGCATCGGTTTCGCCTGATTCGCAACATATTTGACAGATCTGGAAAAAAGCACACTTAACGGTGTTTACTAGGTGTTCTTCGTGTTCTTGATGTATTTCCAGATTTTGAGGCTGATTCGGGACGTTTGAAGCTGCGATTCGAGTTGTTTGTGGCCAGAATGATTTCATCTAATGCTTGGCTTCATTGTTCGTTCATGAATCTGCTTTTTCCTCATGTTTTGGTGGTTCAAAATCGATCACGAAGATCTGGGTTTTCTGCTGTTTTTCAAGTGTTCTTCATTTTGTTGAAGATGTTGTTGGCGATCTCAGTGTCTTTGAAGATATACTTGGCGACTTTAACTCTATTCCTGGCGATCTCAGCTTGTATTGGCGATTTCATGCTTAGTTCTTGGCGATTTCAATAAACCTTAGCGATCGTGAACGGTTTGGCGACCTCGCATGATCTTAGCGACCTCGTATAAGTCATGGCGACCTCATACTTTGGCGATCTCGACGAATCTCGTCAACTGGGTTTTCGTTCGAATAAGCTTCAGACGATTCTGATCCTAGGGAGTTGTGGAGCATCGACTCACGAGTTCACTGAGCCAAAAATCATCGATTTTGGTCGAGTATTCTGGGAGATAAGAGCAAAACACGGTTTTCCGGTGGTAGTTAGTATTTCCGGTAGTTTATTTCTGACCAAACTAGGGTTTCGGTGGTTTTGGGAGAAGACAATGACGTGGCAGGCGAGTATTGGGCAGACAGGAATGTTTGACTTCAGTCTCTCTCTCCTCGTTTGTCTTTATCCGGAGACTTCCTATTTTGTTGTCGCAAGTTTATTGGCTGCATGGAATAGGCGCGTGGGACCAGGCTGAATTGAGAATTCGGTGGTTCATTTTGCTGTCTAAATTCTCATTGGCTGGAAATAAAATCGTGGGTCCAGTTGTACCAGGTTCTCGATGAAAGCATTTGTGTTGTGGTATTCCTATTGGCTGAAAAATAAAGCAAGTGGGACCCAGCAAAATAAAAGAGCCGTTGAAAATCTTTTCCGAGTTGCCTCATGATTGGCTGATTTCATTCCACTTGGATCTAGCTCCCTCAGCCACTGATGACCATTCTTTTTGGACCGTTGGATCTCATTATGTGCTTCACACCTAAATTATGATTGGCCAGCGCAATGGCACACGGATTATGGATTGTGAAGCCTGAAATCTGATTGGTGCATTTAATTAAACATGGATCATGGGGATTTAATTATAATAACGAATTTTTTAATATTTTCGTTAAATACGGGTTTTTCTTATCAGTCTTTTACGAGACTCACGGGATAACGCCGCAACGGAATTGTGAAAAATATTTTTATTAGTCATGGATTTATTCCGTCATATTTTTACCGGGTTTCTAGTTTTTGTTGACGTCAAGGCCACGTTAGCTAACGACCACTGACAGACTAGTTTCGCTTCTCGGTTAAGTTTGTGACTGTTTCGTTATGTCTCACTCCAAGTTGTTTAGCTGATGCAGTGCTGATGTCATCTAACCGAATTAACTGGAATCTCAGTTAAATATTGGAATATTCCGTTAAATCTCTAACGGAAGGACCGTTACTTGAATAAAATTTACGGTCTTCTCAGATTCATTCCAAATTGCACCGTTTAACTCAGAATTCTTCACGGAATATTTTTCCGAGCTCGTTTTTCTTCGCCCTAAATTACGAAGACTCCGGTTATAAATAATTTTTGCGTTTATGCTCGGGATCTCAGTTTTTCACTGATTTGACATCATTTTTGCATCCAACCCAGTCACGCGGAACAAATTCAGTATTTATGGATCATTCACAACTGTTTGCACCCGGCTTCCGGTTTTTCGCAAGATTGTCCGATTTCAGGATTTTTGTACCGTTTTCTCTTCCCAACTGAGCGGAACGGTTCCACTCTCTGCATCTGATTTTCCGCTTCCGCATCGGATGTTTTCAGAGGGATCTAGAGAAAAGGGGGAACAATAATAGAACTGGATTATCGGGTCGATTATCAGAAGTTGGAGCATTTTCAGTGATTGATTGGTTTATCTGATTCGGTTTGTTGTGATTTTGACTCCAACGTTCAGCATTCTTAGTATTGTACCCGACCGTGTGAACCGAGTGAACTGCAGCACTTGGATCTTAACTGGAGCAACAAGAACAGAAGAAGCTTATTCAAAGGGGGAACCTTTACAACAGAAAGATTCAGGTTTATCAGTTGTTCTTTGAAGATGCACGACAGAGCGGTTCTTCACCAGTATGATAGATTTGACAGCGTCAGTCAAGGGGGAATTGTTGGAACTTTTAATAAGTGTGACTGTCGCCATCAAATCTATTCTCGAATAATTCGGTTGAAGAATCCATTGTGATTTGATTCAGAGACGCGGGTTGTGATGCTCGAGGCTTGCAAGTTTGGACCGAAGACCGTTTTTTGAAAAGTCAACTGTTTGGGTCAACGGTCAACGTAAAAGTCAATGGAAGATCGGTTCGAGCGAGTCAAGCTTCATATTAATTAAATCATCTTTGATTTAATTAATAATAATTATGTCATTTATTTATTTGTATTTGCTCATTTGTATGTGTGTTAGCTAGTTAGTGGGCTAGTGAGCACATGGGCTCTCTATAAATAGGAAGGAATAGCTTCATTAGAAGGATGATGAATAATAGATGAATAATGAGTGATGTGAGCTACCATTCTAGAGAGAGAGAGTCTCACATTGGGTTTGAGCTCAACCCAATGTGACCATGGATTTCCTATGATGAGTTTGTAATCTTTCGGTTCGTTGTAATCATTCAGCAATAATCAATGAATCGTTTGATTTTATTATTTCTTGTCATTTATTATCTTTGATTCTCTTCATCCCGTCTCCTTCATCTCACCTTCGTTCTTGCTCAAGATCGGGATTCTCGATGTGAAATCGGTCCTGACAAGAATAACTTCCAAAAATGCCACTAGCCAAAATCCTTTCTCTTTGGTCTTTGATACAGAAGCAGTTATTCCAACCGAGATGGTGGTCCCTACATTCAGGCTCAGCAGCCAGACCTAGGATGTTATTAATGAATCCCTGGCTGATGACCTTGACATTGTGGATGAGTTATGAGAACAAGCAGCTTGGAGGATGGCCGCATATCAACAGAGAATTTCAAAAAAATACAACAAACATGTGAGGATTTGGAGATTGGGGGTAGGAGATCTGGTCCTGAGAAAAGCATTCCAGAAGACTATGAATCCTAGGGATAGGAAGCTGGCCCCTAAATGGGAAGGTCCCTACCTGATAGATTCTGAGGCTGGTAAAGGGGCATATTGGCATGATAACATGGAAGGAGAATTGTTGTCGAGACCCTGGAATGCAATCCACCTGAAAGCCTATTTCATGTAAGTTTGTTTCCCAGGATGCGGCATCCTAGGTATGTTTCTCAACTATTAAACTTTTCAAGGTATTTGTCTAACTCACTTTCCTATTTTCCACTTTTTACTTTTCATTCTTATTTATTACTCTTTTAGAAGTTCCTAACATTTGTGGTGAAGACATTTGAAAGAAGATAGGTACTAGACCCTGGAAGGACTAGCTAAGGATGTTTTTCTACTAAGTTAGAGATTGGCCATCTCTCCCCCGTTTTGGGTAATTACTAAATCTCCACTAAGGCTTGAAGATAATACGTCTTCCTTACGAGTTAGGCTTTGACGTCTCACCAGTTGCGCACGATGGCTTGGTATGACCCAGGATTATGGGATCGACCTGTGTTAACAGCATGGGCGATAACCTCATGATTTATGTACATACGCAAGTCCCTAAAGGTTTTTGATATTTTCATATCAACTTAAGACACACGAGGAAATTGCCTACTTCATCGGTTTGACACGAGGATAGAACCTAGAATTTGCCAGTACGGCATCAGGATTTTCCCCAGTTCGTTGGATCGACACCTTGCTTGACCCCAGTATTTTTCGGGTTTATCCCCAAGATTTATGGGCTTGACCCCAGGATTCATGGGCGTGACTCCAGTGTATTCAGGCTTATCCTCAAGATTTATGGGCTTGAACCCGGGATTTATGGGCATGAAACCGGTGTCTTCAGGTTTATCCCCAGTATATTCAGGGTTTACCCTAGGATTCGTGGGTTTAACCCCTGTATCTTTGGGATTCATCTTAAGTATGTGACCTAGGATGGCATGAGGCATGCCAAATCCTAGTCATCATGGAAATTTGCTATTGACTAACTAATAACTTATGATATTCCCGAACATGCAGGAAATAAAACAAGGAACAAATGTAAACATTAAAGAAAAAACAAAATCATGCTCCGACATCCTGGGCATACCCCAGGATGAAGAAGGTGAGAACTTATCTTCTGCAACCTAAAAACATTTTACATGTCTATTTACGCCACCCTGGAGTCGGAGCAAAACCGTCCGCCTATCCCAGGATGGGCATGTCAAAGACCACGAGCATATAGCCCGTAGGTGGAGCATCGTATATACCGGGAAACATCCTCCGGAAACCACTACAAACAAAAAGTTTAAGTAGCTTTAACAGAAGACAAGCAGGAATTAAAGGGCCATGGATTATTGAACGATATCCATGGCTTATGCATCCTCAGTCCTCCATATCCTTCCTTCATCGCTTCCTCATTCGCTTCCTTCTGCACCCCAGCATCCTCGGCCCTTGGCTGCTCCACTTCAATCCCGGATCCAGATGCACCAACGGGAGGCACCACCTTAGCACCCTCGGTCTCCACGAAGTCGCATCCTAAGGGCACAGTGCCTCCCAGGCTATGTAGTTGCTTCAACCATAGCTGCACACCCCTGTTGGGATTGGTGTGACCCTCATCCTTCGCCTCTCTGGCCATCTTTATCTTGGTCTACAGGACTGAGATCAGAGCTGATTTCCTAGACGTCTACACAGTTTCCACCAGAGCTGCCTCATGCTGAAGCCGAGCCTCCACTGCTTTCTCATTTTTAGCTTTATCTCTCTCGCAATGTGGGTAAAATCAAACCTGTAAGGAAGGTATTTATGAAAGGAGAAGTTGTAGAGGTGAGGAGACGTGAACGGAGATTGTGGCACGGTTAAAAGCAAAATATGCGGACGAGATCAATTCTAGTATGATGAGTCATCACGATTTGTAAATCCTTAGCTGTGAATTCTTATCCACAAGCTGTGAATTTTGGGGGCAATTGTTATGCCCTAAATTTATCCCTATATTATTGGTACCTTTTTTATTAGATTTGTGTCCCAGGATGTCATACATCCAGGGGTTCCCTATTTATACTGCTTGATCCCAGCATGCTAGGTCACCCAACATGCTTGGGCATCATTACTAACGATCTGTTTTGACTTTGTTTGATTGATTTATTTCCAGGTGGGAAAGGTCAAGCAAGGTCACTTGGAATTAGTCTCAAGCTAAAAGGCACGTGGAGATGAAGACTCGCTGGAATACTCGGTCTATAACGACCGAATATCATTAGAAAGGAGATCCCAGGAATCTCGGGGAGTTAGTTAAGATATTAATGTGTTTAAAGGCGGCTTAGGTTTCATTTTTACGACTTAAGAACACTTGTATTCACTCACACTCACTTGGCTATAGCCGCAAACCATTATACTCGAATTATTTTATGTGGAATAAACTAGCAACGTGTGTTATCATTGCTCGTTTTTTTTTTGTGCTGGCGGTCCTTAGAGACATCCAGGGATTAAGGGCCTTTTCCCACGTACAAATCTCGTTCTTGCTTGCATCCTGGGAATTCATTGATTGTGTTTACATTCTATTATTATTTCCATGAATTTAAATTGTTTTAAACAATTTCATATACTTGGCATCCTAGGCACCATACCTCACAAACTAATTTGGTAACATAAGTGCTTTGTAATTTTTAGTCAAAACAATTTGGCACCCACCGTGGGTCAACTTGTGTCCATTTTCTTTCAAACATTGCATGGGAAGCCGCAAAAAATGTCCCTTCTCTAACAGATTTTACCATCGTGACGCCGTGTAAATAGGAGATTTGAATTTCGATAAGTGTTCATCTTATCTACACTTGTTAACATTCAGGGGCAATTATCAGGGGTTGATTTTCATGATGCTCACTAGGAAGCTCAGACAATTTAGGAATCCTAAAATAACTTAGGAATCCTACTAGCTCAGGTTTGCTGATTTATTTTTATTCACTAATCCGTATTTTGCCCCGTGCTTAATTGTTTACAGGTGACGTTGGACTCTCAACTAACTCCTAAAGGCTCGGTATAACCGTTGAAGGTCGTGGAACAAGTTGAAGAAATGGAACTCAGCGGTCAAGATAGTTGGAGATTAGGATCCCGGGAATCCTAGACAGTTAGTTTCATGTATTTGTTATGTAACAGAGGTTATGATCGAGATAGACACACAAAACTCACTCTTACTTTAGCTCTGATAGTATACATTCGCTGTAACATATAGTTCGATCGATCATACCTCTCAAACACTTGTAATCTTCAGTTTCTTATTAATAAAAGTGCTAGGCAGTAGGCTCTTCAGGCCGGCTCCCGAGTTTTTTTTCCAGGATTCCTAGAGGAAACTCGAAGGATTCTGTATTTTCCCTCGTTACATCCTTGTTTCGATATCCGTACTTGATATATTGTCGTTTTCATCAATAAGCACACTACCTCACTTAAAAGTTCGGATCACTAAATCATCTTGGTGATTTTTGACCAACACACCATGTATGTTCTGATAAAAGTAATAATGTATAGAAAATCTATTAAAGGTACATATCTAAGATGCTTGGAAAAGGAAGAGGCCCAGGAGGTACTAAAGGATATTCATGAGAGCGATTGTGGAAATCATGCTAGGGAAGGTCCTTGATGTCAAAGATTTTTAGGACGGGGTATTATTGGCTGACTATGAGAAAGGATTCCTAGGATTTTACCCTGAAATGTGATGCGTGTCAAAGGCATGCCGACATCCCAGACCAGCCTGCTGAACCACTATATCCAATCCATGCATCCTGGCCCTTTATGAAGTGGGGTATGTACATCGTGGGGAAATTACCTAGGGCCCAGGAGGAAAGGTGTTCATGCTGGCCATGACTGATTATTTCTTCGAAATGGATAGAAGAGGAGGCATACGTCTAAGTAAGGAAGAATGAAGTTATATCCTTTATTAAGAGGAACATCCTAACTAAGTTCGGTGTACGTGAGGTCGTATGCGATAATGGATCACATTTTATTGGGAAAAGAACTACAGGATTTTGTGAAAGCTGTGGAATAAAAATGATAACCTCCAAACCCGTGCATCCTCAAGCTAAGGGTCAAGCCGAATCTACCAACAAGATAGTCATCAACAATTTGAAGAAAAGGTTGAAGAAAAAGAAGGGAAGATGGGCAGAAGAGCTACCCCTAGCATTGTGGGCAGACATAACAACATCCAAGAATGCCACTGGTCAAACCCCTTTCTCTTTAGTCTTTGGTACAGAAGCTGTGATTCCAACAGAAATGGTAGTTCCAACATTTAGGGTCAACAGCCAGATTCAGGATGCCAATGATTAATCCTTGGCTGATGACCTGGATACAGTGGATGAACTACGAGAACAAGCTTCTTGGAGGATGGCTGCATATCAACAAAGGATTTCCAAGACATACAACAAACATGTCAGGATTCAAAGATTCTAGGTAGGAGATTTGGTCCTAAGAAAAGCATTTCAAAATTCCATGAATCCTAGGGATGGAAAGTTGGCCCCTAAATGCTAAGGTCCTTACCTAATAGATTTCGAGGTCGGTAAGGGGGCATATTGGCTTGCTAACTTGGAACGAGAATTATTGCCAAGACCCTGGAACGCAGTTCATTTACTTCATGTAACTTTAACTTCCAAGGATGCTGCATCCTAGGTATGTTTCTTAACTAGTAAACCTTATAAGGTATTTTCTTTACTTTTATTTCTTCCTAGTTTTACTTTTCACACTTGTTTATTATACCTTAAAACTTACTAACATCTACGTTGAAGATATTTGAGTAAAGACAGGCGCTTAATCCAGGATGCACAAGCCGAGGATGTATTTCTCCTAAGTTAGAGATTGGCCATCTCTCTTCCGCTTTAGGTAATCACGGTATCCCTACTAAGGTTTGAAGATAATACGTCTTCCTCACTGTTTTGGCTAGAAATTA